>NC_069431.1:27111799-27138570 GCF_026875155.1 Cherax quadricarinatus
CTGGGGAAAAAGGGAACCCCTTTTGGCGTTTTTGTATGTGTACATCTTGGAATGCAGCGCATGTAATAAGTATGTATCCTTCCTTTGAGTACACATGCATTAGTGAATGCGTATGTATGCAAACTTGGGTGTATAATGTATTCAATATTGTGACATTATAAAACGATTTGCCTGCTTGAAGGTCCTAAAACAGCACATAACATACCAGGTTCCTGAGCCTCTCCGGCTAAGGTAAATCTGTTTACAGTGTTAGAATTATGTAAACAGTTCACCTCGGATGGATACAAAGGCGTACTGTAGACACTGATGAGAAAAAGGTTGAGGCGCAGAGCCAGCATATACTGTAAGAATGATTTTTTTTGTATGTAGAGCTTTATGTTCAGCCTTAATAGGGCTTTATAAAGAGTGAAATGTTGTCCGGAAGCTTGACCTGCATCTGTCGTTTCTTCAGTTTACCACAGACAAATAACGTTTCAGAGAATCTGGATTTGCGGGTGAATGTGGCCTCATGATTTTAATTTCAGACGCTATTTACATTACAAGGTCACATCCCTGAGGAGTCTTTCTTGTAGGAAGAATTTAATAAATATCCGTTGACTCGCTTTCCGTCATTGCGTCTCCAGGAAATAAACTGCGATTTAATATTTGTTGTGATTTAATTTTCTTAAGAGTATCGTCATGCACACGAACACTATCAATTTTTTCGTATATCTTAGAATTCAGATGTCAGTATATTTAAAAAAAAAAGTCATATATAAAAGTTACTTGGAATTAGTAAACGGGAAGTCATGTTTCACTTTTGCAAGGGTTGCTGCTCGAAATATATTTAGTCGGAAGTGCTAAACCCATAGGGGTCACATAGCGACTGCAGGAACAGGAAGTAATTAGATTTGCTTGAAGGAAGGGGAGTACAGGGATAATTCATTAGATCAGTAGCCACTCACCGGCATCAAGGAGCCTCTCATGAGGGGTGCTGGTCAGGAGAGGTGGGTAGGAGAAACAAGTGCTGAAGTATAGTGAGTAAGAACACTTCTTTCAGAGTGTGCATCACGAAGTGATAATTTCGTGTGCGTAATTAAGCACAAGAAACGGCTCGATCCTCTTTCCTCAAATCGCAGCCTTGCTCTCTTATCAGTCGCTCTGTATTCAGAAGGTTGATAATCCAGGATAGCCCATGAAGCCAAACAATGTGGTTTAATTGCCTTAATGTCGTTTTCAAAGTCTTTCCTTAGAATACGACCCACAGCAGTCAACACCAACGCCCAGGTATCTATTTACTGCTTGGTAACAGGGTCAGCTTATATCAGATTTTCCTACACGTTTCCGGTGTTCCAGGGTTCAACCCCGGGTTCACAACCCTAGAAGACCGAAAACATGCCACTGTTTCCAAGCAGTAAATAGATACCTGAGCGTTGGTGTTGACTGTTGTGGGTCGCATCCTAAGGAAGACTTTTAACTCGGGCGCACTCACACTCAGATTTTAATCCTAGTAGAGAAAAAACAGGTTGTAAAACAATAAAACAAGTTTTTATTGGAAGAACGCTTCGATCAATCTAGAGCTTTGTCGAGTTAATCTACACAGAGAGAAACGTTAACCCAGTTAAAGTTTCTTATGCAACATGTTTCTCCTACACAAATGTTGACAAACACTGCATCGACCCAGTTACTCCTAGATGTTATTTTTACTTGTATACTTATTACAGAGACTAATAAGCATTATCAATAGTAAATTGCTTTTAATACATTCTGATATAGTTTAGTATGACGTTCTTTGTCTGGTGTGACGTACTTTCAAATTACGTAGTCTGGTATGACGTGCTTTGGAGTAACGTAGTATGGCATGATGCATTTTGGAACGACGTAGTCTAGTATGAAATAAGTAGTATGAGATAGTTTGGTATGAGGTAGTCCGATATAACGTAATTTGGAATAACGTAGTCCAGTGTGGTAAATATATTACGACATCTAAGGAAAGGGAGACATGAATGACCAGTCGTGCTCTATTTCACGAGTCATTACATTAATTTTAAGAGGCAGTAATACTTCACATTGCATCTGGATCATTTAACAGGAGGTAGCCAATAACAGTAAATTAAGTCCTTCAATTAGTGTGCATTATCTTCAAGGTAGAAACTGTTTCGGAGGAGGATATTAAGCATTCAACACTGAGTGATGCCAGTCGCTAACAGACATGAGTATAAAAATACGATATACCTGGAGAGGGTTTCGGAGGCAACGCCCCCGTGGCGCGGTCTGCGACAACGTGTCAATCACGGCACAGTTTTGATAAATCGAAGTGTTGTCCCAATGAATTTCGTTCTGCATGTTTTTTTTCCATACCCAGAAACACCTTGCCCACCAAAGAGTTTTGGGTACGAATGATACTTTCATTAGTTATTAAAACATTGACTTTCCTTATTGCATATATATAAACAAATTTAAAAATATATTATATATATATATATATATATATATATATATATATATATATATATATATATTATATATATATATATATATACATATACATACAATAAGATCACAGTAAACAGGTGATTTCAGAATATGCAAAAAAAAAAAAAAACTGTGAAATAAATAGAAAAATTCCAAGCGCTTTCGTAACTACTCACATTATCAAGGAACAATGAAAGTAATGCATCAAAGGAAGGCATATAAAGGGTCTAGCCCACACCTCACTATCACATCCCACAACAAAGCAACACCTGACGCACGACTCACAGTGTTTTTTTTTGCATATATATATATATATATATATATATATATATATATTATATATATATATATATATATATATATTATATATATATTATATATATATATTATATATATATATATTATTATTATTATCACACTGGCCGATTCCCACCAAGGCAGGGTGGCCCGAAAAAGAAAAACTTTCACCATCATTCACTCCATCACTGTCTTGCCAGAAGGGTGCTTTACACTACAGTTTTTAAACTGCAACATTAACACCCCTCCTTCAGAGTGCAGGCACTGTACTTCCCATCTCCAGGACTCAAGTCCGGCCTGCCGGTTTCCCTGAATCCCTTCATAAATGTTACTTTGCTCACACTCCAACAGCACGTCAAGTATTAAAAACCATTTGTCTCCATTCACTCCTATCAAACACGCTCACGCATGCCTGCTGGGAGTCCAAGCCCCTCGCACACAAAACCTCCTTTACCCCTCCCTCCAACCCTTCCTAGGCGACCCCTACCCCGCCTTCCTTCCACTACAGCTGATACACTCTTGAAGTTATTCTGTTTCGCTCCATTCTCTCTACATGTCCGAACCACCTCAACAACCCTTCCTCAGCCCTCTGGACAACAGTTTTGGTAATCCCGCACCTCCTCCTAATTCCAAACTACGAATTCTCTGCATTATATTCACACCACACATTGCCCTCAGACATGACATCTCCACTGCCTCCAGCCTTCTCCTCGCTGCAACATTTCATCACCCATGCTTCACACCCATATAAGAGCGTTGGTAAAACTATACTCTATACATTCCCCTCTTTGCCTCCAAGGACAAAGTTCTCTGTCTCCACAGACTCCTAAGTGCACCACTCACTCTTTTTCCCTATCAATTCTATGATTCACCTCATCTTTCATAGACCCATCGCTGACACGTCCACTCCCAAATATCTGAATACGTTTCACCTCCTCCATACTCTCTCCCTCAATCTGATATTCAATCTTTCATCACCTAATCTTTTTGTTATCCTCATAACCTTACTCTTTCCTGTATTCACCTTTAATTTTCTTCTTTTGCACACCCTACCAAATTCATCCACCATCTCTGCAACTTCTCTTCAGAATCTCCCAAGAGCACAGTGTCATCAGCTAAAGAGCAGCTGTGACAAACTCCACCCTGTGTGTGATTCTTTATTTTTAACTCCACGCCTCTTGCCAAGACCCTCGCATTTACTTCTCTTACAACCCCATCTATAAATATATTAAGCAACCATGGTGACATCACACATCCTTGTCTAAGGCCTACTTTTACTGGGAAATAATTTCCCTCTTTCCTACATACTCTAACTTGAGCCTCACTATCCTCGTAAAAACTCTTCACTGCTTTCAGTAACCTACCTCCTACACCATACACTTGCAACATCTGCCACCATTGCCCCCCTATCCACCCTGTCATACGCCTTTTCCAAATCCATAAATGCCACAAGACCTCTTTAGCCTTATCTAAATACTGTTCACTTATATGTTTCACTGTAAACACCTGGTCCAACTCCCCCTACCTTTCCTAAAGCCTCCTTGTTCATCTGCTATCCTATTCTCCGTCTTACTCTTAATTCTTTCAATTATAACTCTACCATACACTTTACCAGGTACACTCAACAGACTTATCCCCCTATAATTTTTGCACTCTTTTATCCCCTTTGCCTTTATACAAAGGAACTATGCATGCTCTCTGCCAATCCCTAGGTACCTTACCCTCTTCCATACATTTATTAAATATTGCACCAACCACTCCAAAACTATATCCCCACCTGCTTTTAACATTTCTATCTTTATCCCATCAATCCGGCTGCCTTACCCCCTTTCATTTTACCTACTGCCTCACGAACTTCCCCCACACTCACAACTGGCTCTTCCTCACTCCTACAAGATGTTATTCCTCCTTGCCCTATACACGAAATCACAGCTTCCCTATCTTCATCAACATTTAACAATTCCTCAAAATATTCCCTCCATCTTCCCAATACCTCTAACTCTCATTTTAATAACTCTCCTCTCTATTTTTAACTGACAAATCCATTTGTTCTCTAGGCTTCCTTAACTTGTTAATCTCACTCCAAAACTTTTTCTTATTTTCAACAAAATTTGTTGATAACAGCTCACCCACTCTCTCATTTGCTCTCTTTTTACATTGCTTCACCACTCTCTTAACCTCTCTCTTTTTCTCCATATACTCTTCCTCTTGCATCACTTCTACTTTGTAAAAACTTCTCATATGCTAACTTTTTCTCCCTTACTATATATATATATATATATATTTATATAATATATATATATATATATATATATATATATATATATTATATATTTATATATTTGTAGGTAGTAGGTTGGTAGACAGCAACCGCCCAGGGAGGTACTACCGTCCTGCCAAGTGAGTGTAAAACGAAAGCCTGTAATTGTTTTACATGATGGTAGGATTGCTGGTGTCTTTTGACTGTCTCATAAATATGCAAGATTACAGGTATGTCTTGCTACTTCTACTTACACTTAGGTTACACTACACATACATGTACATGTTTATTTATACACACTCATCTGAGTTTTCTTTGATTTTATCTTAATAGTTCTTGGTCTTATTACATTTCCTTTTATATCCATGGGGAAGTGGAATAAGAATCTTTCCTCCGTAAGCCATGTGTGTTGTAAAAGTCACCTAAAATTCCGGGAACAATGGGCTAGTAACCTCTTTTCCTGTAATAATTACTAAAAAGAATAAGAAGAAGAAAATTGTCAAAGTGGGAAGTCTGAATGTGCGTGGATGTTGTGCAAATGATAAGAAAGAGATGACTGTGGATGTTATGAATGAGAAGAAGCTGGATGTCCTGGCTTTAAGTGAAACGAATCTGAATGTGGTGGGAGAGTTTCAGTGGAGAGGAATAAATGGGATTAGGTCAGGGGTTTCAAATAGAGTTAGAACTAAAGAAGGAGTAGCAATAATGTTGAAGGATAAGTTATGGCAGGAAAAGAGGGACTATAAATGTATTAATTCAAGGATTATGTGGAGTAAAATAAAGGTTGGATGTGAAAAGTAGGTTATAGTAAGTTTATATGCACCTGGAGAAGAGAGAACTGTAGAGGAGGGAGAGAGATTTTGGGAAATGTTGAGTGAATCTGTGGAGAGTTTTGAACCAAGTGTGAGAGTACTTGTGGTTAGGGATTTCAATGCTAAGGTGGGTAAAAATGTTGTGGAGAGAGTAGTAGATAAATTTGGGGTGCCAGGGGTAAATGAAAATGGTGAGCCTTTAATTCAGCTATGTGTAGAAAGAGGTTTTGTAATAAGTAATACATATTTTATGAAAAAGAGGATAAATAAATATACAAGGTATGATATAGCATGTAATAACAGTTGTTTGTTAGATTATGTATTGGTGGATAAAAGGGTGATGGGTAGGCTCCAGGATGTACACGTTTATAGAGGAGCAACTGATATATCGGATCATTATTTAGTTGTAGCTACAGTTAGAGTAAGAGGTAGATGGGAAAAGAGGAAAATGGCAACAACAAGCAAGAGGGAGGTGAAAGTGTATAAACAAAGGGAGGAGGAAGTTCGGGTGAGATATAAGCAACTATTGGCAGAAAGGTGGGCTGGTGCAAGTATGAGTAGTGGGGGGTTGAAGAGGGTTGGAATAGTTTTCAAAATGCAGTATTAGAATGTGGGGCAGAAGTTTATTGTTATAGGAGGGTGGGTGCAGGAGGAAAGAGGAGTAATTGGTGGAATGATGAAGTAAAGGGTGTGATAAAAGAGAAAAAGTTAGCTTATGAGAGGTTTTTACAAAGCAAAGGTGTTATAAGAAGAGTAGAGTATATGGAGAGTAGAAGAAAGGTGAAGAGAGTGGTGAGAGTGTAAAACGAGAGCAGATGATAGAGTGGGAGAGGCACTCTCAAGGAATTTTAATGAAAATAAGAAAAAAATTTGGAGTGAGTTAAACAAGATAAGAAAGCCTAGAGAACGAATGGATTTGTCAGTTAAAAACAGAGTAGGGGAGTTAGTAGATGGGGAGATGGAGGTTTTGAGTAGATGGCGAGAATATTTTGAGGAACTTTTAAATGTCGACGAAGAAAGGGAAGCGGTAATTTCATGCACTGGCCAGTGAGCTATACCATCTTTTAGGAGCAAAGAAGAACAGGATGTGAGTGTGGGGGAGGTGCATGAGGCATTACGTAGAATGAAAGGGGGTAAAGCCGCTGGAACTGACGGTATCATGACAGAAATGTTTAAGGACAGAGGAGGATATAGTGTTGGAGTGGTTGGTATTTTTGTTTAAAAATGCATGAAAGAGGGGAAGGTACCTAGGGATTGGCAGAGAGCATGTATAGTCCCTTTATATAAAGGGAAGGGGGGCAAAGAGATTGTAAAAATTATAGAGGAACAAGTTTACTGAGTATACCAGGAAAAGTGTATGGTAGGGTTATAAATGAAAGAAATAGAGGTAAGACAGAATGTAGGATTGCCGGATGAGCAAGGAGGTTTCAGAGTGGGTAGGGGATGTGTAGATCAAGTGATTACATTGAAGCATATATGTGAACAGTATTTAGATAAAGGTAGGGAAGTTTTTATTGCTTTTATGGATTTAGAAAAGGCATATAATAGAGTGGATAGGGGAGCAATGTGGCAGATGTTGCAAGTATATGGAATAGGTGGTAAGTTACTAAATGCTGTAAAGAGTTTTTATGAGGATATGAGGCTCAGGTTAGGGTGTGTAAAAGAGAGGGAAATACTTCCGGTAAAAAGTAGGTCTTAGACAGGGATGTGTAATGTCACCATGGTTGTTTAATATATTTATAGATGGGGTTGTAAAAGAAGTAAATGCTAGGGTGTTCGGGAGAGAGGTGGGATTAAATTTATGGGGAATCAAATACAAAATGGGAATGACACAGTTGCTTTTTGCTGATGATACTTGTTATGGGAGATTCAAAAATTGCCAGGTTAGGATGAGTTTGGGAGTGTGTGTAAAGGTAGAAAGTTGAAAGTGAATAAAGAAAAGAGTAAGGTGATGAGGGTATCAAATGATTTAGATAAAGAAAAATTGGATATTAAATTGGGAAGGAGGAGTATGGAAGAAGTGAATGTTTTCAGATACTTGGGAGTCGACGTGTCGGCGGATTGATTTATGAAGGATGAGGTTAATCATAGAATTGATGAAGGAAAAAAATTGAGTGGTGCATTGAGGTATATGTGGAGACAAAAAACGTTATCTATGGAGGCAAAGAAGGGAATGTATGAAAGTATAGTAGTACCAACACTCTTATATGGGTGTGAAGCTTGGGTTGTGAATGCAGCAGTGAGGAGGCGGTTGGAGGCAGTGGAGATGTCTTGTCTAAGGGCAATGTGTGGTGTAAATATTATGCAGAAAATTCTGAGTGTGGAAATTAGGAGGTTTGGAGTTAATAAAAGTATTAGTCAGAGGGCTGAAGAGGAGTTGTTGAGGTGGTTCTGTCGTTTAGAGAGAATGAATCAAAGTAGAATGACAATGAGAGCATATAAATCTGTAGGTGAAGGAAGGCAGGGTAGGGGTCGTCCTCGAAAAGGTTGGAAGGAAGGGGTAAAGGAGGTTTTGTGGGCGAGGGGCTTGGACTTCCAGCAGGCGTGCATAAAGTGTTCGATAGGAGTGAATGGAGACAAATGGTATTTGGGACCTGACGATCTGTTGGAGTGTGAGCAGGGTTATATTTAGTGAAGGGATTCAGGGAAACCGGTTATTTTTGTATAGCCGGACTTGAGTCCTGGAAATGGGAAGTACAATGCCTGCATCTAAAGGGGGGGTTTGAGATATTAGCAGTTTGGAGGGATATGTTGTGTATTTTATACGTATATGGTCTAAATGTTGTGTTCTGAGAACCTCTCCCAAAACAGTGATTATGGGGAGTGAGGTGAAATTTTTCAATGATGATAAAAAGTATTTTCTTTTTGGGGATTTTCTTTCTTTTTGGGTTACCCTGCCTCGGTGGGAGACGGCCGACTTGTTAAATATATATATATAAAAATATTATATATATATAATATATATTATATATATATATATATTATATATATATTATAGATATAGATATAGATATAATATTATATTATATATATATATATTTATATATATATAATATTTTTAAATATATATATATATACATATAAAATATATATATATAAAATATATATATATTTATATATATTATATATATATATTTATATATATATATAAATATTTTATATATATTAAAATATATATAATATATATATATATATATATATATATTATATATATATAAAATATATATATATATATATGTGTGTGTGTGTGTGTGTGTGTAAAATATATATATATATATTTACAATATTATATATATAATATATATTATATATTATATATATATATATATATATATATAAAATATGTATATATGTATAGGTAGTAGGTTGGTAGACAGCAACCCCCCAGGGAGGTACTACCGCCCTGCCAAGTGAGTGTAAAACAAAAGCCTGTAATTTTTTTTACATGATGGTAGGATTGCTGGTGTCCCTTTTTTTTGTCTCATGAACATGCAAGATTTCAGGTACGTCTTGCTACTTCTACTTACACTTAGTCACACTACACATTTCATGTACAAGCACATATATACACACCCCTCTGGGTTTTCTTCTATTTTCTTTCTAGTTCTTATTCTTGTTTATTTCCTCTTTTCTCCATGGGGAAGTGGAACAGAATTCTTCCTCCGTAAGCCCTGCGTGTTTGTAAGAGGGCGACAAAAATGCCGGGAGCGGGGGGCTAGTAACCTCTTCCCCTGTATATTTACAAAATGAAAAAGGAGAAATTTTGTTTTTCCTTTTGGGCCACCCTGCCTTGGTGGGAAGGGCCCGGTGGGTTGAAAGAAGAAAGATGTAATATTATACTATTCGATGACATTTACCCAAGATTTGTTTTTATTAAAGCAAGAAAAATTTGAAAAAACGTGGGTTATAAGCAGCAGGAAGTGAGAGTCAATTAGGTTTTGCTAGAATAGGCAAAGGGGGGGGGGGGGAAGGTTGTTTTTTTTTCACCTGAATCAAGGGCCCCCTCCCTGTCCTTGAAGGATTCTTTTTAACACTTAAAATTATCACCTTCTCGCTTCCTCTCCTAGATAATGTCCTTCCTTTATTATTTAGTGGAGGCACTGCAGCTTTAAACTGACGGGGCACTTTTGCGCAGTAATGACGAGGCACTCTGCAGCATTAACTGACTGAGGCAAATGCAGCATTAACTGACTGGGGCCCTATTGCGCATAACTGACTGAGGCACACTGCAGCATTTTTGCTGGGCCTAGCGCATTAAACTGCGAGGCACTTTGCAGCAGTAACGATTGGGCACACTGCCATTCTGATGAGGCACTACTGCAAAAATTAACTACTGAGGCCTATTGCAGCAGAATACTGAGGCACTACGCGCTTTAAACTGAGGGGCACTCTGCAGCAGAAAACGCTGGGCACTAGAAAGCTTTAAATGACTGGGCACTTCTGCAGCGAAAATGACTAGGCATAGCAGCAGTAACTACTGAGGCACTACTGAGCATAATGACTGAGGCACTACTGCGTACTAACGATGAGGCACTGCTTAATATAACTCGAGGCACTACTGCTTTACTAACGCGAGGCACTACTTAAAGCGTAATATGAGGTACTACTGCGTATAATTACTGAGGCACTAGTAGCAGTAACTGACTGAGAACAAATGCAGAGTAATGACTGGGCATCTGTCAGTAACTGATGGGGACTCTGTGCAGTAACTGAGGGTACTACGCTACAAAATTAGGACATAATGCAGCAGAACTGATGAGGCACTACTGCAGCAGTCTCTGGGTACTATGCAGTACTAATGACTGAGGCCTACTAAACAGAAGACGGGGAAAGGACTACTGCGCTTTAAACTGAGAGGCACTACTGCGCATTAACTGGAGGCCTAGCGTTTAACTGACTGGGGCCTACGCACGTAATGACGAGGCACTACGCAGCAGTAACTGACCAGGAACTACTGAGCTTTAAAAATGAGAGGCACTATGCAGCATTAACTGACTGAGGATCTACTGCAGCGTAACTGATGAGGCATACGCAGCTTAAAATGATGAGGGCACTGCAGCTTAACTGACGAGGCCTCTGCACAGTAACTGATGGGGCCTACTGCAGCTTTAAAATGTGGGGCATACTGCAGCATTAACTGACTGAGGCACTACGCGCATAACTGATGAGGCATCTGCAGCATAATGTTTGAGGCATACCACATACGACTGAGGCACTACTGCAGCAGTAATGATGAGGCACTACTGCGCATTAACGACTGAGGCACTATGCGCATTAACTGACTGGGGCACTACGGCAGCATTAACTGACTGGGCACTTCTGCAGCAAAAACTGACGAGGAAACCTGCACAGAAAACGACTGAGGCAACTGCAGCATTAACACGGGGCACTACTGCAGCATTAATGATGGGCACTTGCAGCTAACACTGAGCATACTGCGTTTAAACTGACTGAGGCACTACTGCGCAGAAACGATGGGGCATACTGCGCAGTGAGACTGAGGCACTATGAGCAGTAACTGATGGGCACAATGCAGCATAGCTGACTGAGGCATTTTCTGCAGCTTTAATGACTGAGCACACTGAGCAGTAACTGACGAGGCACTACGCAGCATTAACGATGAGGCACTACTGCAGCTTTAACTGACTAGGCACTATTGCACAGAAATGACTGAGGCATACTGCAGCTTTAACTGACTGGGGCATACTGTGCAGAAAATGCTGAGGCACACTCAGTACTAATGACTGAGGCTGCTGTAATATAATGACTGGGCATACTGAGTACTAACGGAGGCACAAATGCGCAGTAATGACTGAGGCCTCGTAGCGTAAACTGACGAGGTACTACTGCAGTACAATGCCCGGGCACTACTGTAGCAGTAACGACGAGAACTAATGCAGCAGTAACTGATGGGCACTACTGTAGCAGTAATGACGAGGACATTTTAAGCATAATGACGAGGCACTAGGTAGCAGTAATGATGAGGTACTACTGCAGTACTAACTTATGAGACATAATGCGCGAAAATGATGGGGCACACTGCACAGTAACTGATGAGGTACTACTGCAAAAAACGATGAGGCCTACTGGCAGTAACTGAGAGGACTACTGCAGCATAACTGAGAGGCAACTGCGTACTAATGACTGGGGCACTACGTACATAACTGACTGGGGCACTATGCAGTACAAAGACTGAGGCAATGTAGCAGTAACTACTGGGCATACTGCACCCAACGACTGGGACTACGCAGTACTAACTGACTGGGGCTCGTACAGTAGTGATGAGGCACTACTGCATCTAACTGACTGAGGAAAACCCGTAGCAGAACGACGAGGCACTACTGCAGTACAAAACTGACTGAAGCACTACGTAGCAGAAACTGAATGAGGCACACTGCGTTCAAACTGTGAGGAAACCTGCAGCTTTTAACTGATGACACTCTGCAGCTTTAAACTGCGAGGCACTACTGCGCAGTAATGACTGAGGCAACTCGCATTAACTAATGAGGTACTGCAGCATAACGTGGGCCTCTGCAGCAAAAATGATGAGGCACTACTGCAGCGTAACTGCGGGGACACTGCAGCGTAAGACTGAGGCACTACCAGCATTACTGACTGAGGCACTACGCAGCAGTAACTGACTGAGGCACTACTGCAGCATTAACTGACTGGGCACCCCCGCAGCAGTAACTGATGAGGACTACCAGCAGAAATGACTGGGGAACTACGAGCATAACTGACTGGGGCATAATGCGGTAGCTGTGGGGCACTACGCAGCTTTAAAACTGACTGAGGCACTAGCAGCAGTAATGACTGAGGAAATCTGCAGCATAACTGACTGGGGCACTACTGCGCATTAACTGACAAGGCACAGTGCAGCAGAAACTGACAGAGGCATTTCTGCAGAAAAAAACTCTGGGCACTACTGCGCATTAAACTGATGAGGCACTACTGCAGCAGTAACTGACTGGAACTCTGCAGCAGTAACGATGAGGCACACTGCAGTTTAAACGACTGGGGCCCCTATTGCGCGTAACTCTGAGGCATACTGCAGATTAACTGACTGGGGCACTACTTGGGTAATTGCTGAGGCATACGCGTACAATGATGGGGCACGCGAAATAGTAATGATGAGGCACTACTGCAGTAAAAACTGATGGGGCCTAATGCACAGTAATGATGAGGCACTACGTAGCAGAAACGCTGAGGACTACTGCAGTACAACGCCGAGGCACTTACTGTGCAGTAACTGACTGAGAACAAAGGCCAGTAACAAAAGAGGCACTATTTACAGTAACTGCTGAGGCACCTGTACCCCGTAACGACTGGGGCCCCTTTTTGGTAGCAGTAACGCTGAGGACTACTGCAGACAAACTTACTGAGACACAATGAGCAGTAACTGACTGAGGCATACTGTAGCAGTAACTGATGAGGCACTACGTAGCAGTAACTGCCCTGAGGCATACTGTACAGTACTACTGAGGCACTACTGACTGTAATGACTGAGGCACTACGTAGCAGTAACTGATGGGGCACTTGTAGCAGTAACTGATGAAGCCACTTAGCAGTAATGATGAGGCACTACTGTAGCAGTAACTGATGAGGCACTCTGTAGCAGAAAGACTGAGGCTACGTAGCAGTAACGACTGAGGCCACTGTAGCAGTAACGACTGAGGTACACTGCATACTAACTTACTAGACACAATGCAGCGTAATGACTAAGGAAATATGCGCAGTAACTGACTGAGGTACTACTGCATACTAATGATGGGCATACGTAGCAGAAAACTGAGAGGACTACGAGCTAATGACTAGGCATACTGCGTAAACTGACTGAGGCACTACGTAGCAGAAACTGCTGGGACACGTGCAGTAGCTGATGAGGGCATATGCAGTACTAATGACGAGGCACTACTGTAGCATAACTGCGAGGCACTACTGCGTACAACTGATGAAGCCCGTAAACGTAACGAATGAGGCATACTGCGTTCAAAGACTGAGGCACGCGTAATAGTAATGATGAGGCAACTGCATATGACTGGGGACGCTGAAATAGAAGACTGGGGCATGCTGTAGCGAACTGACTTAGGCATTACTACAGTACCTGACTTAAAATTTTTGGAGCAGTTCCCTTACTTGGAACTATTGCAGCAGTTTTAACTGAATAACGTATGTCTGTTACCAAAATACTTATAAATATTTTTCAGTTGTCAATGTCTGAGTCCAGTAATGACGTTATTCCCAATTTCCCTCCAGCATACCCCTCAGACCGGCCATGTACATAAGTATTTTAAAACCCTAACATTCGGTCCCCCCCCACGGTCTCGGTCTCATTTTCCTACATCTCACACTCTTGCCTGCACACCCCCCATAACTTTAACACCCACCATCCTCCGGGCCCTCTACCTTAAAGTTTCCCCCCCGACAATTACCCAAGGACAAACCCCCAATAAACTTATTTAGTCCCTGTGTTGGGATTCCCGGACATACAAAAATAAAAAAGAGTAAATACAGTATTATCTTCCAAAACCTGAAAAGAAAATTCGTTTTAAAATATGCAAGAAATCAAAAAAAAAAATACAGGGATTTTTTTCACCCTTTTGGTGGATAGAAAATAAGATGTACGTACGTTGGGGATTTCCCATGGGTTAGTGGGGGCCCAGAATAAAACTTCTAAGTCAGTGGAACGTAAGCTTCCCGCAGTAAATTTTTAGTGGGGTGGGAGAGTGATGGGTGGGGGACGTAATGGTGGGGAGACTAAGGTGTGGGAACGTAGATGGGTGGGGGACGTAATGGTGTGGGGACGTAGATGGGTGGAGCGTTGTGGTTGGGGGGAGTAAGGTGTGGGAGAGTAGTGGGGTGGAGACGTGATGGGTGGGAGACGTAGTGGGGGGGAGACTGATGGGGGGGAGACGTAGGGGTGAGAGACGTAGATGGTGTGAGGACGTAATGGGGTGGGAGCTGTGGTGGGAGACGGAGAGGTGTGGGGCGTGATGGTGTGGAAGGGAGTGGTGTGGGAGCGTTATGGGGTGAGGCGTAGATGGGGTGGGGGGACTAGATGGTTGGAGACGTAGATGGGGTGGGAGATAATGGTGTGGGGAACGTAGATGGGTTGGGAGTGTGGTGTGGGGACGAGAGGGTGAGAGGGCGTAGATGGTGGGGAGCGTAGATGGGGTGGGAGACGTGATGGTGTGGGGAGACGTAGAGGTTGGGAGACGTAATGGTGTGGGAGAGTAGATGGGGTGGGAGGGTAGATGGTGTGGGAGACGTAGATGGGGGTGGGAGACGTAGATGGTGTGGGAGGTAGTGGTTGGGGGGACGTAGATTTTTGAGAGGTAGATGGGTGGGAGGGGGGGGGGGGGGGGGGGGGGGGGGGGGGGGGGGGGGGGGGGGGGGGGGGGGGGGGGGGCGTGATGGTGTGAGAGCTAGATGGGTGGGGGAGTAGTGGTGTGGGAGAGGGGGTTTGGGGGGGTGGTGGAGACAATGGTGGGGGGACGTAGATGGTGTGGGGGAGAGATGGTGTGGGAGAGTAGATGTGGGAGACGTAGTGGGGTTGGGGGGGATGGGGGGAGACGTAGATGGGGGGAGAGTAGATGTGTGGGAGACGTAAGGTGTGGAGACGTAGATGGTGGGGAGCGTAGTGGTGGGGGAGACGTGATGGGGTGGGGACGTAGATGGTGTGGGAGATAGAGGGGTGGGAGAGTAGTGGTTTGGGGGACGAATTTGGGGGGGGGTGTGGGGGCGTTAAGGGTGGAGAGGGGGAAAAATGGTGTGGGGGACGTAGATGGTTGTGGGAGACGTAGATGGTGTAGGAGATTGTTGGGGTTTATTTTTTGAGAGAGTAGATAGTTCAGTAATGTTTGATTTTGTGGGGGTGTGTAGTCAACAGAAATTGTGGGAAAAGTAGATGGCAAGTTACCCAAAATGGTTTGGGGAAAGTAGAAGGAGGAGGAACAGGGTTTTAAAAGAATCCAACTTAAATTGTCGATACACTGACGTTTACAGAAACAGTGTTGTTCTTGGGCCCTTTTTATTCTTTTCCCGCGCTCCTAAAAAATTTTTTGGGTGATGAATTAAAAAGTTGTGAAAAAAACTGGTCTCTTACTTTTGTAGCGTACGCCATCCAGTGGTTATCAACCCCCCAGCCCCGGGCAGGTGATGAGCAACATTGGGTTGCATCAGCATTGTACTTATTAGCATATCGTGTGAGCTTTTCCAGGGCCACTGAAAACGCCCATCCTCCAGCTGTCCCATAAGTAATTTAAGTTTTCTGAAGAAAAGAAGACACAATAACGAGTAACTGTAACATGCATAACTAACCCGCGTTTTTTGGAGTCGTTTTGATCTGACTTGACCATTAACAATTTACAACTAGCTACTGGTCAGGACGGACCGAAATGTCGTCAAAAGTTTTCAGTCTTCCTAAGTGCAGTTATTGTATAATGCATGTTTTTCTAACAGTTTAAGAATACACACCTCTTGCTACCATCACTTGCTTTAGAGGCCATCAATATATCAATAAAATGATAAAAAAAACACAGTAAATCCAGGAAAGATTTGAGATGAAATAACTGGGTGTGGGTCCGCGAGCAACAATAACACTGACAACGGGCAGTTACTGGCCTGCTGTCTAGGGAACAATGAACCTCGGACCTATATGAACTTCAGATAAGCGAAGTCGAGTCCATTAGTCGAAAGCATATCAGAGACGAGTTAGTTGTTCGATATATGGAGTTGTATGCTGCTTCACTGCTATTTTAATCGGCACCTGTTAACGAACATGGGAGTTTTTGTCCAGCAGATTTTTGTCTGTCCTAACTGACATCCACTAATGAGGGTCTATTTTATCGGACTTTTACTGTACTTTCTGCAGAGTGGATACCATGGGATCCTTGTTCTAGTATGAAGGTACTCCACTGCTCACGTAATTTTCACTCAGTTGATAATTTCATTTGTTACTTTCCTTCCAGTTTCTCTTTCCAAATGTACTGTGTTGAGGAATTTCCTCAATCTTACAAAGTTTTCTCTTCGTAAAATCTAGTTCCTCACATGCCCACCTACTGTTCTTCCTTCAATGGTTACTTCCAACAATTTATTTGGAAATTATTTCTCTATGGTCGCTAACACCCAGAGTCTTTTCCTGTATATTTTACCTATATCAGTATGCTTTGTATTGTGGTTACTATATTTGGTATTGCTGGCTCATACCCTCCTCGCTCTCTTATTGTGTCCTTAACATGATGACAGAGTTTTTCCATAACCACCTCCATGTACCCTGGGTTCCACATGTGGCGTCTCAAAGTCTCCCATTTAGGCCAAAGCAAAATTATGTAATGTCGTTCACGTTTATCTTCCGTTTATGCTGTCCTCTAAGATCGTCAGTATGTATAACTCATTCGTCTTAGCTCTGCTTCCCCACGTCCATTTAACACTTCTGCGTTTTTAATAGCAAGGAACGGTAAAAAAATATGACTGTATAAACCAGCAATGAAGAGAAAGAGTATAAATGCAAAAATAAAACCATAGTTGCATTAGATAAGCTAATAATAACACGTTTCCATAGTACTAGTTATGGCAGGAATATGATTGAGACGATGGTCCTTCGCAATGGTAAAGAAAATGGATCATATGGAAGTAAAAATGGCTCCAGTTTTATTAGTGTGTTTATAACCTGGTGATGATTGACAAGTGTTTCATTACGTTCAGTATTCAAATGATATAACAGGTGAGGCTGGAGTAATATCTCCTGCTTCCATGTAGGTTAAGAGCTGTGATATGTTGGTTAGAACTACCGGCATATGTAAAGTAAAATGACAGAAGTGCACAATGTGACATTTTACTGTGGCACAAACGGTTCGCTCTCCAGGAGCTTTGTCAAGCCGTTACGGCTTGACAAAGCTCCTGTAGAGCGAAACATTGCCACAATAAAATGTCACATTATATGCACTTGGTCCTTTTACTTAACATGTAGGTAGAGCTGTTACGACTGTGGCATGCCAAGTTGTTAATGGAGTTGAATAGCATTGGAGATTAATGGTATTTGGAAAACTCACTTAAAGACTGTTCACTGGCCCAATACACTTAAGGACTAGGTAAGCAGAAGAGATGTACACTGGTAAACACAGGAGCTAGATGACAGACTATATCACTTTATCGTGGGAGTACCCAATTAAGCTTCCTGCCTAACCCTGTACGGCAGGCTGGACCCGAACAAAACATTTGGTTTATAGAAAAAATAATTACCGAAAATTACTTTGAGATAAAAATAATGGCTGAAAAACCCAACAGAACTGGTATAACAGACTGAGCACTACAAAATAGATAATGGTGAAGTCATTATTGATGATTAAAATATAAACAGACAAAACAATATTATCAATAAAACATCAGCGATGGACAGTACGGGGCATACATTATCAGGATGCAGTGGAGGGTGGAAGTAAGGACTGATTCAAGGCGAGGGTCACATGCAGACGAAAAACGGAAAAAGAAAAGAAATACTCAGATTCACAGGCGCAGACTCACGAGGCATGAGACCCCCCCCCCCCGTGCCAGGACTACGGTCTTGGCGAACATTAAACATACATACAGGCCAGACTCACGGGCATGAGACCCGTTCCAGGACTACGGACTTGGCGAAACATTATACATACATACAGGCGCAGACACGCACGATCATTCCAGAAGAACACAACGCACATAGTCTTAATAAATACTAACCCACTAATATATATATTAATACACCTAATAAGTATTAATACCACTAATATATATACATTTAAAACAAATTAGTAAACAAAGATCAGGTTAAAGGGCAGTCTTTAAGGACAGCATAACGTAGTAAGCCCACAGACATGAAGCAGTGAGTGGGCTTACCTAACACAATATCAAAGTGTGGGCAATGTGAAGAGTGAGGTTCCTCAGTGGCCTGAATTAGGGTGCGGCATCGATAACTTAATATCAAAGCATCTAATACAAACAGCAATCGTTGGAGATGAATTTATTGCGAACAGGTACACTTTAGAAGTAAAAATAATTAAAAAAATAAAATATAACTTATAGGAAACCATTATAGAGACAGAGTGTAAAAGAAAATCCTGGGTATGTTATAAGCAATAACACGACAGATTGTAATAATGTTGTAGAATTACCGACAATAATTAAAGTAAAAGGACACAAGTGCAACTAATGTGATATTTTTTAATTGTGGCACAACGTTTCGCTCTCCAGGAGCTTTGTCAAGCCGTTTACGTACATGACAAGCTCCTGGAGAGTGAAACCGTATGCCACAATAAAATGTCACATTAGTATGTCACATGTGAACCCTATTACTTGTACAAGCAATAACACGAAAAACTACTAGTGAATGTTTTTTAATGCAAGCAGCAACTGTAGTGCTGAGAGAACCATCATCATTTGTGTTTTCTCAGGTGCAATTTACTGCCATCGGTTTCCCAGCTGAAATAGCTGCTTCCTCTCTCTCGACTCTCTCTTTTCGTTGTCTATGTCTTGTGGATCTCTTGTTGTCTCTCGTTGGTAGGATTCGCTTGTCTCTCTCTCTGATGTTTCGTCTTCTCTCATGCTCTCTCTCTCTCTCATGCTCTCTCTCTCTCTCTCGTCCTCTCTCACTCATCTTCTCTCCATCTCTCTCTCTCTCTCTCCGTCTTCTCTCTCTCCTCTCTCGTCTCTCTCTCTCTCGTCTCTCACTCTCCTCCTCGTTGTGGTCTCTCTCTTGTTGTCCTTCACACTCTCTCGTTGTCTCTGTCTGTCATCTGTCTGTCTGTCTTGTCTGTCTGTCTCTCTCATCTCTCATCTCCTCTCTCTCTCTCTCTCTCTCTCTCTCTCTCTCTCGTAACTCTTCACTATCTCTCTCTCTGAACCTCTCAACCATTTCTCATCACTCTCTCTCTCTCTCTCCTCTCTCCTCACTCTCTTCTCCTCTTCTCGGTCTCTCTCTCTCTCTCTCTCGTCTTCTAGGCTGGCCTTCATGGTTACTCAGTGTTTGAAAGTAGCCTAGCATTCAAAACTTTAATGAGTCATTCCCTTCATTATCAACAGTAAAATAAATCCACCTGACCTCGATACTACTGCTAGACCGTCGTTCCACAGCTCATAACAGCACACACACACACACACACACACACACACACACACTCAACACACTCACAACACACACACACACCCACACACCCTACACACACACAATACACCACACACACACACACAATACACACACACCCACACACACACACACACCACACACACACACACACACACCACACACTCACACACACACCACACACACACACACACATCCAGACTCACACATAACACTCCCTCCCCACCCACGTCTCACTCCTTCCCCTGATTCCCTCCCCTCCCCTCTCTCCACACCCTCCCCCCCCCACCTCCCCTCCTTCCCCCTCTCCCCCTCCCACTCACCCCACTACTTCTCCCCTCCTTCCCACTCCCCTCCCCAATCCTCTCCCACCATAGCCACGTTCTCCTCTATACCTCCTCCCACGACCCTGTACATACACACTACTAACCTAACACAGCAGAATTACATAGGTATCCCACTCTGAGGCAATCAGATCAACAAAAATGGTAGCCAGAGAGCAACAAGAAAAACCAAGGGACAGGAGGAGGAAGCCTGCAAATGAAGATTGAGCAGCAGAGCTCAGAAAAAGAACATGAATGGGAAAGAAACTAGAAGAACTTAGCAAGAAATGGAAGAGAGGATAGATAATAGAAAGCAGGAAGTGGAGGTGCAATCAAGCAGCAGAGGCTAGGATAACAGAGTGTTTAGAAGAGGAACTGAAAAATCTGAAACAGCCTTAAAGACTAAAGAACATTTTTGATTTGGACAACAGAGACTGGCTACCTCATTCACAATTAAGGGGAACTTAGGGAAAGATGGAGCAAACTGCAAGTAGAAGCTCAATCAGTGGAGACAAAGTAAATGAAAAGAGCTAAGCTATATGTGAAGGCCCTAACAGACCACACAAGCCCATGGACAATCCTAGAAGGGAAAATGACAGGTCCACTGAGCCCAAGCAATGAAACTGAAGAAAGGAAAGCAGCAAATGGCGGAAATCAAATTGAATGATGGGATACACAGGATATGCAATGGAGAATGAAAGGGTGAGGTCAGTCTTGGGGGGGGGGGGGGGTGAAGGGGGGGGGGGGGCTACAGGAAGTTGTAGGGGAAACATAATGAACAAGAAAACAAGGGAAAAAAAGCAATTGAAAGCATCATGAAAGTAATAGGAGAAACCGACATGACCCAGCTGGAAAATTTCGGAGAATCGAGGGTTTGAAAAAAAAAGAACCCGGCCAGTGAAAGTTGACCTCAGGCAGAATTCAACTCGGAACAGGATTTACTGCAAGGAGAAAGCAAGATTAAGACATGCCGGCATACAGGAGGTGTAATCTGCCTCGACTGCGACCAGAACACAAGAAGAAAGCATCAACTGAGAAAGATGGTACAAAGGCGAAGGAGAGAGAGAGGGATGGGGGAGAAGACAGACAGGAGATCCTAGACACTGAAGAAAGATCAAATACAAAACCTCCCTCACAGCTTCCTAAGAAGCCTCCCAACCAGGTCAACCCCAGTGCAGCAACACTCTAAACAAAACACCATGCCACATCCAATGCCACCCACCCACTACAATCAACTACCACCCCCCCCGCAACCAACCCATAGTTCCTTATCATGTCTCCCACTTCCCCAACCCCAGAAGCACAATCCAGACCACAGTCTTAAAAAGAAGTTGAAGTGTGGTATACAAATCGATGAATAACAAATACGATGAGGAGTGGCACGAAATAATCAAGGAGACACCCCAGACATAATACACTCACAGAAACAAACCACCAGAATAATACAGATTCAATCTTTCCACCCGATATCAAATCCTCAGGAAAGACAGAAGGGATGAGAGGGGGAGTGAGTTGCATGCTCATTAAAAAACCAGTGGGGTTTTGAGAAAATGGAAGGAATGGATGGCACGGGCGAAAGGGACTACTTAGTAGGAACAATCCAGTCTAGAGGCAAAAGTGATAATTGCAGTAATTACAACCCACCACAGAACGCCAGGCTAAGAGTAAGAAATAACGATGAGAGCAAACAGAGCATGGTCGACACACTAGCCGAGGTGGCCAGGAGAGCACACATGGGGAGCCAAGATTGCTATTATTGGTATTTCAATCACAGGAGATTTACAGGAAAACCTGGAGCCCCATGGGGGTCCCGAAACAGGGAGAGCCAAATGATGGATTTAGTACTCGTAAAACCTCATGGCATTCAACATGTTAGAGAACACACCAGAGAGAGAGGAAAGATGAACCAGCAAGACTACCTTGTATATACCTAGAGATAGTACAGACATCGAGGATATCTTGTATGAAAGGCCCCTGGGAGCTAGTGATCTGTGGTCTGTGCTTCGACAACATAGTTGACTCCAAGTGTGAAAGAGTAGCAAAGGGAATTAGTGTGGGAAAAACCAAACTACAAAAGGGGGAACTACTCAGGCATGAGGAACTTCCTTTCAAAACATCAGTGGGAGAGGGAACTGACAGGAAAAAACCAGTACAAGAAGTGATGGACTATTGTGGCAACAAAATGCAAGGAGTCAGAGTAGAAGTATTGTTCCCAAGGAAAAAGAAACACTGGGAAGAATACAGACGAGTCCTTGGTTCACCAAAAGGTGTAGGGAGCAAAAACAAGGTGTACTAGAGAATAGGCAAGAGGTACAGAAGACAGAGAACTCAGGAAAATAAAGAGATTAGCCGAAGATGCCAGAAACGAATATGCACAGATTAAGAAGGGAGGCTCAGCGACAATATGAAAATGACATAGCAATCGAAAGTCAAGCTGAAACCCGAAGCTGTTTGTACAGCCCCTCAGGAGAAAACAACAATCAAGGACCCGGTAATCATCAGAACTTGAGGAAGGGTGGATGGGGAATTCACAAGAAACGACCGAGAGTATGTCAGAGCTCAACACGAATTTAAAAGAAGTATTTTACAGTGGAAACACAGTAGGACTCCATTGAAATCAGAACAGGGGCCGTACACCACAAGTGCAGGATGAGGTACATATAACAAGGAGGAAGTGGAAGAAGCGCTAGCAAACTTGACCGACCCGTCAAAGGCGGTGGACCAGACAACATCTCTCCGTGGGTCCCTTAAAGAGGGAGCAGAGAAATTGTGATGTGCCATTCACAAAGATCTTCACACATCATTTGAAACAGGGCAACTCACCTGAGGTATGGAAGAATGGCAAATGTAGTCCCAATTTTTTAAAAAGGGAGACAGACATGAGGCACAAAACTACAGACCAGAATCACAAACGTGTATAGTAAGGCCAAGTCATGTAGAAGATCCATCAGGAGAGAGTGGTGGAGGCACCCTGGAGAACGAAACAATGTATAATTGACAACCATCACGGTTTCAGGAAGAAAATCCTGATCACAAACCTTCTATCTAGAGTTTTATGACAAGGTGACAGAAGTAAGACAAGAAGAGAGGGGTGATCGACTGCAATTTTTTGGACAGCAAAAAGGCCTTCGACACCAGTTCCCACAAGGAGTTACTGCAAAAGCTAGAGGAGTCAGGCAAAACCCACATACCAGGAAAGGCACTGCAATGTATCAGTAAAAACCTGACAAGGGGAGGCAACAACTGAGTCATGTACGTGACGAGGGTGTCAGAGTGGGCCGCTTGAGACAAGCGGGTTCCACAGGGTCAGTCCAGGACCTGTGCTGTTTCTTGAAATAGTGAACGACATAAAGGAAGGGATAAACTCATAATGTCCTTGTTTGCAGATGATGTGAAGTTAAATGAGAAAAAATCAAATCGGATAGAGGACAGTCAGGACTACAAAGAGACCTGGACAGGGCTACAAGCCTGGTCCAGCAACTGGCTCATTGAGTTTAACCCCCCGCCAAACACAAAGTCATGAAGATTGGGGAAGTGCAAAGAAGACCGCAGACACAATATAGATTAGATGGCAAAAGACTAGCAAACCTTCTACTCAAGAAAAGATCTGTGGTGAGTATAACACCGAGCATATCTCCTGAGGTGCACATCATCAGATAACAGCTGCAGCAATACGGGCGCCCCTGGCAAACCTACGGATAGCTTTCCGATACCTCAGTAAGGATTCGTTTCAAGACCTTGTCATGGCATTTACATCAGGCCCTACTGGTAGTAATTGCAGCACCAGTTGGATCCACACCTCTTCAAGCACGTCAGAAATTAAAGAAAAGTGCAAAGGTATTGAAACAAGGCCATCCCAGAGCTACGGGGAATGTCCTACTAAGAAAGGTTGAGGGAAATCGGCCTGACGACACTGGTGGACAGGAGGGTACAGGGGAGACATGATAACGACATAAAAAATCCTTCCGGCGGAATAGAGAAGGTGGACAAAGACGGGGATGTTTTCCAGAGAGGGACACAGACACAAGAGGTCACAATTGGAAGTTTGAAAGACTCAGAAGAATCAAAGGGAGTTAGGAATAATTATTCAATCATAGAGTAAGTCCAGACCGAGGAAAAGCCTAGAAAGTGCCATAGTGGAGGCGGGACCATACATAGTTTTTTAAGGCGAGGTATGATAAAGCCTCATGGGCAGGGAGAGAGAGGACCTAGTAGCAAATCAGCGAAGCGGCGGGGCCTAGGAGCTGTACATCGACCCCTGCAACCACAAATATGAGTACAAATAGAGTGAGTATGCCACACACACCCACACACAACACACACATACACATATACACACGACCCCTGAAACCTTAATCTAGGTGAGTACACCACACACACACAACACACACACATCCCACACACAGCACACATACACCACACACACACACACACACACACACACACACACACACACACACAACACACAAATACACACACACACACACACAAACACATACACAGACACACACATACACACACACACACACACACACATCACACAGCACACACACAGGAACAAGCACTTGTTAAGCTGTAGTAACACACGCAACACCACACATACACAATTTCACACCGGTCTCTGTGACTGACCATCTGAACCTGCCCTCTCCCCCCACTTCCTATCCTAATAAGACCAATCTCTACCTTTCACACATCTTTACCTATACTCTCTCTCTACCTATCACACTCTACCTATCTCTCTCTCTCTTCTTTTCCCTCGGACACCATCTCTCCCCTCAACATCTCAGACCTCAACACCTCCCCCCCTCTAACAACTCACCCCCCTCTAACATCTCTCCCCTCCCATTACTCTCCCCATCTCCCATTTCCCCATCCTCTCTCCCCTCCTCCCACCCCTCCCCCTAGCCTCTCTCCCCTCTCGCTCTTCCATACCCCCCCCCTTTCCCCCTCTCTGCCCCCTCTCTCTCCCCTCTTTGCTTCTCTTTCTCTCCTCCCCTCTCCCTCTCTCTCTCTCTCCCCCTCCTTCTCCTTTTCTCTCTCTCTCTCACTCTCTCTCTCTCTCTCTCCCCTCTCCCCTCTCACTATCTCTCCTCTCTCTCTCTCTCTCTCTCTCTCTCTCCTCCTTCCCTCTCTCTCTCTCTTGCTCCCCTCTTCCCCTTTTTCCCCTTCTAACTCTCCCCCTCTCCTACCTTCCCCTCACTCTCTCTCCCCCCCTCTCTCTCTCACTCTCTCTCCCTCTCCTCCCTCTCTCCCTCTCCTCCTCTCTTCTCTTGCTCTCACTCATCCCCCTTTTCCCTTCTAACCTCCCCTCCCTACCCTTCCCTCACTCTCTCTCCCCTTCTCTCCTCACTCTCATCTCTTCCCCTTTTTTTTCCTTCTCACTATCCCCCTCCCCTCTTACCTTCCCTTCCCTCTCTTCTCTCTCTCCTCTCTCTCTCTCCTCTCTCTCTCTCTCTCTCCTCTCCTCTCTCCCCCCTCTCCTCTCTCTCTCTCTCTCTCTCTCTTTTCTCTCTCTCTCTCTCTCTCCCCACTCTCTCTCTCCTCTCCCCTCTCTCTCTCTTCTCTCTCTCTCACATCTCCTCTCTCTTCGCTCTCTCTCTCTCTCCAAATCTCTTCCCCTCCATTTTTCCCTTCTCACTCTCCCCCTCCCCTTTCCCCTTTTCCCTTCTCTCTCTTTCCCCCTCACACTCTCTCTCTCCCTTTCCCTTCTCACTCTTCCCCTCTCTCTCTCCTTCTACCTTTCCCTTCTCTCTTCTCTCACAAAAAAAAAAAAAAAAAAATGGTGGGGACTCGCAGGAACCCAAAGGATCAGATGAGAATGGTTCTGCTAGGGAGGAGTGGATGGAGGAGCATGGAAAAGGATGGAACAAGAGTGGGAGAAAAAATTTAGGAGAGCTTTCTGAAAAAATGGAGAAAGAGCTCTCTGTGAAATTGGAAAAGAGGTTGGAGAAGGAGACAAAGAATTGGGAGGCACAAGTCGAAACTGCAGTAGCCAAGATAAGGGTCCTAGAAGTTGAGATAAATAGGCTGAAGCGAGTTACAGGGGGAGTGACCAGAGAAAACACAGATACGAAGCTGCGAGGCTGAACAGGAAGGAAGGAATTATGAAATTTTCCTAAGGTCATATCAGCCTGCCAAGGAGGACCAAGGAGTGAAAAGGGAAGAACAGCTGGTTGCAGATGGAGGGTGAATAGGTCGAATGCTGAGGCACAACCAGGCTATCAAGAGCCACTGGAAAAATCCCAAGGGAGAAACTGACCACATACAGGCAGGAAACCAGAGTCACAGAGGGTGAGGCAAAAGGAGGAAGAAAGGGCAAAATCAATGTTTATCCATGGGCTTTAGGAGAGAGAGGAAAGGACACACACTGAAAGGCAGCAGGAAGAAAGAAAGGAGATTGAGAAAAACATCACAGAAAAAAGGTGAAGAGATGGACGAGATTGTAAATTTTTCAGAGAAAGGGGGTACCAAGGGGAAAACCGACCAAACAAGCTGGTTCTCCC
>NC_069431.1:27139070-27245307 GCF_026875155.1 Cherax quadricarinatus
GTGTTGCATTTTCCCTGCAGTACGATGAAGTGAGGGGAAAGTGTAGTGACAAAAGATTGGGTGTATGTACATTCTTCTTCGAGGAACTCGGGACGGGAAAATTCTGTAGGTCTCAGAAAGAAGCCAATAACCCCCTTTTTATTTTTTGTGTCATGTGAGAAAGAAATGTAGAAGATCATTCTTGTAGTAGGCTTCCGGTAGACTTTAAAAAAAAGTTTGTTTTCCCCCCTGTGGTAAAAAAACGTCGAAAAAAAGGAAACGGGTTGCCCCTCTCCTCCTCTAGAGAAAATTTTAATAGGGGTTTCCCCAGATTGTTGATGGTTTTTGGGATGCCCTGTACGTCAAGTTTTTTGGGGTACAAGCCCAAAAAATATCATCTAGTACCGATCCAAGAAAACTAAACGAGGGATGTTTTTGGGGACCCTTCTTGATTCCAGGTCCCCATAATAAATTGGCAAGAACTGCACAAAGGGGGGACCCCTGGCTAGTCGAAGAGTTGTTTTTTTTTCTTCTTGTCCTCAACCTAAAACAGTTAAAACGAACACAAAGTTCGAAAGGCTCACAAAATTTTGGGGCGGGGTACGGTAACTCTGACATTTTTAAACACCCTGCGAAGAAGATCAAGGGCTTGATCAACGGGGACTTGGTGAAAAAGGGCGTCACCGTCAAAACTTGCAAGTTTCTTATCATCATGTCGAGATCCGAACTTTAAAGGAGGTCCCCCGAATGTTAGATGACCCCTGACTGATTGTACCAGGAGTTTGAAAAAATATTTCGCCAAAAACTCCTGCTAGACTGTGAGGGGCCTGCCGATCCCAGAGTAATGGGTTCATAGGCACTTTTTGGTTTGTGGGTCTTTGGAAAACCATAAAGTCTGCTGACTTGGGGTTGGTAGGGGTGAGGCGCAAGAGCTTTTTTTACCTTCTTCTGATTTCCCGAGTATATGCGGGTCTTTCTGAGAAAAAAATTTTGTTTCTTTCCTCCAGCATGTTTTGGGGATGGAAACGTATGTTTGGCGTCGTTCAATAAAAACTTGCATCTTACTAACGAGTCTGTATGTGAGGATGACCACTCCCCCTCCTTTGTCTGCTGTTTGGGGATGGGAAAATATTATTGGAAGCTAAGTGTTTGAGTGCCCGGATTTAGCGAGAGGAATGATGGTCGACTAGGTTTAGAAACTGCAGCTGCAATAAGTCCTTGTAGGGAAAAATTTGTTAAACCAAATGTGCCATGAGACCCATTAATCTGGTATCGCAGCGCCCCCACAGTCTAGCAGGAGTTTTGGCAAAATATTTGTCAAGCTCCGGGGGTAAAATCAGTCGGCTCCCCAAAAGCATTCGGGTGCCCTCCTTAACCGTTCAGGGATCTCGACTGAGTGATAAAAAGCTTAAAGTTTTGACGTATGCCTTTTTCCCCAATGCCCCAGTTGATCAAGCCATTATCTTTTTCGCGGGTGTTTAAAAGATGAACAGAGTTACCTGTACCCCCCCAAGTTTTTTGTGAGCCTTGTCGAATTTTTGTGTTCGTTATAACTGTTTTAGGTTCGGGGACAAAAAGTAAAAAAACTCTTCGGACTACCCAGGGACCCCCCCTTAGTGCATTTTTGCCAATTTTATTGGAGGAAACATACCCCCCCCGGGGATTGAACCCGGGTCATAGAGTCTCAAAACCCCAGCCCTGTGTTTACGATTTCTTAAGTCAAGTTATATATGGAGGCCCTGGAATCAAGAAGGTCCTCAATAACCCCCTCGTTCGTTATTTGGGGATGGGTACGAGAAAATTTTTTGGTCATTGTACCAAAAATCTGACGTAAGGGCATCCTCAACCCCATCAACAATCGGAAACCCTACTATTAAATTTATCTAGAGGAGGAGGGGGAAACCATTACCTTTTCTCGCGTTCTTTTACGACGGGGGAAAAGCAAACTTTCTTTTAAAGTCTACCGGAAGCCTACCTACAAGAATGATCTTTAATTTCTTCTCTCACCATGACACAAGAACTAAAAGAGGGGTTAGTTTTGGCTTCTTTCTGAGACCTACAAAATTTTCCATCCGCGTTCCTCGAAGAAAAATGTACATACATCCCCAAATCTTTTGTTCACTACCCTTTCCCTCACTTATACGTGACGCAGGAAAGTGAAAACACGTATCCTCAGCAAGCCCAAACACCATAAAATTTAAAGAAAAGCCCCCAAGTTACATCGCTTACCGGCAGAAAACGTGCCCCTAATGTTTCAAAAAGTTTTACAGAAAACTGGCTAAAATAATTTCCCGATCTTTAACACTATTAGGAACCGATAAAAAAACCCAAACATGATTCTGGCACAAATGCAGGAATTACAAATATACCAGTGGGGGGGGTGACAAAGTATATGTAGGGGAAACAGCCAGAACTTGGACATTAGAATAGCAGAAAACAAAAAAGCTTGCAGAAAGATGACCCCAAAAAGCATGTGTTCAAAAAAGAGACGATGTTTGGGCACCTCATGAAATTCAAAGAAGCTAAACAGTTATTAAAGAAGACGACTTAAGACGGAGAAAATGCATTGAAGCTGCACAATTCTGTCAGTAAAACCTATAAAGCAAAAAAACCGGTTTTACAGTATTTTAAAATTATAAGCAAGAGGTATTCCCATTGGGAACTGGTTTGTTACTTGATGCCAGCAGGGCCCTCTCTAACCCACCTCCTTAGTTTCCCTTACTACACTACTAATTACCCCTTCTACCCACGCTTTACCCCACCTGACTCCCACCACTTATATATGTGTGTTTTTCTTAGTTTTCTCTGTTTAGGACTGAAAAGCCCTCGGGCGAAAAGTTTCCCTTTAATAAATGTCCTGAACTGTACTAAGGTCTTTTTCCCCAGATGTCGTTTTGATAAGGCCTGCCTCGTATGGGCCAGAGGGCCCTTGCAGTGTTCCTACATTCTTATGTTTTATGTTCTTATAAGATTCCTTTTAAAATTTGCGTAAAGTTTATTACGGTCAAACTGGTAAAAAACTCGAACTAAGATTAAAACAGGGTTTTAATCAGGGTTTGATTGGTGTCATGGGGTACGGGAGTTATTTCTTGGGTAGCTTTGGTAGATGTCGTTTTGTAAGGACCTGCTCGTATGGGCCCTAGGCCTTCTGCGTGTTCCTACTTCTTAAGTTCTTAGTTCTTATTTTTATTTAAATAAAAATAGCATTAGAACTGGACAAAATTCCCAAGCTCTATTTATTAGTAATGATTTTAACCATCCAATTGATTTTCAAAAAATTGAGAAAAATAGTATCAAGCAGTCCATGGTCGACAGGAAAATAATTGAATCTTGTTTAAAAACAAAAAAAATAAGAATGAGGAAAACTGCGAAGGCCTACTGGGGCCCCTCGAGGCAGGTCCTTTCAAAACGAATTACCTAAAGCTACTCAAGAAACAACTCCCCCCCCCCCAAACACCAATCAAACCCAGCCCCCCCGCCCCATATTTTTGTCCAGTTCTTCTTAAAGAAAAACCCAAGGTCCTAGCCTCTATCCCCCCCCACGGGAAAAACTTTTTCCACGCATCTACAACTTTGTTAAAAAACCCAGTATTTTACCTATGCCCCTTTCAAAAATCTAAATTTTTTTCCAATTTAAATCCATTTTTCCCTGGTTCTTAACTGGTTCGACCCTCAGTACTTTTTAATGTCTCCCTTGTTTATGCCCGCCCATCCACTTATCACTTCAATGTTTATCCCCCCTCATTCTAGGGCCTCTCCAAGAGGGGAGAGTGTATAAGTGGAAGTGTTAAGTGAAAGGGGAAAAGGTATTAAAAAAGGGGGAATATTAACAAGGTCTTGGGGGATATCTCCCCCAAAGAGAAAAACCCGCAGTAATGGTTTTTAAATTAGATAAGTTTAGATTTTTAAAAAGGGAAAAGGAAAGTATTGGTTTGGAAATAGGGTAGTTGATGAGTGGAACGTCTACCTATTGGGGGTTTTTGAGGCAAAGGGCTTTTTTTGGGAGTTTCAAATTTTTGGTTTTGGATAAATACATGGGGTGGGAGGGGGTTTGGGGTTTGAGTGGGACCTTTTACCCTCGGAGCTTTGGGTTTTTTGGGTGGCATTGAAAATTGGGTTTGGGGGAAAAGTTTTGTTAGTGGGATGAATTTTAAAGGACCCGCTTAGTATGGGCCAACAGGCCCCCCTGGGAGTGGGTTTCCCCCTTTCTTATGTTTTTTATGTTTTTAAGTTTTTCTTCTACGGGAGGTTCCTTACACAGTAAATCATTTTTGTCATTCTTCTCTGTATGTTCTCTAATATTCCCATGGTCCCCTCCTGGGATAAGGGGACCCCAAAAATGAAGCAAACATAATCTAAATGAGGCCTCAATAGTGATGTATAGAGGCCCGTAAAAAAATTTTGGACCCTTTTGTTACTTATCTTTTTTGAAAATAAATCCAAGTAATCTGTTGGGGCCTTGTTGCGCACTCTGAGGCACGCTGTCTTGGCTTTAGGGTTTCTGTTACCATGAAATTTTCCCAAATCTTTTTTACATTTTTTTAAGGGCCAAGCTCTACTTCACCTAGATTAAGCTTCGAGGGGTTATTTTCATTACCAAGGGAAAAGTACCTTACACTTATCCACATTAATTTCTCTGCCATTTCTACCCCAAGACTTAATTTGTTCAATCGCCGGAGTTCATTGATATCCTCCTCGAGTGAATTATACGGCCTATTTTTGTATCACCCAAAAATTATCATGTTAGTAATCTCTTCATAAAGGGGTCAAAATGAAAATTTGAACAAGAGAGGGCCTAAAATGACCCTTGGGGAAACGATTTAGTGATAATCCCCATTCAGTTTCACTCCATTAATGGAAAACTCTTGCTTTCTTTGGTAAGCCATGCCTAAATCCAGCTAGAACTTTACCTCCTATACCATAGCTCCCACTTTTCTTAAGAGTCTCTTGTGAGGTATTTGTCAAGGCTTTACTAAAACCCAAATAAACAAATATATTCCTTATCACGGGTCAACTCCCAAAAATGTTCTATGAAGAACGTTAGAAAGTTTGTCAGGCAGGAACGACCTCCGTGAACCATGCTGGGGATTATTTATCAAGTTATGCTCTTCAAGGTGACTTCTGATATGTCAGCTTAAATTGTTTAAAAATTTGCCCCTTGATGAGGCTTATTGGCGGTAATTTGAAGGAGGGGACTTTCCCCTGATTTAAATATGGGGAACCACATTAGCATTTTCCACATTTTCTGGCACAACACGGGTAAGGATGGGGCATTGAATACACTCGTTAATGGCTGACTAAGCCCCATCTTGCTTTCCCTTAAGTACCTTGAAAACAACTCATGGGGTCCGGGGACTTATTTTGTTTCATTTGTCTACTGTTTAATAACCATGTCCCTCGTGACAGTAATATTAGTTAATTTAAAATTCATCAGGAAACTAAAAATTTGTTAATTACGGGAAATCTCATTTAATCTTCCTGTGTAAAAACTGAAAAAAATAGTCATTAAAAAAGGGAAAACACATTTCGTTCATTTCCTCAGTGCCCCTTCCAGATTTCAGAGGCCCTACTTTTTCCTTCCCCTTCGCCCTATACACTTGAAAAACCCCTTTGGATTAGTCTTTGATTCTTAGCAAATCTAATTTTTATAGTCACGTTTACCTTTCTAATCGCCCTTTTTTTTTTCTTCTCTTTTTTAAATGAAAAATATTTGGTCAGTAAGGTTTAACCCCTTTTCCCCTTCTGAGCGCCTATAAATTCCCCTTTTCTCCCTAATAGAGCTTTAGCCTCCTGTTAACCCTTTGGGATGTTATTTTTAGACCCAAATTTTTCTCTGGGGAAAATATATATCTGGGCACTGTGTACATTATTAATTAAGAAAAAAAATCATAAAACAGATCCCTTATATTCATAAGTATGATTTCGTCAAAAAAATCATTAGCTAGAAACCCCAATCAAGATTAGCAGATGTTCCCCAAGTCCATTTTAATCGGCAGAACGAAAATCGGGGGGTTTTTACTGTATTATCATTATTCTTTGATCCCAAATTAATGCTAAAGGTGATGGTTTGATCACTTGCGCCAAGTCTTTAGTGATCTCCGATTATACGGTGTTTTTTCCTTTTTTGAAAGACTAGGTCTAGCAAATATTCCCCCGGGAGGTTCAGTTTTCATCTGTTTCAGAAAACAGTCCCGAACTGTTTCCTTTTAAATCATGGATCTAATTGCTGTCAAAGAATTCCGTCAATTTGGCTAAAGTTAAAGTCCCCTACTATACTACGTTACTGTGTCCCGAAGCCCCAACAATTTCGTCCCCAAAAAAGTTCCCTTACGTGATCCAAGCCGGAGGCGGTATATTACACCTAGAATTAGTTTTTCTTGACCCCCCACGAACTCTACCCAAACAGCCCTCTTTTTACTGCTCCATCTATTTTTATCCCTTTCTTTATGCAACAATTAATATTTTCTCGAACATAAAATGCAACCCCTCCCCCCTTCCCATTACATCTATCCACATTGAATAACTTAAATCCTGAATATTACACTCAGCAGTCATATCCCGACTCTTTAAATCATACCACGTTTCAGTTAATGCAATGATATAAAAGTTCCCAGCACATGCTAACAAACGTAGTTCATTAATTTTATTTCTTGCACTTCGACTTTTTAGCATAAAATACCATCATATGTTTTTTTTCTGCACATTTTTCCCTATTCATCTTTGTTTTTACACAATTCTGAAATTATCATTACCCAGAGTTACTCCATGACAGTTACTATTAAGATTCTGAATATCAGAGCATAAGTCAATATATCCATATTCATTATTATCATTTAAAAAAACCCATACCTCTAAACTAATCCTAGTTTAAAGTCCTAACAACCCCCTCAACTGAGTTAGCAAGAAAACCCACACCTGCCTGGATAAGTGAACCCCACCCCTGGCATACATGTCATTTTGGCCATAGAAGTTGTCCCAGTTTTCAATGAATGGTACTGCATTATCCTTACAGTGTTTATCCAGCCAACAATTAATACCAATTGCTCTGGACAACCATTCATTACCAACACCTCTTCTTGGCAAAATGCCACATATAACGGGCGCCCCCCCTTCTTCCTAATCATGTCTATAGCTGTCCCGAACTTTTTTAACTAAATCCTCACTTCTACGCTTGCCTACATCATTGCCTCCAGCACTGAGGCAAATAATAGGTTGATCCCATTACCGTTCATGATGTTGTCAAGCCGGTAACAATGTCCTCCATCCCCGCCCCAGGAAAGGGATACCTTTGTCTCCTACTCCTGTCGTTCAGCAGAAGCCCTATCCATGTATCTAACCTGGCTATCCCCAACAACAACAATATTCTTACCTTCCTTGTTGTCGTTCGTCGTGACGATCCAGTAGTAGACTCACATTCGTCGGGTAGCACCGAGAATGCGTTGGAGGTTTCCACGGGAGTTTCCACAGCAGTCTCTTTTTTCTTCATCGTTTCTGGCTTTCCATTCGTCTTCTTGATCGTAAACTTCGTCGTCCCCTGCTGTCCAACCACTGACCACGATCCCTTCTTGACCTGAGGACTCGAAAAACAGGAGGACAATACGAATCCTCTTGTTTTCCTCGGTCAATCGCCGTATCTCCATCTTCGCTGCCCTCAATTCTTCCTTAAGTTGCTGGTAAAGTTGCTCGATGGAGGGCATCTTTGTTCAGTCCACGGGAGCAAACAAGACACTTCTTCACAGAGTTAAGTACAGGTCAGCACTCAAGAGCACACCAACAGGTCTTCACTGAGCTAAGTACACGTCACCACTGAGCTAAGTACACGTCACCACTGAATTGAAGACAGTAGAACTATATACAAAAGATGAGGTAATCAGTCCCTCGGCCTTGGAGTTAGTGTTCACAGTATCGTGGTGGAGGAGAATCTGACAGTATCGTGGTGGAGGAGAATATTTCCTTTGGTTTATATAAATTAGATCCATTTATAATTAATAGAATTTGGGAAGAATTTAATAATACACTGGACAAATAATTTTTAAATTTTCTTGGGTAGAATAGTTTGTGGGTGAGTTGTGCAAAGGACCTATCCAAGTTGGGTCAGCGCGCGTCAGGTGTTTAACCGTTGTGGGATCTGATAGTGAGGTGCTGGCCATACCCCTTATATAGCTTCCTTGGATGCTTTACTTTCATAGTTCCTTGATAATGTGAGTAGTCACGAAAGCGCTTGGAATTTCTCTATTCTTTCAGAGTGGGTTTTTTTGCATATTCTGAAATCACCTGTTTACTGTGATCTTATTGCATATATATATATATATATATATATATATATATATATATATTATATATATATATATATATATATATATATTTAAAAATTTATATATATATATATATATTATATATATATATATAAATTTAAAATTTATAATATATAATATATATATAATATATATATTATATATATATATCGTGCCGAATAGGTAAAAATTGCAGTTTTCGCTTAAAAGGCTACGCGTTCTTGTCGAATAAGGCAAGCGAAAATTTGTGTATGCAATAATTTCACAAACATCTTTCCGAACCAAACAAAAATTGCAATTTTGCAAGCTCCTGATGAGGTGTTGATTGAAACTTTAAAAAGGCCTGGATATCTTTACTCCCCGCGTGGTTGTTTTGCTTTTGAAATATATTATATAATATTTATATTATATATATATATATATATTATAATATAATTTATATATAATATAAATATATATAATATATATTATATATATATATTTTATGGGTAGTAGGGTGGTAGAGAGAAAACGCCCAGGGAGGATGTCCTGCCAAGTGAATGAAAAACGAAAGCCTGAATTGTTTTACATGTGGAGGATTGCTGGTGTTCATTTTTTGTCTCATAAAATGCAAGGTTTCGGTAGTTTTTGCTATTCTACTTACACTTAGGTCACATTACACTACATGTACAAGCATGTATATATACCCCCATCGGGGTTTTCTTTATTTTTTTACTGTTTTTTGTTCTTTTTTTATTTCCTTTATCTCCAGGGGGAAGTGTGACAGAATTCTTCCTCCGTAAGCTATGCGTGTTGTAAGAGGCGACTAAAATGCCAGGAGCAAGGGGCTGTAACCCCCTTCCCCTGCATAAATTACTAAATTTTAAAAAAAGAGAAACTTTTGTTTTTTTTTTTGGGGCCATCCCCCCTTGGGGGGGGGGGGGAAATAGAGTCACCCCAGCCCCCGTGGGAGAAAGACGTCGTCGTTCCTGCTTTTTCAGCTTTGAGAACTCTGAACACTGTTGCTCGAGATTTTTTTTTAGTTTCCTGAGAATTCTTCCCAGAGCTGGAGGAAATTTGCTTGCAGTCATTTTCGAGCCCCATCCCATCAAGAGGGTAAGGCGGTGATTTGTTGCTTGTTCACCCCCTCCCCCCCATCCCCCACCCTTTCCCCCACCCTCCCCTACCAAAAACATCAACAGGGGCCCACACACTTAACCACTACATACTTTGCTATCCTTTGACTTTCTACTTCTTCTTTTTCGGCAACTTCGCTTTGGCGAGTTAACACAAGGCATTTTGACCATCCGGTAGCCCGTTGGTTTTTTTAAAACCCGGCCGATTTTGTTGGGGCCCTTTTTCCCCCACCCCTCGGGGGTAGGCTATTTGGGCTGACTTATAAGTCAGCTGAAATAGGATTTTGGGCAACTTTAAAGGAAAGACCCCTTTTTTTTAAAGAACTCCTTGCCAGATGCCCCTTTCCCTGGGACTCATGGCGAGGATACGTGTAAGATTACCTTTTGAGGGTAATAAATGCCATGAAAAAAATTCTAAATGTATTGCCCAACTCAATTTTGTCCAGTGGTGTTTTTCAAACCCACGCTGGGCATATTCTCCTCCTTGGGAAAAAGGGGAGTTATTTAAACTGCTAAAATGATGTCCTTGAAAAATAAAGACTTCGGGTGTTACCCCAGTTGCACCTGGAGCTACAAAGCTCGAGGACTGTTTTTGTGGCCAAAATCAACTTTTCATGAAACAAGCACTGTAAATTGAAATTGTTGAGGACTTAATACAGAAAATTTGATTTGGGCGTAGAAGCACAAAATTCTCAAATCCTAACAAAAACAAGGTCCCTTTAAAAAAATACTTGGACACCTGAGGAGGCCAAATTTGGGGTTTTAAAATCCCTTAAAAGTTTTGGCCCCAGTGTACCCCTGACAAATCTCTTTTGAACGTTTTGTCAGTGTGACACAATGTTTTAAGGTTTTGCCTTTGGTCATAACAACAAAAAAATGCATCCAAGGGCAGTTTTTGTGCATTTGCTCTGGCCAACATTCGTACGAGATTGTAACAACAAAAAAACACCAAATGTGCCCTCTGCAATGGAAAACATATGCTGTTTTGCTATTTGTCCTGAAAGAAAAAAGGAAATGCAGAAAATTTTTGAAGCCAAAAAACGCCCCTAAAAGAAGACGACCCCCCAGGCCCCGCCAACGATGTCCCAAACTTCCTTCCCAGCTTGCCGGGATCAAGGGGGACCCCTAGGTCTCTACCAATGGTTCCAATGTTTGGAATTCTCCCCTCTTGGGAGCGCCCAATCTAACCCTCATTACAACATACCAAAGCAAACAACAAGGTTCGTCCATCTCCTATGTCTCATTCCCAGCCGGGGTTGACGAGAGCACAACTAATGTATATGCGGGCCAAAAGACTAGCAGGTGGTGACATTCAACTCTGCTCTCGGGTTTTTTTAAAATGATCTGTTAATGGCTAAGGGATCACCCCCCATCACTACCCCCAGAAAAGTGAAGGTATTATGACCCAAAGCCTTCTCAAAACAAGAAGTATGTACCTACTCTACATCTAAAAAATAAGCCAAAGTCATCACTGACCCGGGGTCGCCCCCTCTCAAACCCAGGTTGTCAACTCCAAAAACCCATAAGTCAACAACTAAACTAAAAAATGCCCCAGAAATTGGTCCTACTCCCCCGAAGAAGCACCCCTTTTTTGAACAGGAACTTTCCCAGGTAATACCTTGCCTACCTAATATTCCCTTGGAGCCCCACAGTCCCCCATTAAACTCTCAGAGCCTTGTCCCGTAAGGGAAATAGCATACCTCGTTTTTGATGATGACTCTAATTATTCAAATTGAGTTTTAATATTACCACCTCTAGTAAATGATGGCATTTTTAATACACAAGCCCCCCACGCAAAAGTTCCCTCCTCCCCTTGACGACCCCGCGGGTTTTTTTGTGTGGATACAACCGGACTTTTGCAGGCTTTCAGACCGCGGTACACGGGCGAATGCAAGAATAAGGGGGATTACAATTTTCCAAACTTAATGTTCAACATTTCTTTAAAAACCGTTCCTTTTTGAGGTTGAACTACATAACTAAAACCCCGTTTTTATCTTTTGAACGAGACAGCTGAAAGAGTTGATAAAACTTATTAAATTCGTGGTTACCTACTGTGGAGAAATCGAAGGGCCCCCCCTTTTGTGGTGTACCCTCTTATTTAAAATTGGGTATACATTTAAAAATTTTTCTGTTGATGAAAGATAACTTCTTGCAATAAAAATGACAAACGTCTGTGTAACTGGATTTTTTCCCCCCGAGACAAAAATATATAGAGTAAATTCCTCTAATGGAATTAAGCAGGAATTTCCCCAAACAATTTAGGGGGATTTTAATGTCATCACCTTTTCAATGTGGAGCTGGTATTCCACTGGGTGATTTAAAGGAAAAACAACTCTTTAATATCATGTCGCTAGAAATTGCCCATTTCGGGCCCATTCTTTAATGTACTTTGGGACCTCATCCAGGGACACCAAATAGTCTGAAAAACAGAGACTGTGACATCTTTCCTGTCGTATATCTCCGGTGGAAATGTAGGTCTGCCATATCCCTGTTAAAATACAACTACAAATACTCCAAAACCCCAAATCTAACACCCTAGGATTTGACCCTTCAGGCATATCTGGGTGAGGATGAAATTGTGTATTTGGGAAAATCTACCTTTCCAATGCAATTGAGATCAATCAGGTCCCTGATAATCGAAAAATTTAAACTACTAATAACTTGCAATTAGCTTCCCAAGATATACCAAAATATAAACCTACTAGGGAAAATTGAGACAATTTAAGAAATTAAACAAGCAGAATGTCGAAGGCATCTTCAAACGCGACAACCCCAAAACAGTACACGCACCCATTAAGGCCGAATTAATTAAAAGATTAGTCATCACAAACGGGAATATGGGAAAATTTTTAGTTCTTCAAGCTTAAACAATAAAAGGGAACCAGCAAAATTTTGGATTTAAAAATCCGACAACTTTCAGGGGGAAAGCCAAGGCTCCAATTACCTAGTTATACCTTCACTGATGAGGGTGATGAAGATGTTGAAATTTTAAAATTGATGATCCCAGGACCAGGCTAATTTTATGGGTGATGTATGGGAGAAAATTCTCCCACAATAACAGTCGTCAAATTTTTCAATAATCATTACGGGTTTGGGAAATGAATGAGAGTGAGAAATTGGGTGATCTCAACCACTACCCTCCCTCGATACTTCAACTCTTTAAAATACCCCCCCCAAAAAGACCCATTACATTATAGAGATAAGTCGGTTATTGGGAAAAATGAGAAAAGAGCCCCCGGCCTCTCTGGAATAAAAATGAAAAAAATAAAGTACCTACCTAGAAAATTTTAAACAGTCTTTTGGGAAAAATTTTAATGCCTCTTGGGCCCGGACATTTTTCCCGTTGTTTTTTAAAATGCTAGGATGTCTTTTTGGTAAGCCCCCAAAAAAGACATCCACCAACCTGGGGAAATATAGCCTATATCTTTACTTTAAGTCACTGGAAAAAGTTCTTTAGAAAAATCATTTCCAAAAGATTGAACTACTTATGGAGTTTAAAACACTTTTTTTCGAAAAACAATTTGGCTTTTAGAACACATAAGGTACCATTATGCAATAAAGTTATTTTCGATACGTAGCAAATCTAAAACATCAGGGGAAATCTTGCCTTAATTGCCCCCAGAGATGTTCATAAGCTTTTGATAGTTATGGGTGATGGGCCCTTTTATACAAACTCATTTACCTCCAGACCAAAATGGGCTTTTTTCAGATTAATTATAATTTTTTAACTCAAAGAAAATCATTTCCCCCCTTTTATGGCAAGTCGACAGAGCCTTTTATACCGAAGCTGGTTTTTCCCACAAAGGTTTTTTGTCTAAGTCCAATTCTGTTCAACATTTTGTGAATGACCTTCCTCAACCGAGTTTAAAACACAATTGTGACACATTGCGATGATGTTTTCATGTGTCTCATCAACTCCGTTAACAGGAAAATACAAGTTGAAGAGTATAAAAAAAAATGGGAAAATTGAACTTGAGAACATCAATTGGGAAAAGAAATGGAGAATTTCAACTAAACCTGACAAGGTCCCCTTTTTAGCACATAGGATTTTTGCATCAACAATTGAAGATAAAGGAGGGGATCCCTCGAGGACACCTGTAGCCATTAGAAACCCTAAAAGATTTTGGGGGTATGAAATAGACAGGCTGCTCCCCTCAAATCTCATGAACTAAAAAAATCAACATAGCCAAAACCGGCCTTAGCAGTCTTTTCGATTCAATCAAGCCCCCCAACATGTCAAAAAACATCTGTATAAAAAAGAGAATTTAAAACCAATCTCGAATACCCTTTTGTCCCAAGTCATTAACAACAAAGACCCAAAATGCTAGGTTTCAAAAGGGGCCGAATAGAGCTCTTCGCTTCATTACCCATACCCGGAGGAGAGACAGAGTTAAAAAAGGCAGATTTACACTACAACAAGATATTCTGCCTAAATGTACGCCCCGACACTCTAAAAAAAGAAAAAACTCATTTAATGCAAAAACTATATTGAAATAGAGAACATGCTATACAAGTGGTAAATACCACGGATTTTATAATCAATATCCCCCCTCACAGGACCAAAGAAAGACTCCCCACAGAGGGTCCGTCGTTTTATCCATAAAGAGATTACCCTCGCCCAGATATTGAGCATTACTGATGAAGAAAATTGGGTAACACCCGAACCCTTTTATTATATGAGAAAATCTTTGCCCCCCTTAGGGAGACATAAACTTTCTTGTAAAAAAATTTTGCTATTTACTATGGCTGGACACCACCCGTAAGAAGCCATTGTCCCAAATTTATAAAAAGGCCCGAAAATTTTTTGCCTTCCTTGTCGCATAAATATCCGTTGTGCAATGCAAAAAAAAAAAAAAAAAAAAAAAAAAAAAAAAAAAAAAAACAAATTGAACTTTTATAATTACTAGAAAATTTGAGTCTGTACTTATATATCTGTTATATCTATGTGACTCTGATGGGGTTATGTTTTACCCCCTTTAAAAATATCTTATCATTTCACGTACACTTTTTTAAATTTCACCAAAGTGGTTGGGCCACTTGCCCTTTAATCCTACCTCTCTCCCCCTCCCACCCTTTTCAAAATTTCTATCCTTACCCCTCCTTCTTCCTTACCCATCTCCCAAAGCTTGGTCGAAAAGCAAACAAGCAAAACCTTGGTGGGATATGGCCGGTTTGTTTAAATATATATTTATATATATATATATTTTTATAAATATATTATATATTTATATATATTTATAATATATATAATATATATATTTAAATATATATATATATTATATTATATATATAATATATTTTAAAATTTTTAAAATATATATATATATATATATATATATATATTAACAAGTCGACCGACTCCCATGAGGCCCCGGGTGACCCCCAAAAAAAAAGAAAATCCCCCCAAAAAAAAAAATACTTTATCCCTTCCGCTTTCACCCCACTCCCCATAATCACTGTTTTTGCAAAGGGGCTCAAATACAAAGTTTAGAAGCATATACGTATAAAGTACCAAAATATTCCCCCCAAAATGTAATATCCCGACCCCCCTTTTTGATGCAGGGATTTTATTCCCCTTTCCAGGACTCAATCCCGGGTAATAAAAATAACCGGTTTCCGAATCCCTTTTAAAAATTTTCCCCGCCCACACTCCAACAGATCGTCAGGCCCAAATACCATTTGTTTAAATTTATACTACGAACCGCTCATGCACGCCTGCTGGAAGTCCAAACCCCCCGCCCACAAAAAACCCCCCTTTTCCCCCCTTCCAACCATTTGAGGGCGCCCCTACCCCCCCTTCTTTCCCCCTTTCAGATTTTACCTCTCCCTGCATTCTACTTTGATGCATTTTCTCTAAATGACCAAAACCCCCTCAAACAACCCCCTTAGCCCTCTGACTAATACTTTTATTAACCCACCACCTTTCCAATTTCCACACTCCCAACTTTCTGCATAATATTTTTCACCACACATTCCCTTTGACGACATCTCCCCGCCTCCAACCTCTCCTCGCTGCGCATTTAAACCCAAGCTTCACACCCATATAAAAATTTTGGGGTACTACTATATTTCATACTTTCCTTTTTTGGCCTCCATAGATAATTTTTTTTTTTGTCTCCCCCTTTACACCTAAACCCGCCCCCACTCATCTCTTTTCCCTATCAATCCTATGTTAAACCTCATCCTTCTTAAATCCCCCACTGACACACCCAACTAAAAAATTTTCTAAAAAACATTCATTTCTTCCATACCCCCCCTCCCCAATTTGATACCCAAATTTTTTCTTTACAAAAATTAATTAAAACCCTCATCCCAATCTACCTACACTGGACCAAAAAACCTTGGAGTCCAGTTTGGCGCTAGACTTTGTTTTCAAGGCAGCCAGCTTTCAGGGAAGGAAGGCTTCCCAATTTTTAATTATCCCCTGAAAGGCATTTCGAAAAAGGGGCAGGGAAATTTTACACAAACACTGGAAAGCGGGGGATGAGATGAAAAGCGGGTTAACCCTTCCCCCTAAAAGCGGGCTGTTTTGGATCAAAGTCTAGCGCAAGCTGGACCCCAAAGGTATTGGCCCAGTGGGGGGTAGTTTGGTAAAGAAACTGTTTTTCCCTTGGGTTCCAAGGTTCGTAGGTTCGAGTCTCCTTCAGCCAGAGATCAGTTTTTTGTGTAATTTCCCTGCTCTTTTCCGGAATTCCTTGTTTTTTATATATATAAATATTTTATATATATATATTTTAATTATTATATATTTTATATTTATATATTATTTATAGTATATTCAAAAAACAAAACGGGCGCTACCCAAAAGGATTCAAACCCAGGGTATTTGGCCTCCTTTGGGGGTAAGCGAAAACCCCACAGACGCTTTTAAAACCCTCGTTCGTGGTTACAATAATATATAAATGCTGCTGGTAGGGCTAGTAAAACCCAAACGGGGATGAAAAGGAAATTAGTTTAGAAGTTTCCCACCCCTCCGTATGCCCTGGATGGGGGCCCCCCAACCCGCAAAGTTTTGTGTGGCTGCGCCATTCTTGTGGGGTTTTGGGTGGTCCTGGGGGTTTTAAAAAGCGTCAGGGGTTTTCTCGCCCCATGAGGGGGGCCGTAAAAAAAGGGGGTTTCAACCCTTTGGGCCCTAGCGCAGTCTTTTATTTTTTTTAATACCACTCGTTCGGGTACAGTAAATATATAATAATAAAATATATAAAATTTTATATTTATAAAAATTTTAATATATTTTTAATATATATATATATATTTTATAAAATTGTGGTTGTGGTTTAAAAAAAAAAGGTTTTGGGATCCCGAAAAAGGGGTTTTTTAAAAAGCGTGAAACCCAACTGGAAAAGAGAGGAATGCAGAGGAGAAAAGGGGAGATTTTGGGAGATTTTTAAGTAAAATGTAAAGGACCCTTTAAACCCAAAGGGTGAGGAGTAATTGGGGTTGGGGGGACTTAAATTTCTAAAGTAGGAGAAACTTTTAGAGAGGGTGGGGTGGGTAATTTTTGGGGTGCCGGTTTTAAATGAAAATGGACCCCTTTTTGATTGAACTTTTTTAATAGAAAGGGTTTAGTTATGGGTTAATACTTTTTTTAAGAAAAAGAGGAAAAAAAAAGTTACACGAATGTGTAGGGCGAAATGACGGGAATTTTTTGTTGGTTTATGTTTTGGGTAGAAAAAAGGGACTGTTGTTTTGCCCTTCAGGAGGGTACATTTTATAGGGGGGCCACGATATATCAGATCACTTTCTATTTGGGTAGCTACACTAAAGGTAAAAGGTAGATGGGATAAAAGGGAAGAATGAAGCATGGGAAAGAGAGATGAAGGTTTAAAAACCTAAAAGAGGGGGGCGTTAGGGTAAGATATAAACAGCTATTGGGGGGTTGATGGGCTAAGGGAGACCATAGGAAAGGGGGTCGAAGGGGTTTATGGGGTGGTTTTAAAAAAATTAAAGTTTTTAGAGGGGTTCAGCAGAAGTTTGGGTTTACAAAAAGTGGGGCAGGGGGGAAGGGGACCCGTTTGGTGGAATGATGATGAAAGAGAGTAAAAAGGGGAAAAAAAATTTTTAAAATGAGAATTTTTACAAAGTAAAAGTGATGCAAGGGGGGAAAAGGGGTATATGGAAAAAAAAGAGAAAAGTTAAGAAGGGGTTTGAAGAAATTTGTAAAAAGAGAGCAAATAGAAGTGGGTGAGATGTTATCAAAAAATTTTGTTAAATAAGAAAAAAATTTTGGGGGGTGAGATTAACAAGTTAAAAAAAGCCTAGAGAACCCAAAAGGATTTTCATTTTAAAAAAAGGAGAGGAAAAGTTTTTAAAAGGAGAGTTAGAGGGATTGGGAAGATGGAAGGAATATTTTGAGGGAAAATTGGGTTTAAAAGTTGATAAAATAGGGGAAACTGTGATTTTGTGTATAGGGGAAGGAGGTTTTAAAATCTTGTGGAGTGAGGGAAAAAGCCCGTTTTTGAGTGTGGGGGGAATTTTGTGAGGGGAAATAGGTAAAAAGAAAGGGGGTTTAAAGGGAGCCGGGATTTATGGGATAAAGATGGGAAAAAGTTAAAAGCAGGTGGGGTTAAAAGTTTTGGAGTGGTTGGTGCAATTATTTAAAAAATGTTGGGAAAAGGGTAAGGTACCCAGGGATTGGGGAGAGAGCTGCTAGTTCCTTTGTATAAATTGGGAAAAAGGGGTTAAAAAAGAGTGCAAAAATTAAGGGGGGTAAGTCTGTTGAGTGTACCCGGTAAAGTGTAGGTAAAGTTATAATTTTGGGAAAAAATTAAGAGTAAGAAAGGGGAATAGGGTAGAATATGGGAACCCAAAGGGGGCTTTTGGAAAGGGAGGGGGGTGTGGACCAGGTTTTACAGGGGAAACTATAAGTGAACATATTTAGATTAAAGGGTAAAAAAGGGGCTTTTTGGCATTTAGGGTTTGGAAAAGGCTTGGGCAGGGGGGGATAGGGGGGCAATGTGGGAGATGTTGCAAGTGTATGGTGTTGGGGGTAGGTTATGAAAGCAGTGAAGATTTTTTTACGAGGGGTAGTTAGGTTTAAGTTAGGATGTAGGAAAGAGGGAAAAATTTTTTTTCCCCGTTTAAAAATAGGCCTTAGACAAAGGTGCGTGATGTCACCGTGGTTGTTTAATATATTAAAAGTTTGGGGGTTTTTAAAAAGAAGTAAATGCGAGGGTCTTTGGGAAGGCGTGGAGTTAAAAGATAAAGAATCACACACAAAGTGGGAGTTGTCACAGCTGCTCTTTGCTGATGACACTGTGCTCTTGGGAGATTCTGAAGAGAAGTTGCAGAGATTGGTGGATAATTGGTAGGGTGTGCAAAAGAAAAAAATTTAAAAGGGTGAATACAGGAAGAGTAAGGTTATGAGGAAACAAAAAGATTAGGTGATGAAAGATTGAATATCAGATTGGAGGGAGAGAGTATGGAGGGGGTGACGTATTCAGTATTTGGGAGTGGACGTTCAGCGAGGGTCTATGAAAGATGAGGGAATCATAGAATTGATGAGGGAAAAAGAGTGAGTGGTGCACTTAGGAGTCTGTGGAGACAAAGAACTTTGTCCCCTTTGGGGGAAAGAGGGGAATGTATGAGAGTAATAGTTTTACCACGCTCTTATATGGGTGGAAGCGTGGGATGAATGTTGCAGCGAGGAGAAGGCGGAGGGAGTGGAGATGTCATGTCTGAGGGCAATGTGTGGGGTGAATATAATGCAGAGAATTCGCAGTTTGGAAGTTAGGAGAGGTGCGGGATTACCAAAAAATGTTGTCCAGAGGGGAGAGGAAGGGTTGTTGAGGTGGTTCGGACATGTAGAGAGAATGGAGCGAAACAGAATGACTTCAAGAGTTATCAGTCTGTAGTGGAAGGGAAAGGGGGGGTAGGGGTCAGCCTAGGAAGGTTGGAGGGAGGGGGTAAAGGAGGGTTTTTTGTGCGAGGGGCTTGGACTTCCAGCAGGGATGCGTGAGCGGGTTTGATAGGATGAATGGAGACAAATGGTTTTTAATACTTGACGTGCTGTTGGAGTGTGAGCAAAGTAACATTTATGAAGGGATTCAGGGAAACCGGCAGGCCGGACTTGAGTCCTGGAGATGGGAAGTACAGTGCCTGCACTCTGAAGGAGGGGTGTTAATGTTGCAGTTTAAAAACTGTAGTGTAAAGCACCCTTCTGGCAAGACAGTGATGGAGTGAATGATGGTGAAAGTTTTCTTTTTCGGGCCACCCTGCCTTGGTGGGAATCGGCCGGTGTGATAATAAAAATAAAATAAAATATATATATATATATATATATATATATATATATATATATATATATATATATATATATATATATATATATATATATAAAATCTAGCATTATTTCGCCTCCAAAAAGTAATTAGTCACTTCTAAAACACTTCAATATTCAGATTAATTAAACTCTTAAAAACTTATAGTGGAATAGTAGAGATGAAGAACGAGGAACGGCTGCGGTGACGGCGGCTGCGGTGGCGGCGGCTGCGGTGGCGGCGGCTGCGGTGGCGGCGACTGTGGTGGCGGCGGCTGCGGTGGCGACGGCTGCGGTGGTGGTGGTGGCTGCTGTAGAAGCTACAGTGGTGCTTGGTAGCGGATGTAGTTGTGAGTGTGATGGTGATGTGGCGGTGGTGGGTGTGATGGCGACTGCGGTGGTGGTGAGGCGGCGGCGGTGATGGTGATGACTCCCTTGACTGAAGTGTGTCGATCAAGGACAGACAGACGTTATCGACGTTTCATTAATTTAGATCTTGGGAACTAGAGTGGTAAAATAATGAGGAAGATCGTGATAAGCCGAAGTGACGTGAGCCTCGTAGCCAAAGTGACATGAGCCTCGTCGCCGAAGTGACGTGAGCCTCGTAGCCGAAGTGACGTGACTCAGCCTCGTCGCCGAAGTGACGTGAGCCTCGTCGCCGAAGTGACATGAGCCTCGTAGCCGCTCACACCTCGACCAGAGAGTCCGGCAGATATGTGGAAGGATCGTGTACTTTGTGCTACAAGAGCATTTGACTTGGTGTTGTGTTTCATAGACCACAAGACTAGCAACACTGGAACCATTGTGGTTTTCATCCTGTTCACCCATCAAAACCATATTACAAAATGGCGGCCTCGCGCCATTCGCTCAAAGAAAATATATAAAACAAGTTAGTGATTACGAGCATTTTGGCATTGCTGAAATGAAATATTTTAGATCTTTTTTTCAGAGAGCCGCTTTTCCGGCTGCCTTTCCTGCATCGCGCAAACCCCCAGAAATGGTCCAGAATATGCATTTTTCTACCTTTTTCTTGTCCTGACCTAAAATGAGGTATTAGTGTCATTAAAGATTATATCATAATAATAGATTAATTGGCCATTAAAAATATTAGTGCCTTGATTTTGAATATCGTAAATGTCTTCATATCTATATTAACAATAAAAAATAATGAAAATACGTTTGAGGAAGATTTGGAAAAGATTCTTTTCCAGAAATTATACATATTCACGGTACATATATGCATTAGGCTTCGTCCATTTTTCTGAAATATATTAAAAATTATTAATGAGAATTTAGGGCGATTGTCAATCTTGGATTAACGATACAACGTATTGGCATGCTGACATCAATAGTACACCTGATCATTGCGATTGATTTCTATGTTTCCATGCAACTGGAAACAAAGGAAGAATGGATGCTGTAATGGATTGGCTTGTACACTGTGTTTGTACAGAAGGTGTGACCTAATGATGGTTATTTTTGATGGTGCGAAGTGGTACTCATTCAAGCGTCAGTGATGCTTCGTAAATCAGGCACAAACAATAATTTTTCCAGAAGGCATAGCAGAAGGGACAGACACGCAGCTTTCAGAAAATCTTTTAACTTTCATTCCATTTATGGAAAGTGAATTGCACTGTCGAGGTGTTTGGAAAAGATATAGTTGTGCTGTGTCGCGCGTTCTAGGAAGTTATTGGAATAAAGTTGTGATCTCTGTTGTCCACTGAATATGATGTAAAAATATTGAATGTCAGTGACGTACATAGTGCTCAAACTTTCTGGATTGTTATCTTACCAAAGTTAAATGAAACAAGATAACGGTCATTGGACATTGATGGTCCTAACTTGTTTAAGAAATTGATTAATTCTTTTGACCTTGTATTAAAATGAGTAAGACTAGTAAGATATAACGGAAGAAGAGCTTGTTGCTTGTAAGAGTGTAAAACTGTAAATTAATTGCGATTTATTTTTTTGAGTTAATATTAATGGCTGATTCATGTAGTATCAGACACCATGGCGAGTAAGAACTGTGGAACAGAACATTCCTGATAATTTGGAGAACACTATCCCTCAGCTGGCAAGACAGGCCTCATTTTAGGTCCCTATGCCATGATATCAGCAGTGCGAGATGGAATAGCTGCATTACTGTCAGTGTCGAGAACGGAGGCCTTTTAAAAAGAGCGACTAGCTTTCTTATTTACTACAAAGAGCCCATGGCCTTCAGGATGAGTGTCAACTTCCTGGAACTCTATTTTAATCTCTTGCAAATAAGTTGAATGAATATTTTTTTATCACAAAATTTACTTTAATTTAATAGCACAGTTCGCTATAGGCTTCTTGACGAGAACATTGTCGTTCTGCCTCGACATCTGGAGTTCTCTCTTATCTTACTGTAAAGGTTTATAAGGCAATTTACGTACTTGATGATTAATACACTGTTACACGTGTATCAGGCACTGCAGCAGTGTCAGACACTGCTGCAGTGCCTGACACTGCAGCAAAACGTCATCTTGGTACAAGGACATCTTTCACACATCATCGCGTAACTACTAGTTATGAGTAAGAAGGGTTGGAGTCCAGAGGGATCTGCCTTCTTGCTTCTACTAGTGAATCCTGTCTCCTGCAACGTCTTCGTGATCTTCCACCTTACCTTTGATAGTATTGAAGATTCCATTCTCATACTTCAGCTTTATATTCTTCCAGACCGTAGAACTGAACTCTTCTCTCCAGTCTGAGGGACAGACCACTTCAAATACTTTTTCTCCGAGGTTAATAGACTGATTACATCATCTTCATTTCGCTACTACGCCTACTTCCTCTTTATTTTACTGAAGAAGTTTACTGTATAGGCGAAACGTTTCAACAATAACGATACCCAACTGTTGCACATGTGTCATTTTCAACACAGTTTACGTAGTATTTAACTTCCAGAGCTTTGCTTCCCGAAGTTACTGGTGGCTGGCTTTAAGAGGTTGAGCGTGACTAAAAAACAAACAACCCTCCGAGCTTTTCCTTTATTTGGTTTGCATAGCCGGGATTTTTCGCTACTCATTAAATTTTGCTCTCGGGGTAATGTGGTGTTAAAGGAGTCCTCACCACCCATTGGGATTACATTTTCAGATGAACCTTCAGGTAGATCTTAAGAATGAATATTGCTGATGGTTGTCTGATGGAAGAAGTACTACCTCGGATAACCTTTGATTCTGAGGATGGTGAGTAATTCTCGGCATTTTTGCCATTTCACCCTCACTGTCGCATGTGCAGAGTAAATTACAATTTATTCGGCGTTTATCACACACACAGCCTTTCACCCCTCCGTGGAAGATGTGTTCATTTAATATCACATACCTACAAGTCCCTCCCAAGAAGCTCATTGCTAGTAATCCCTTCCTTAAATCTCTTGTTAGAGCAACTGCTCAAGTGGTACACTCTGTAATCATTATTTAACTATATGTAAACCACACAACAACCAAATTCTGTAAATTCAACATTGTAATCTTTATAGAGAATAAACTTTGAATTTGAATTTGAATATAAATCCATATGTATTCATGTTAACCCTTTGGGGCCTAGTTCCTAGGCCTTTTGTGTATCCATATGCTCTCGCGCTACCGTCCACAGGATGGATATGGGGTGCACAATAAACTAGCCACTTCGGTGGCAAAATCTAAATCACACATACATACTAGCATGCCCTCTCGACCAGCCAAATGACAGTGTAGAATGGAGCAGTTATTTAGGCTCCCCACTGCTCTATTAGATTGTCTCATCCAGTGAGCTGGCTGCCCAGCGAAGTTAAGGTTATGCTTTATCAGCTGTGTGGCAAACTCTCACTATATATGGTCGTATGCACTCATAGTCTCTTATCTATTATGAGGAGTAGGACCAACTGTTATTAATGAGTGGTTTTTTTGCTCTCACTCAATGAGTTAGGAGTTACCAACTCAATGAGTAACCCTTTTTGTAACCAAAGAAGGTTACAAGCACTTGTACATTATGTTCTGTTTCCGGCTAGATTATAACTTGATTGGTTTAAAACAGAAGTTAGAAGCATAATGAGGGTAGATCATACGGACCTGGAGTGGCCATGGTTCACAGGATTAAGAGAAATGGAGTGGGAGTTCTGGCGAAAAATAATTCACGAGTCCTCACAATAGACCAACCGGACCTCCCTTCAGTATAAATCCTGGATAGAGAGTTTAGTAAAGTGAAAGAAGTTTGACTACCAGAAGCACAAGCTGTGTTGCTTGTGGAGCTAAATTTGACATTGTCCAATCCTGTACTTGAGTCTTGCAGTATCACAACTGTAGAGTCTCTCTTAACGCTAACGACACAGCGTATGTGTATGTAGTACACAGGAGGGAGAGTGCGCTCTTCATATTGAGAAAGTGGGTTTTCCAGAGGCTGTGGATTGGCTAGTCTGATTTCCATGATGCAGTGTAGGCTAATGTTTCTTTAGGGGCACCAGCGGCTAGCATTCATTTGTCATTCGGTTGGTAGAATGAAGATTGAGAAGCACTGCTAAATTGTTAATTTGACATATCGTTGCCCCAGGAATCAAAATTCTCGTTTTAATATGCAGATAAACCAACATGTGGCGGTCATCAAAGCTGAAGGTGAGCTCAGCACTTGGGTCCGGGATCCATTATGTGGAAGGCATTAGCTCCAATACTCCTCCCAGACGGATTTGAAATAAGATCAGAAAGTTGCCTTGAAGTACTCCCAGAGGACACTGCCTAGTTTTTTTTTCACCGTGGACAGGTGGTGGACGACTCTACTGACAGTTTCTGTTTCTCAAGCGCTGAGAGATATGATCCGAAGTTCCAAGACTAGAGTCTTCAGGAGACGGTCTCCTTGACCTGTGCGAAAAACCCTTGTAAGCCTTGTTCATTATGAGGATCAAACTTTCACCACTCTATGCACAGGGTAGTGCTCTTCGAATCAAACTATGATACTTTCTACCACTACTGGCACCGAAGGACCCACACAGATTTAGAAGTTCATTTAAAACCAATACAAAATTATATACGAGCCTCAAGTTCACTTTTGAACGGACTTCTAGACAAGGGGATTCATCGCTCTTCTCGACCTGGCCTTATTGGATGTTTATTTTGTTTGAAAATCTTAAAAACCAGTAAAGATACTGGTGGCGCTACTGTTATGTACAAGGTTCCCTTCAGCAGGACGCTCCTCTCTTACCACAAGCAACGACCATTGGTTTTACTGTGGCTGTATCATTCTAGATGACATAACTCCATAAGCAATTCTTTATTTCTCAAATAATGGTCATTTGAAACATGTCCTCATAACAAATGTACCTAATAGAAATAAAATAAATTGTTAATATGGAAACTTAACTACAGATGGCGCCAAGTTCATCCTTCTCCCTAAACGTATTTAATTTTTATAACTGACAAATTCCCTACCATAAAAATGTTGATAAAAGTTTGTTAAATAAGTTGAAGTGGAAAAAAAAACAGCGTTTAGCTTGTAAAAAAATGGAAGAACTCTGAACTGAACCCAACATACAAATCAAGACAGAGGAAATAGAGAGAGCAAGGAATCCTAATTGTTGTAAGTTCCAGACTGGTCTAATACCACGCCTCGTCTGTATGTAAATGTTGCCAATTGTCCCGTATCTCTCACTGCTGTTGGTATACCTTTGTCGTAGTTATGTCCCTCATAAGATTCAAGACCTAATTGCTGAAGGTGAGGATAAATTATGCATTATGAGGAATAAACAGTTATTTCAGTCTATTATTTTTTTAAAACATAAAACTGTATTAGAACCTGAAAGCCGCAAAATCCCTCCAGAAAATACAAAGAGCAATAACTACGCCGCTGTCTTCAAAAGCCGTACGAATACACTGTTGAATTAGAAATTGCTGTCAACCTGGATTAGTCAGAATCGAGGAGACAGAGTGTAATAATTGTCTATCTTGAACGTTCGGTATTAGCAAGACCTAGTGCAAGAGTAGAAGGATCAGAATGCAATAAAAGAGGATTACAAAATTCTAAATTTACCGGGAAGTCAGGAGAAGGCAATATCCAGCAAATTCCACTACAGGGACTGCTATAAAAAAAAGAAAAAAAAAGCCCCCCCCCAAAAAAAAAAAAAAAAATCACTTATTTTAAGTTGCTGTGACCTGACTGAATATTCTTTCAGTAATAAGAGGAGGTTCACCAGGATTATGCATCGAGTGCATGAAGACTGTTATTGAGTGAATCACATTCCAGAGAGGTGAGACATGAAGCATCACGGGATGAAACAGTTATCTACAATCTTGCCACAGTGTTGTATAACGCATATGAGTTTAGCGCTTACTCATAAATACAATAATTATCTACTGTAACTCACCCACTTGATACTGTGAAAAGCCGAAAAGCTGAGGAAAAGACATTATTTCATAAACGAAACCCGAGAACCCTTGTGGGTTACTTGTAATGTTGGGCACATCACTGCCTCCGTCACCACCACGTACATATTTTGCTAGGTCTAAAAGGATTTATGTCAGCCATGAAGAGAATGTTGGCGTCTACATCAACAGGAGAAGTTGTCATGAAGTATACTTGCGTGTGGTTAATGATTTTTTTTACGCATATATTCTATCAGATGTGTCGGGTAACAGTAACACTGACAAAGCCAGTATTTTGCATAATATCAATGCTTTATACCACATGGACTGACTCAGGACGAGCATGACTAACTGTGAACAAGACAAGAACAAAAGAAATGCTTGGAATCTGAGTTCGTTCACAATACTGACACCATCACCCAGAACACGGGAAGTTTCCAGTCGTAGGAATCATCGGCTCATCTGCTTCTCAGGACACACGGCTATCCTCACCTGACACAGACACGTTCACACCTCACGTCTCCTCGTCACCTGCTTTCTCCAGGTGGTGACCAAACTTTTTCTGTATAAAAGAAAAAGCTTCGTCTCAGACAAACGTTCTTACAATGAAGGTCTGTGGGGTTAGCGCTTAGTTCTAATTGTATTATTATTTAATAAAGGTTTCCATTTTGCTGTAGCGTCATCTAATTTGATAACGGAATGTTAATCAGGTGCTTCATGACAGCTGCAGATTCACTGTTTCCACAAGAATACTACAATAATAAAAAAATATACATGCAATTAAAATGGTATAGGCAATTTCATTATTATTGTTAATAGTAAGTAAAATTAAGAATACCTCAAGAACAAACACTATTGGCAGGGACACCTAGTATACACTTAACAAGTTGGCAGTTCTGGGTCACCAGCGTGACAGAGAACGGATTGTCTTGCCAAAAAGTCTTTTAAAATCGATATATCTTAACAAGGTGAGTAAGTGCAGCTCGGGAAAATGACCCAGGATAACGCTTTTATCGAAAGTTGCCCACCACAAAAGTGAATAGTTCCGATATTTTATATATATATATATATATTATATATATATATATATATATATAATTATATATATATATATATATATATATATATATATATATATATATATATATAATTATATACATATATATATATATAATGTATATATATAATATATATATATATATATATATATATATATATATATATATATATATATATATATATATATATATATATATATATATATATATATATATATATATATATATAATATATATAATCTATCTTTCAACACACCGGCCGTATCCCACCGAGGCGGGGTGGCCCAAAAGGAAAAACGAAATTTTCTCCTTTTACATTTAGTAATATATACAGGAGAAGAGGTTACTAGCCCCTTGCTCCCGGCATTTTAGTCGCCTCTTACAACACGCATTGCTTACGGAAGAAGAATTCTGTTCCACTTCCCCATGGAGATATAAGGAAATAAACAAGAATAACAACTAGAAAGAAAATAGAAGAAAACCCAGAAGGGTGTGTATATATGTGCTTGTACATGTATGTGTAGTGTGACCTAAGTGTAAGTAGAAGTAGCAAGACGTACCTGCAATTTTGCATGTTCATGAGACAGAAAAAAGGACACCAGCAATCCTACCATCATGTAAAACAATTACAGGCTTTCGTTTTACACTCATTTATATATATATATATATATATATATATATATATATATATATATATATATATATATATATATATATATATATATATATATATATATATATAGGATTGGGTCCACCTCTGGTGTATATTATGGGACCCATAGCCTCGGAGAAGTGGATAAAAAGGCTTCAGGGAAGAATATTTGGATTTCTTCCAGAAGCCGTTTGAATATTCCACTTCCCCTACAACCCCATCTTTTCATTCTATTTTACAAATAGGTATATTTTATTACATAATATAGTACAAAAGGTTTAAGAGATACATTGTTGATATATACAGTTGGCATATACAGTACATGAGATGTGAGAGATACATGTTTAGTACATAATGTTAGGTGTTTGTTACAGGTATTTCCGAAGTTATAACATGGATTCCAGTATCGATATTTCTTCAGTAGAAATTTCAAATTAATGATATATCAAGCCTGAAGCTAATTGAAACCTAAGTAATACCAGGTTTAAAGCCAAGCTAGAGAAACATTTTCTCATTACTTCACTGAGAACAATATCCTGAAATACGCACACACATTACTTGTAAAGTCGCTCAAAATTTGCATAATCAAGTTAACAGCATTGATGACTGGCGCCAGCTGGATGCGCGGCTCCGAAAATATCGTAGGAAAAACGGTATTTCAATTTTCCCTGGTTCTTCCATAAAAAAAAGGCAAATTGGGATGAACATAGTCTAAAAACTATCCATTTTTTCTAATTAGTATTTTCCAGCGTTTAAAATTGAAGCAATTGAGTTTATTAAAATTTTGGTAACATCACATACCATGTTATGTGTTATGTGCGCATAAATGAACATCAAGTTGATGTAATGTAAAATAATTTAATAGTTAAACACTGAGATATATTTCAAAACAAAATAGATATTCTTCAGTTTTTTTTTTTTTTCACAGAAATCAATTTGATTAATAAAACTGGCGCATTAAAATTTACACTTCCTATAATTAAAGTGAACCAGAAGAGGAATTTTTCACTTATTAATAGAAGCTGATGTGCTCCTTCACCTCACAAAACTAAGAAATGTTGCCTTGCAGAATTTTTATTTTATTCAGATGTCCTATAGCGCGTGTGGGATGGGAGACAATCAGATTCGATCCAAGGAGGGGAGAAAATTCCAATTCCTTGGATCAAGAGTCTCTCTCACCTGCATCAATGCAAAATAATGCAATAATGTGAAATAATATCATACCAGTTAGATCAAAAGTGGTAAAATAGCATCAGCGCAACAAAAAAAACATTATGAGACGCCTGAGTTTCCCCTGTCTTCTGGTATCATGTTTATTTTTCCTTATAATCTGCCTTGTCCATAATTATTATAGCATTTACTTTGTCTTCTTTCGTAAGGTGAAGTCTATGATCTTTCCATAATTAATGGTGTAACTTAACAAATCTTTGAGGACAATTGTGTTGTAGAAGTCTGAGCATAGAAGAAAGAGCATAGAGTTCACCTTACGAAAGCAGACAGAGCAAATGCGATAATAATTATGGACAAGGTAGATGATAAAGGAAACATAACATATTAGAAGACCTTTGTCTAAGTAGGCTACATCGGCCGCGAAAATTTGAATCTGATGACAGGTTTTCCCCCGTTATCACACTGAACCAAAACTTGTGAATGTGCTGTGTAACATTTTCCCCAGGATACTCACACACGCAAATACTTCCATGAATCATAGTTTGAAGCCGATAAGAAGAGACATTCTCCAGTTATAGCGTGGACTACAAGATTTTAAATATTTTGCTATAATAACAAATTTGTCTGAACACAAGCAAATTTCAGTGGGTACAGTTCTGATCAAAAAATGAATCAGCTATTGAATATTCAAGCCGTTTTTTTTTTTTTGCACAAATCAATTTAACAGGCTAAAAACTGTTGTCTTACCTCAACTCATTTCAAAGCCCAACATTGCCTAAGGTATACTGCCATCCCCCGGGATGCAACCCACAACAGTCGACTAACACCCTGGTACCTACTTACTGCTAGTGAACAAGGGCAGCAGGTATAAGGAATCATACCCATCATTTCCACTCTTGCCAGGGATCGAACCATGGCTACTCAGTATGTGAGCTGAGTGCATTGCCAACCGAGCCACGGGTCATCCGTTCGGAAGGAATAGACAGAAATTTCTTTAACATGGCTTTAAGAGGAAAATTTCCACACCATTTTGCACAAAAATAATCAAATCTGCACCTACACACTTGAATGTCATTCTCCGCTGTCGTCGAATTAGGAAGCACCTTTTGTAAACGTTTGAAACTACGCCAATGAGGGTTTTGGAAGCTTCGGAGCCGTTCCAGTATACTGGAAACGGGTTCAACAACTCTTATCATAGACCACCTGCATATGTCAGTCGCCTCTAGAATCTAGCCCAAGTTATCGTACATAAGTGTTAAAAATTTGAAGTGCCGATTGGATGAGGGGTTATCGACTTATGAGCGAAATAAAATCGATAAGGTGGAGGAAAACATTTTTGGGGCAACCGCTAACAGGTAGAAGCCTCCTCTGGGGCCGGGCCGAGGGCGCGCTGATCCTCGGAGCGCTCTCCAGTTAGAGTCCAGGTAGACTCCACCTTCGGGAATTCTCAATTAGCACACATCCAATTCTGTTTCTTGCGTTTCCTGTGAGCATCCACTATACACCCCTCCTTGTCAGTAACTTGGTGCTGTTGTTGCTGCTCTTCCTTCTGCTGTTGTTCATGCTGCTGTTGTTCATGCTGCTGTTGTTCGTGCTGCTGTTGTTCCTGCTGCTGTTGTTCCTGCTGCTGTTGTTCCTGCTGTTTCTCTTCCTGGTGCTTGATCACTATAAAAGATGTCTTCTTTACCTCCCTCTCCTTACCTTCACTACAAGTACTAGGCTGTCTGGAGCTCCGTCTCGTCTTCCTAGAAAGCTTCATTCGCACACATAACAAAAGCTTCCAGGTAGCCGCCTTCAGTCTGCTTCAGAGCCCAGTTACGATGTCGCCCTTTTTAGCTTTTGTCTTCAGGAAGGAAAGAAAGAAGAGAGAAGTAAAAAAATGGGGAGATAAAAAGAGTGTGGGAGGGAAGGAGAGAGGGAAGGAAAAGGGAATGAAGGAGGATGAGACAAATAAGAGTAGTCAATAAACGGAAAATATGAGAGAGAGAGAGAGAGAGAGAGAGAGAGAGAGAGAGAGAGAGAGAGAGAGAGAGAGAGAGAGAGAGAATACAGAGAGAAGAATAAGGAGGTAGGTAGAGAAACTGTCAGTATGCTACTTTTCCATGTGACTGGCTGGATAATAAATGAGCGGCTGGAAGTCGGGGACGGGGGTCATGTGACTGGCTGGATGATGAGTGTGACTTACTGTAAGTGAGGTGAGTCATGTCATAAATGGGGGGGGGGGAGGATTCATATAACAGGCTGGAAACGAGTGTCCTATTACTGGCTGAAAATGGGAGATATGAGAGACAGGGAACGGAGTCTTGCAACTGGGCGGAAGTGGGGAGGTCTTGTGAATGGCTGGAGAGGCAGGGGGGTCACCACCGATGTTGTGGAGGAATGTGCTGAGTGTTGAGGATCGCATCTCATCTGCCTACGGTTACAAGACCTCCTGACGGCAGCTTGAATGGGAGCCCAGATTGCTGCATTAATGGGGTTCCCAATTGATACGTTAAGGGAGATCTCGACTGCTGCATTAATGGAAGAAGCCATGATAGGTTGTGGCTAACGTTGATCTGGTAGTAACCAAGAAGTAACATCCAAAATTATAACGTGTAGTTTTAGGTTTGTTTTTAGCCAATAAATCCATACTTTACATTCATATTTTGATGTTCCTTAGAATTTGTAAAGTATTAATGGCATGAGTCAAGGGGATCTTCAGCATGAAATATTCACATGGGAAATCGTAATAAGAAATTATATATAATGATATAATTCAATCTCTTGTGCAGATCAATTTTAGTATTAAGGAGATATAAAAAATTCATAAAATATCTCTTTTAATATAACGTTTATTACTTTATGTTCTTAAGGTATTTTAATGGTACCTTTTACTTATCAATTAGATACAAACACTTCAACAGGCTTATAATCATGTATAGTTACAATGGCCTCCATTCTGGCTGAATGGGTCTTTAAATCTAGATTTGATAAAGGTACAGAGTCTCCATTTCCTGAGGCGATCAAAGTTTTAAACACTTATAATTTGACCAATGTAATTGAAATCTCTTCAACACAGGAGAGCGAGTACTTGTGAAAGTGTCACAAGTACTCGCACTTTCTGGAGACTAAGGAACAATGCTATGCTCCAGGTGGTTTCTTAATCGAAGTAAATGAGCAGGGAAGGATTTGGATGATGGCCTGACCTCAGCACGGAGGACTGGGAAGGTGGTGGTGGTGGAAGCAGGTGGAGGGGACTCTGGGCACGGAGGTGGTCGGGGGGTGTTAGGGCTGCCAATAGGGACATGAGTAGAGGAGGTCCAAAAGGGCATGGTGGTGTTGTGAAGAAGGTGTCAAAACAGAGGGGAAAGAAACCACTGCTGGCCTAAGGTGTATGACAGTTAACATTAATGGTTTGTGTCAGGATGTGAAGTGTGTGTGGTTTGCCAGTTTCTTGTGCTGGCATATAGTGGATATCGGATTTGTGCAAGAGCACAATATCAAGATGGGGTGAGTATTGGAGGTGGATGGCTACAGGACTTTTGTGATGCAGACAGGGCACTTGAATGGAGGGGTGGGAGTCCTACTCCGGGAGGCGAGCCCGTTTGTGGTTAGTAGAAATGAAGGGGGGGGGTATCATGAGAGTGGATGGGCGAGTGAGTGGCATTAGTGTATGTATATTCATCTGCAGAGAGTGATGCATGTGTGAAAGCGGATTTTGTGAGGGATGAGCTCGTTTATTATTTTCGTTCGTTGCCACGTGTTGCTGTCGTGGGACGGAATTGGAATTATATTATTCGTAGGGCAGACGTTGAGCTGCGGGGGGTGGGGCATTTTTCAACTATTCTAGGAGATCTTCTGAGAGATGTGTGTTTTTGGGACGTGTTTGGGGGTGGGGCTTGGAAGGTGGAGCATACTTTTGTCAGATGTGGATATGTGGCAAGGCTAGATCGGATGTACATCACGAAGCGGGTAAGAGTGGAGTCGTTGTGTATGGTGGAGGTGGAGTATTCCAACCATAGGGTGGTTGTGGTAGATTTAGGGTGGGATGGGTTGGCCAGGAGATGTAAAAGCTATTGGAAGCTAAATATGAGGATCCTGGGTGATGAAGAGGGACAGGAGGGGATTTGAGACGTTGTGGGCAGAGCTCAGTGTGGAAGGGCGGGGTGTGGAGAATTTGCTGGGGTGGTGGGATGGGGTGGCTAAGGGAAGGATGCGTCAATTTTATGTGAGGGACGGGAAACACATTATGCAACAGTCATATGGGCTCCTTCAGTACTTAGAGGATAGGTTGAGGGCTTGTTATGAGAGGGGTGGGCACAAGGGAGATATCCTGTGGAGGATATAGAAATGTTGAAGGGAAGGATTCGGGAGCTGCAAAATGAGTGTTCGATATGGTGTGTTTGCAGGGGGGGGTTGAGGAGGTGCTTTGGGGTGATCAACCATCGGCGTGTGTCTTACAGGGACAACAGAGCTGACAGAAAGCTACTGAGCTTGGTAGGTTAGTCGTCCACTCAGAAGTGGGGAGTTATTGGGAGGGAGGGGCAAGTGTTGCGGACGACAGAGGGGATGAGTGGTTACATGGATGCATGGTATGAGCAGTATTTGGGGAGTTGTGCAGTGGGAGGAGAAGCTTTTCGTAGCGTCTGCAAGCTAGTGCCATTTTCACTGGGGCATAGTGATTGGGTAGCACTGGGTGGGGAGATAAATGAGGGTGAGGTTTGGCAGGCATTGGTGGGTATGCATAGAGGAAAGGCACCGGGGATAGATGGACTGCCATGTGAATTCTACCTGCAGCATTGGCAGTTAATGCATGGGTGAAGTTGATGAACACCATGAAGGAGAGGGGGCATTTGGGGGAGTTACAAGCCACAGCGGTGATCATTCTGGTCCTAAAGGGAGAGCCTGAAGGATTATCAGGCGCTATCTTTACTATGTGTGGATAAATTGTTTGAAAATATATTGGGAAATTGCCTGAAATGTGTCATGGGCGCATCGTATCGGGAGGGCTATACGGGTTGCCTGGCAGGTCTATGGTCGAGGGGCATGGGCGTATTAAGGGGTTTATGGAGGGTTTAGTGGGCAAAGGGGGGGTTTACTTGCCTTGGATTGGCAGAGGGCATATGACCATGTGGAACGAGAGGGATTGTGGCAGATTCTTCTGCGACAGGGATTTGGGGAAGAAGTTGTGGAGTGGGTGAAGACATTATATCGAGGGGCGCAGGTGCATGTGCAAATCAATGGTTGCATAGGGGAAGCAGTGTGTGTATGGGGCGGGGGCCTCAGGCAAGGATGTCCACTTTTGCAAATCCTGTTTGCTTGTGTTCAGGACCCATTTTACAGACTCACTGAGGTCCATATCTGTGGGAAAATGGGGATGGGGGAGGTGGGGTGTTGGCCAGGGATCATGGGATATGTTGATGACATGACGGTTCTCGTGCGGGAGGGAAAGAGATTGAGAGAGGTGGGAGAGGTCATTCGTATGTTTGGGATGGCTATGGGGATGAGGGTAAATGTGGAGAAATCGTGCTTAATGAGGCTGGGGAATTGGAACTGGCAGGGAAAGTGAGGTGCTGGAGTGGAGTGGATGGTGGTGGATAACTTAAAGATATGTGGAATAGTGTATATGGAGGATCAAGAGCAGACAAGAGAGGTGAACTCTGAGTGTATTGTGGAATGAGTAGAGCATAGATTGGGAAGTTTGCAACTGTACCATTCGACATTATTGTAGAGGGCCATCGTGGTAAACACGTTACTATTCAGTAAGGTCTGGCACCTGGCGGTGGTATACCCCATAACAGGGCAAGGAATTGCAAGAATCTTAAAGAGGGTGTTCATATTTATATGGGGATTGGGGTGTGATTGGCTGAGGAGCGAGGTGATAATGCTGCCAGAACGTCAGGGGGTTAGGGTTATTGGATCTGCGGCGTTGTATAAAATGTGTTTACTTACGATGGGAGTCAAGGGGTGCGGGGGGTGGGGGTTGGAGCTTCTTCATGAGGAAGTGAAGAGGTGGTATGGGGGTGCAGAGTTGAGGGAATGTGAGGCAGTGGTGCGCGCCCTCGTGGTCCTACGAGAGCCTGGCAAGAACTGTGTGGGGGTGTTGGCGAGATTGATTGGAAGCTGGGTGGTGGTGCTGGTGGAGGGAATATACCCCATGTATGGGTGGGGAGATATTTGGCGTTGTTTTTGCAAGTTGAAGCTTAGGCTTTGGGTGCGGGAGGTTACGTTCGGTTTTCTGCATGGCATTTTGCCATCAGGAGCGGTTCTATGGGCGAGACGACGAGTGGTGGAGGAGAGTGGGTGTGGGGTGTGGGGTGTGTGGTGGGAATGATATGGCATGTCATGCGGTGTATTTTTGCGAATGTTTGGGGAATGTTCGGGATTGGATGGATAGGTTAGTGAGGCGAGTGGGAGGGGGGTTGATATCCGTGCAGAGGTTGCTCAGTTTGGATGTGGGAGGGGTGCCTGAGAGTATTCAGTGGGCATTGGCATATTTAATGGTAGATTTTGTGTATGTGTCATGGGGTATGTGTGGGAATGGGGATTGGGTTGTGTGGAAATGGGTAATGGCAACGACTTTCTATAAGATGGTTTGCAGGAATAGGGAAATATATGGACAGTGGTGGGAGGTGGTTTTCCCCACGGGATCGTGGTTTAACCGTTGGGATCTTACTAGCTTTGTAATTGGGGGGGAAGCTGTCATGGCTAGGGCGAGGATTGGGGATGATTTCAGGGGTTCGAACGGTTTGCCGCTGGGAATGTGTGTGTGTGTGTGTGTGTGTGTGTGTGTGGATGGGTTATGGGCATCTGGCTTAGACATGAATGAGGGATGGTTCAGTGTGGTTGGCAGGTGTTAGGATGTAAGTGTGATGACAGCTGGATTAAAAGTATGATTCGGTAATGGCTGTGGGGGGTTTCAGTTTATAGATTTATATATGTGTCCCCCAGGATGAGGATGGTATTACTGTCTATGTACATATAGCCTTGCATACACTATTGGTCACTTCACATCACACCTATGTTCATGTGTGATGGTATATTTTTAGGTATTATTCGCATGTATGCTGTGAGGATGCTTTGGTGGGGTCTGTAGTGATTGTGATTCTGTGGTGCTCTGTGACAGGCTTATATGCTCATGTAAAGCTAGGTGAATGAGTGACAGGGCAATCTGTAATGACGAGAAAAAGTGGGCGGTGCCCAAATGGCGGGGGAGAGGGGGTTAAGGAGTGTCGGAGATACTGGTTTTGCAACATGGTAGTATTTATTGTATACACCTTTGTTTTGCACACTGACCTTTGTGCAGTGAATAGGTTGTGATAGGGTAGTTTATTTTTGTGTTTGCATTAGGTTACAGAAGACTATGTTGTGATAATATTGAATTTTGTTGACAGTATACTTAATCTTACATAATGATATACCAATTGTATGTGTACAACAAAATGTTAATTAAAGTAGCTGTGGCCAATGTATTTGGCGGAGGTGTGTGTAGCTCAGGCGGATTTACCCCCAAGACAGAGGTAGTATTAGGGATGTGTACACTTTTTATATTAATGTATATGTGTATTAAGTTCTGTGCATAAATTTACATGAGTACACTGTTGTATTGGTCCACTTCACGTCACACTTAAGTTAAAGTGAGACATGACAATTATAAGTATTATTCATATATATATATATAATGTCAGGTTGCTTGAGTGGTGTATGTTGTGATTGTGATTTTATCGTTTTCTGTGACAGGTTTCTTCTGTGTACAGCTACGTGTATGTGTGATATTTTCTGTATGTACCTATTGTTCTCAATATGTTTATTCTATATATTATATCTGTTTGTACAAGATATGTTCTCAATAAAATATATAAAAAGGAAAAATCATCCTCTTAATACTGAATAACAAAATGGAAAAATTTGTCATCATCGAAGTTTTCTTCACATTACAACACTTAATCTCGTCATTATAGATGCGGACTCTTATTATGAGTAGAACGACTCTGGGATGTTACAGGAAACTTTATCCTCCAGGGTTGAGGTTCTTGTCGTTTAACACGTACGAACTCTCCTCCAGACTCGCAAAGAGTTCCACTCCACTTACACTGTTTTTATAAGAGTCCATTACAAGAATATTTTTTTTAAACTTGCGAATGCCTCACCAGGAAACAGGTCACAGCCAGTGCAGTAACAAGTAAGACTAATGTGTATAATTATTTATGGACCCTCCATTGACTCAGTGAGCCTCGGTCATGAACCTTCTGGGCATTCCCTGCTTTAAGGAATCCAGTAAGTCACACTTTGACATTTAATACATAAAGTTAGATGTCAAAAAGCTACATGGGTTGCGTTAACTCCTATTTTTTTAAACGGGAAAAAATCCAATCTAATTGAGCAACGCTAAGATGTGTTCTTAGATTAAAATTTTGTCACCAAAGTTGTTAGTGAGTTATTTCGTACAGAATCTCAGATGTCTGCTACAACGCCTCATTGTCTTCATTCCTGACTGCCCTCAGCACGGCAAATCTCACTCTGGCTGCCCTCCACACGGCAAATCTCACCCTGGCTGCCCTCCACACGGCAAATCTCACCCTGGCTGCCCTCCACACGGCAAATCTCACTCTGGCTGCCCTCCACACGGCAAATCTCACCCTGGCTGCCCTCCACACGGCAAGTCTCGCCCTGGCTGCCCTCCACACGGCAAATTTCACCCTGGCTGCCCTCCACACGGCAAGTCTCACCGTGGCTGCCCTCCACTTGCTAAGCCTCAGTCTTGTTGAGATAGGTTTACCTGACTGACACTAACACGTCACAGAAAAGTCACGCCAAGCGCTGGACAACCGACGCTTAGTTTATACTGGTGAATAGAACTAACTTCTTGACTGGGCTGTGTACTTAGGAGCACAATTAATGTTATTTTGTAACATGAGCGAAAGTACACTGATGTATACTACACTGCTTAATACTGACGTGACCTGCTCATAGACCAGACCCACCTCTTCATCCCCAGTTTAGATCAGCAAGTGATAAAGAAGACACCTGTGCAACGATTGGATATCTTTATTCTGGAAACGTTTGTCCAGCCAGTGGCTTCTTCAGTCTAGTGCAGAGAAAGGTGGAAGATGAGAAGGAGTTTGAACTAGTCAGTCCCTCGGCCTGGAGTCGATGTGTTCAGTCTATCACTCTTGATAAAAGTGCAACATATTCGTGAAGAAAGGTCAAATACCTAAGTGTTTACGATAATTCCTCAATTTTCTAACAATGCTGAGATGTTTACTCACCAACTTGCGATGCTTCAATAAAAAGCAGCTTACTTGTACAAGTCCTCAATCTTACAGTGTGGAAATTCCTCTGCAAAAAAAGTCTATAACAGAGTAATACCATGTCTGATTGAATGAACCACAATGTCTGTGCTTTAAAGCTCAAGGTCTCGTAATTAAGTGCAGGGATTATCGTGCGCCTCTGTTGAACTCGAGACACCACAACCCTCCCCTAACTAGACAACTACAACTCTCCCCTCACTCGACCACCACAACCCTCCCCTCACAAGGCCACCACCGCCCTTCCCTCGCAAGACCACCACAACCCTCCCCTCACAAGACCACCACAACCCTTTCCTCACTAGACCACTACAACCCTCCCCTCACTAGACCACTACAACCTTTCCTTAACCAGACCACTACAACCCTCCCCTCACTAGAATAATACAACCCTCCCTTCACTAGACAACTACAACTCTTCCCTCACTAGACAACTACAACCCTTCCCTCACTAGACCACCACAACCCTCCCCTCACTAGACCAATACAACCTCCCCTCACTAGATAACTACAACAATCCCCTCGCTAGACAACTACAACCCTCCAATTACTAGACAACTACAACTCTTCCCTCACTAGACAACTACAATCCTTCCCTCACTAGACCACCACAACCCTCCCCTCACTAGACCAATACAACCTCCCTCACTAGATCACCACAACCCTCCCCTCACAAGACCACCACAACCCTCCCCTCGCTAGACCACCACAACCCTCCCCTCACAAGACCACCACAGCCCTTCCTTCACCAGACCACTACAACCCTCCTTCACTAGACCACTACAACCCTGCCCTCACTAGACCACCAGGATCCTCCCCTCACAAGACCACCAAAAACCTCCCCTCACTAGACCACCACAACCCACCTCTCACTAGACCACCACAACCCTCTCTTCACAAGACCACCACAGCCCTTCCCTCACTAAAACACTACAACCTTCCCCCACTAGACCACGACAACCCTCCGCTCACTTGACCACCACAACCCTCCCCTCACTCGACCACCACAACTCTCCCCACTCGACCACCACAACTCTCCCCTCACTCGACCACCACAACCCTCCCCTCACTCGACCACCACAACCCTCCGCTCACTTGACCACCACAACCCTCCCTCACTCGACCACCACAACTCTCCCCTCACTCGACCACCACAACCCTCCGCTCACTCGACCACCACAACTCTCCCCTCACTCGACCACCACAACTCTCCCCTCACTCGACCACCACAACCCTCCCCTCACTCGACCACCACAACCCTCCCCTCACTCGACCACCACAACCCTCCCCTCATTGGACCTCACCAACCACTCACTCTCTAGCTCTGGCTGCTAGTTTTGTCTAAAACTGGGAAACTAGTTTTTCCGCAACCCTAGCTGCCCTCCGACTCGGGGTGGGGAGACTCACCCCGGCTGCCCTAGTCTCGGGGAGACTAACCCAGGCTGCCTTCTGCTCAGGAAGTCCCACCCAAGCTGCCCACTTCTCGGGAAGTCTCACTCTGGCTACCTTCTGCTCGGGAAGTCTCACCTTTAATGTTGACTGTCTAAGATTTATGACATCAACCATGACATCTACTTTTCATACTTGAGCTCTTCCTCCCCACTTCTCTTTCCTTGACGTCACCACTTCTCTTTCCCAGACGTCACCACTTCGTTTTCCCTGACGTCACCACTTCTCTTTCCTTAACATCACCACTTCTCTTTCCCTGACATCACCACTTCTCTTTCCTTGACGTCACCACTTCTCTTTCCCTGACATCACCACTTCTCTTCCCCTGACGTCACCACTTCTGTATCTCACACCTTTGTATGACCAATTTTGGCTTATTTTTTTATGAATATTCTAGTAAAATCTACTTCATCCGAAAAATATACCTGACGCTAGCAACTTATTAAGACTTTATTAATGAATTAATTAACTAACACATAAAATGCAGATTTATTTACTAGAAGTTAATGTTTCTGTGAAGCTTTACACTGAATATTGGATATAAAAACAGTTCTGTTTGGAAACAGAAAACTGTTTGGAAACAGAAAACTGTTTGAAAACAGAAAACTGCTTGAAAACAGAAAACTGTTTGAAAACAGAAAACTGTTTGAAAACAGAAAACTGTTTGAAAACAGAAAACTGTTTGAAAACAGAAAACTGTTTGAAAACAGAAAACTGTTTGAAAACAGAAAATTGTTTGAAAACAGAAAACTGCTTGAAAACAGAAAACTGCTTGAAAACAGAAAACTGTTTGAAAACAGAAAACTGTTTGAAAACAGAAAACTGTTTGAAAACAGAAAACTGCTTGAAAACAGAAAACTGTTTGAAAACAGAAAACTGTTTGAAAACAGAAAACTGCTTGAAAACAGAAAACTGTTTGAAAACAGAAAACTGCTTGAAAACAGAAAACTGTTTGAAAACAGAAAACTGCTTGAAAACAGAATACTGTTTGAAAACAGAAAACTGCTTGAAAACAGAAAACTGTTTGAAAACCGAAAACTGTTTGGAAACAGATTGAAGCATCATAGAGATTATCGAAGTGACGTTCCTTTCAGTAACTAATAGAATTTGGTACTCGTATGGAATTGTTGAAAATTTTGGCCTTACCTGCTGTGTTTAAATTATAACTATATATAATGAACACTTAGCTGATAAATGACAGCATATCATCTACACAGCCGCCCCTGCAGACGAGGTCTAGAAGCTGTCGAAACCATCACAACATTGGGCTGTCAAGAGATACAATTTGTAAGTATAAATTACCCCTAGGGGGTGTTATGTCAGCATATTTCATTCGATGATGGCTGACGAAATACCTACTTGTTTGGACTCAAAAGTCCACACCTTACTGCCGATTATAGGTTAATTACAAACTCCTTGTGACTCAAGAATTGCGCAATCCCCCGATCTACAAGAAATTCGTAACATACCTTTCTCTTTGTAACGTGAGCTACGGTGTTCTCAACACCTTCGACAGGTATCGGTGACTTGATAGAAGCTGAAGTGTCCTTGGATGTCCACGTCTTCCATTGTCTAGGAAACGCACACTGGTACACTATGTTCCACAAGATTTGTCTTTATTGTTCACAATGTATCACAAGAGAAGCTGATCACACTTCTCTTATGTTTATTGTGTTTGAGACACTTTGTTCACACTAACGCACAGATCAGTGTTCTTTGCTAGTTATCCTGGCGTCAGTGTCACTCTCCCTAGAGTCAAAGATAGTCTGGCGACGCCACACCGCCCCAAGCCGTCACTGCCCTAGCACAAAAAAAAAACGCTGACCTAGTACCTTGCATCCTTGTCACCTCCTCGATGAAGCAAAGCAGTATGTTTGTTTCTTACTGTCTTAAGCGTAGACAACAATGTACACTATCTTTACTATGGTAATAAAGTGGGAGCAGGATTTTCCTTAATTGTCCTGCTAAAGTAAGAATGTACTGTCTCTTATAAAAATACACTTTGCAACACCGCTGTAAGGAGCAGAGGTCACTTGACTACGTGACATAGCATCTGTGATCAATTACTCACTCTAGCAGTAAACAAGACGCTCGCCCCTTCTGAGAGGGCTTGGCCCCTCAGGGCTGAAAGGGCTGAACGGGGCTGATACCCCCTTCCTGGAGAAAATTTCTCCACAGAAATTATGTATTTTTCAGTAAATATTTAAAATATGGAATAATTTTACCAAAAAAATCTCTTATAAAAATCTTGTTTCAGAAGAGTAAAATAATTTTTTGTCAGTTCTGGAATATTTTTTTTCAGTGGAATGAAATGTAATATCACAAATCCCAGAAGACGTAGCAAGTAGCGGATTTCTTGAGGAATTGTAGCTGTAGTCTGCGACACACACACTGTCTGCTAGACGCTGGCTGGACCTGCTGTAGTCTGCGACACACACACTGTCTGCTAGACGCTGGCTGGACCTGCTGTAGTCTGCTACACACACTGTCTGCTAGACGCTGGCTGGACCTGCTGTAGTCTGCTACACACACTGTCTGCTAGATGCTGGCTGGACCTGCTGTAGTCTGCGACACACACTGTCTGCTAGACGCTCGCTGGACCTGATGTAGTCTGCTACACACACTGTCTGCTAGATGCTGGCTGGACCTGCTGTAGTCTGCGACACACACTGTCTGCTAGACGCTGGCTGGACCTGCTGTAGTCTGCTACACACACTGTCTGCTAGATGCTGGCTGGACCTGCTGTAGTCTGCTACACACACTGTCTACTAGACGCTGGCTGGACCTGCTGTAGTCTGCTACACACACTGTCTGCTAGATGCTGGCTGGACCTGCTGTAGTCTGCTACACACACTGTCTGCTAGATGCTGGGTGGACCTGCTGTAGTCTGCTACACACACTGTCTACTAGACGCTGGCTGGACCTGCTGTAGTCTGCTACACACACTGTCTGCTAGATGCTGGCTGGACCTGCTGTAGTCTGCTACACACACTGTCTGCTAGATGCTGGGTGGACCTGCTGTAGTCTGCGACACACACTGTCTGCTAGACGCTGGCTGGACCTGCTGTAGTCTGCTACACACACTGTCTGCTAGATGCTGGCTGGACCTGATGTAGTCTGCTACACACACTGTCTGCTAGATGCTGGCTGGACCTGCTGTAGTCTGCTACACACGCTGTCTGCTAGATGCTGGCTGGACCTGCTGTAGTCTGCGACACACACTGTCTGCTAGATGCTGGCTGGACCTGCTGTAGTCTGCGAGACACTGTCTGCTAGATGCTGCCTGGACCTGCTGTAGTCTGCGAGACACTGTCTGCTAGATGCTGCCTGGACCTGCTGTAGTCTGCTACACACACTGTCTGTTAGACGCTGGCTGGACCAGCTGTAGTCTGCTACACTGTCTGCTAGACGCTGGCTGGACCTGCTGTAGTCTGCTACACACACTGTCTGCTAGACGCTGGCTGGACCAGCTGTAGTCTGCTACACACACTGTCTGCTAGATGCTGGCTGGACCTGCTGTAGTCTGCGACACACACTGTCTGCTAGACGCTGGCTGGACCTGCTGTAGTCTGCGACACACACTGTCTGCTAGACGCTGGCTGGCCCTGTTTGTAGTCTGCTACACACACTGTTTTCTAGACGCTGGCTGGACCTGCTGTAGTCTGCTAACACACTGTCTGCTAGACGCTGGCTGGACCTGCTGTAGTCTGCTACACACACTGTCTGTTTAGATGCTGGCTGGACCTGCTGTAGTCTGCGACACAACTGTCTGCTAGACGCTGGCTGGACCTGCTGTAGTCTGCGACACACACTGTCTGCTAGACGCTGGCTGGACCTGCTGTAGTCTGCTACACACACTGTCTGCTAGATGCTGGCTGGACCTGCTGTAGTCTGCGACACACACTGTCTGCTAGACGCTGGCTGGACCTGCTGTAGTCTGCTACACTGTCTGCTAGACGCTGGCTGGACCTGCTGTAGTCTGCTACACACACTGTCTGCTAGATGCTGGCTGGACCTGCTGTAGTCTGCGACACACACTGTCTTTACCTGAGGAACATTTAACAAAGATTGATTGATAGGGGAATATTTTATATTCAGACATTTGAACGTCTATGTTCCACTTAGTACCGGTAAAATTCTTTTGATTCATGTTACTGGATCTACACTTCTCTTGCTTGTCTCGAACAGGAGTTTCCCGGCCTCTTCACCCTCATCCCTCCCATTATTTAGTTGCTATATGATCCATACCAGTTAAGCACTTCGTCGTGTATTTTTATGCCATAATTAATATCTGGGCTCTCACGAAACCAGACTTATTTTCAGGTGAAAGTGCCTTTCCTGTTAAACTTCTGGTTGTTGTGATGATGCAAATTCTGGTAACTTAATCATGTGATTGGTTATATTGATTGGTTGAATATTGTCCAATAATATTTAGTTATAATCACTTCTATGATAATGGTTGTGGCAGCGGCAGCGGCAGCGGCAGCAACGGTATCCAACCAGCTCTTCTTTCTCAAAAAAACATCGCTCAACAAAACTTGTGATGGCCTAAAGTGAAAGTTCAACTACATGAACCCACGTAGACCACAACATGACCCAAGAATACTAAGAATGTAACCCAAATCTTGACAAAATTTGAAGATCTAAGGAAGACAGCCCTGCTAACCCAAACACTGCCTCCGCTGCCAGACAATCACTTAACCCAAGCTCCGAGAAAACAAGCCTTCTCCTCCATTGCTACACAGTATCTACTTCAGTGATACTATGAAAGGATATCGCAGAAGAAACAACACCAGTAATAAAAGAATAACAGCAAGGACCCTAGAACTCAACTTGTCTACCCAGCAGGACGCCAGTGTATCATCAACCCCCCTCACCGCCGCCACCCAAGGAACAACAACAACAACAACAAACATGGCTGACTCCCCCTCCAACTCCACTCCCTTCAAAGGATTCACCCATGATAACTCAGGTATGATTATTCCAGACAATATCAAGGACTACATCGTTGCTCTAGAAAATGAAATCAAAGATATCAAAGCAACACTCGAGCGACGAGAATCCAAGATAACCAACCTCGAGAATAAGATCCAAAACCTTGAAGAGAAGATTACATCGGGAAGTGTTGACACAGAAAATACTCTAAAAGCAGCTATAGCCAGTCACACTGAGCAAATAACAACAATAAATATGAAGGTTGAAGAAGCAATCAAGGACTGGAATCAGAACATGCACACTCGACTAAATGAATACCTTGATTTCCAAGACGACAAAACTGAACAAGATAAGTTGTCTGATGCAGTAATAATAAACAGTCCACACATTCCTAGTGACATAACACAAGCACAGTGCAAAGAAACTGCTATCAGGATAATACAGAACCACGTACAAGTCATCGTGCAAAACAATGAAATCAAAGAAACACGTTTGCTAGGAAAACCAGGAAGTAAACACAGTATAATGATCCGACTTCATTCATACGATAAAAGAAAGGACCTAATTAAATCAGCAATTACAATGAAAAATGGAGTGTACATAAATGAGTGTCTAACAAAAAAACGTCAAAACCTTCTGTTCAGGCTGAGAAAACTTAAACAGGAAAACAAAATACATCAGTGTTTCACGCGAGATGGGAAAAATACTAGTAAGGAAAACATCAACAGGACAACAATATACTATCTCAAATGAAACAGATTTCTCTACCTTCCTTAGAAAAGCTGACATTTCTGTAACAGATTAGATAAGTGCCCTTAATACATATATACGTGTGGTGCATATAGTGTACGTTACTATTATATTGTACATTATTATTTTTATTATTTTTCATCACTAGCTAATGAAATACCTCCAATACTCTATACTTCTTTCTTACTGCTATTAATTGCTCATAATTTTAAATTACAAGTCAAATCTTACTCCAAATTAATAATATTCATTATTCTTACCTGTCCATTTAATTTTTGTTTATCACTACTTGTTTTTTTTAGTCACTTTTCATTGTGTATGCAATTAGTGTATATTCCAATTACTTTTTTGCAAGTACCAAAACTATCTTTTGCTAGCTAGTACCAACTACCTCATTTTTTTTACTTTTATTGTGCAATAACTGCTCAATTTATTTAATATTACAAATCAGATCTTACTCCTAAACCAATATTATTTCATAGTGACCACCTGTCCATTTAACTTTGTTTACCATTACTTAATTTTAGTCCCTTATATTTTTCTCCTTTATTTTAGCTTTATATAACTACCCTAGTTTATACATTCACAATTGTTAAAATAATCAAGGTGCTATTCTCAGGTGCTAAAGTAGAATAAGTTCACAATTTTGCCATTATATTCCAAAGCTCATTTATTTGATTACCACTTTATTGTTCACCACAACTTACATTAGTCCTTTTATATTATTATTTTATACTATAATTCTAACTTTAAAGAATTACCTTTATAGTACTACCTACTATCATATTCCCACGCTCCATTATTTGATTATCACTTTATTTGTATTAGTCCCTTTTATATTGTCTCCTTTATTTTAGCTTAAAAAAAAAAAAAAAAAAAAAAAAAAAAAAAAAAAAAAAAAACTACCTTAGCTCATTATTTTACATTTGTTAAATAATTCAGGTGCTATTTTTTTAGCTTAAGACTATTTACTTTGTTTTATACTTAATTCTAACTATAGATTCACTACAAATCTTATGATTACAAGCATTGATCCTGATACCAACCTCTTATTTAATGACTTAAATGAATCAAACAGTTACTGTAATTACTACACTGCAGAACAATCAAAGGCACTTCTCAGTGCCAACAACAACATAACTATCTTTAACTACAATATCAGATCTTTAAGCAAGCATTATGTGACCTCCTAGCATTACTAAATTCCTTACATGCCAATATGTCCATCATTACACTAACTGAAACCTGGCTAAAGCTGATAGTACAGATGTCTATGCCATTCCTGGTTACACAGCCATACACAACTGTAGGCCAGACCAACAAGGGGGTGGCACAGCCATATACTACTCAGACCAACTAGAATGTATCACTAATACTTGCACAAGGGATGAACATGGGGAATATATAATAGCCAATTCAAATCCAAATACCTACAAAAACCTCTCACATTGATAAACATTTACAGAGTTCCACAGTCAAACATTAGCCAATTTAGTCAAAACCTAGGAAGTATGATAACTGATGCACGCATGAACAAAGATCACTTACTCCTCTCAGGTGACTTCAATATAAATCTCCTGCAAGACCAGGACCCACACGTTACTGAATTCACAAACCACAATGAGTAACTGTATGTTGCTACCAACAGTAACAAAACCTACAAGAGTTACAGAGACTAGTGTTTCCCTACTTGACCACATCTGGACCAACACCATATCCCCTTTAAAATCAGGCATAATTACAGATAATACCACAGACCACTACCCTACTTTTCTCATAACAACTCTTGGTAAATTACCCCAAGACACTACTAAAGTCACCTTCAGACTTCACAATGAGGCAGCCATTAATAACTTCACAAACAGCAGTAGCAAACATTGACTGGCACACTGAGCTAGAAATCTATACAGATATTGACGAATGTATTAATAATTTTCTAAAAAAGACCCAATACCTCTATAACAAGCACTGCCCTAAAAAAACTAAACAGATGACAGCTAAGAGACTGAACAGTCCCTGGTTAACACCCAGCATTCTCAAATCCATAAATACAAAACACCAATATGAAAAACAGTACAGAATGGGTCACATAACCAGAGACCAAACAAAACGTTACTCGTCAATCCTAACCAGCCTGATAAGAAGGGCAAAAAAATTGTATTATGAGAACAGATTATCCAACTTACGAGGTGATATAAAAAAGACCTGGAAAACCCTATCAGAAATTCTAGGAACAAAAAAGATATCACGAAATAGCGAAATAAAATTAGCAAAATCAGATGAACCCCAACTCCACCAACAGAAACAGCAAACAGACTCAATGACTTCTTCTCCACTATAGGACAAAACCTTGCCAATAAAATCCCAAGCTCAGATACCCCACCAAATGACTACCTCACTGGCAACTACCCGAACACACTGTTCCTAGCTCCGACTAACCCATACGAAGTCTCCCTTATTATCAACACGCTAAAAAACAAGGCAGGAGATTTAAATACCTTACCACCCTTTATATACAAAAAAGTGTCACAAGTGCTATCACCAATCATTGCAACACTCTTTAACAAATCCATTGAATCCTCCACCTTCCCTACAGTACTCAAAATAGCAAGGGTCACCCCGATCCACAAAGGAGGAGACCAAACAGAGTTGAATAACTATAGGCCAATATCCAACTTACACCCTCTCTCAAAAATCTCGAAAAATTAATTCATAAACGAATCTACTCCTACCTTATCTCCCAAAACATACTCAACCCTGCCAATTTGGATTCAGGCCAAATAAAAATACTAATGATGCTATTATACACATGCTAGAACATATATACACTGCAATAGAGAAAAAAGAAGTCCCACTGGGGATCTTCATTGACTTACGTAAAGCTTTTGATACAGTTAACCATGACTTGCTCCACGTAAAATTGTCACACTATGGTATAAGAGGGCACTCCCTCAACTACCTCAAGTCATACCTCAGCAACAGAAGCCAATATGTGTATGCAAATGGGGCAAACTCTTCTGCACAACCAATTACAGTTGGTGTCCCACAGGGAAGTGTCCTTGGCCCTCTTCTCTTTCTCCAATACATAAATGACCTACCAAATGCTTCGCAATTACTCAAACCCACACTATTTGCAGATGACACTACATACGTCTTCTCCCACCCGAGCCCAGTCACGCTAGCCAATACTGTAAATACCGAATTACAGAAAAATATCTACCTGGATGAGGACTAACAAACTTACACTAAACATTGACAAAACCTACTTCATTCAGTTTGGTAACAGAGCTACAGATGTCCCTCTTAACATAATGATAAACGGATCACCTATCACAAAGCTAACAGAGGGAAAATTCTTAGGAATCCACCTTGATAATAGACTCAAATTTCATACACATATACAACAAATTTCTAAGAAAATTTCCAAGACTGTAGGCATACTATCGAAGATACGGTACTATGCTCCACAGTCAGCCCTCCTGACCCTATATCACTCTCTTATTTACCCCTATCTCACCTATGGAATTTGTGCATGGGGCTCAACAACAAGTAACCATCTCAGACCACTAATTACCCAACAAAAGGCTGCAGTTAGAATGATAACAAATTCTCACTATAGGCAGCACACTCCACCAATATTCAATACACTAAACCTATTCACCATACAAAACATTCATACTTATTACTGCACCTATTACATACATAGAACACTTAACTCTGATATTAACCCTCCCCTCAAACATCTCCTTGCCAACCTCAACAGAACACATGACCATAACACAAGGCACAGATCACTCTTTGATGTTCCTCGTGTCCATCTCACACTATGCAAAAACTCAATGCACATAAAAGGCCCTAAAATCTGGAACTCATTACCTGTAATATAAAGAAACACTACCTGTTTATAAATTCAAGTCTCTTCTCAAAGATCACTTACTCACCCAAAACCAAATAAATACTGAATAACTGAACCTTATAAATTGTATATCTTAAATGTTTCTCACAATTATATCACATAAATGTTAAACCTAAAACCCAATCTAACTTTATTATTTTTTAAATACACTACCTAACAGAATACTCCATTCTACTGAATGTACAACAATGCATACAACCATATGACCTGTCTTTGTAATACTCACTTGTGCTTTATAGTAATCTGTATACATTAAAGTTTTATCACTGATGTCATCATTGCTTAGTTCATCTTAAGTTAATTTTAAGCCAGCCCGTAATGCTATGCATAGTATAAGTGGCTTTGGCATGCTGCTCTTATCTGTATTTTTTTGTACCTCTGTATGTGTGCTCAAATTTTTAAATAAATAAATAAATAAATAAATATGTATATAATACATTCCCCTGAAAACCTCCGATAGTCGTAGAAACCGAAGATTGTCTTGCCTTCTGAGGGAAAGTTTCTTCCACTCTTTACTGCAGCACGAGCGTGTATCCTGCTAGCTGAAGCTCTAGGTCTCTTAGCTTTACTGCAGCACGAGCGTGTATCCTGCTAGCTGAAGCTCTAGGTCTCTTAGCTTTACTGCAGCACGAGCGTGTATCCTGCTAGCTGAAAACTCTAGGTCTCTTAGCTTTACTGCAGCACGAGCGTGTATCCTGCTAGCTGAAGCTCTAGGTCTCTTAGCTTTACTGCAGCACGAGCGTGTATCCTGCTAGCTGAAGCTCTAGATATCTCAGCTTTACTGCAGCACGAGCCTGTATCCTGCTAACTGAAGCTCTAGGTCTCTTAGCTTTACTGCAGCACGAGCCTGTATCCTGCTAACTGAAGCTCTAGATATCTCAGCTTTACTGCAGCACGAGCGTGTATCCTGCTAGCTGAAGCTCTAGGTCTCTTAGCTTTACTGCAGCACGAGCGTGTATCCTGCTAACTGAAGCTCTAGGTCTCTTAGCTTTACTGCAGCACGAGCGTGTATCCTGCTAGCTGAAGCTCTAGATATCTCAGCTTTACTGCAGCACGAGCCTGTATCCTGCTAACTGAAGCTCTAGGTCTGTCAGCTCTTCACAGTTTTTTAAATATTTCTTAATATCTCCATATATGATTCGCCTTCATAACAATATGACTTATGATTTACTAACATCTATTCAAATTTCTCTTATTTTTAAATATTATTAGTTTCTGCGAGCCGTAATACACAAAAACAATTCCAAAAACATTTGTCATGTTCCCACGCTTGTCAGAACTTGCTCATTCTTCTTAAGGTTTACACCTTTGTAATAACATTCCCACATTTCAAACATATTCCCTTGCTTGTAATGGTGTTAGCAAACGTATCTACAAAAACTAAATAGTATAAATATCGTCACAGTTCTAACACTGTACCAGTGTTAAACATTGTTGTCGTCTGTGTTACATTTTAGCTTGACGATGTACACAAAGAGATTAACTTTTACGAAAACTATAAATCAGCATTGAAATTAGATATGTCAATTTTGCAGTATTGCTATAACCCAGTATGTGTAGGAACGTCTATGATTAATTTTGCACTGCATTCGTGATAAGACAAACAATTTAAGGGTTATATTAGTCGGCCTCCTTGTTTTAGGCGCCAGAATTTACTGTCTGTTTTCCTATTTCACCTCATTTGTAAGAGCCGGTCTAAGGTATCCTACAACCCTCCAGGATGCTACATACTTCAGCTGCTGAGACCCAGGTTAAGGGTGACCAAAAAAATCAAATGTTTAAAATGTTTTTCTCCCCAAATTCGTTCGTATTGCGAGGTGAAATGTAAATATGCGAAGTACTAGATAATGAAAAATATTTAGAGGAAAATTCCGTATGTATATTGCACTCAAATATTGTCCTAAATGTATTTATTTTTTGCAGCATACTTACAGTTAAGTATGAATATGCGTTTTCGTCTTTATTTTTTGGGGCTACCCTTACCCAGGTACGTGTTCACTAAGTGAACACAGGCAACAGGTGTACGGAGACTTGCCTACATATTTTCATCACCTCCAGATTTAACACGAGATTCTTTTTAGGTTTGAGCCAGAAACTCGACCACTGAACAATGAACGGTTTGTACATGAATAATATACAGTACCGACAAGATGAAAATTTAGACCCATGTGCAACATCTGGGTATCTTTACTGTAGACATTTCGTCATCCAGTGGCTGAGGGACTGATCACCTCATCTTTTGTACAAAGTTCTATTGATAAAGCCACTAGATGGCGAAACGTCTACAATAAAGATAACCAGACGTTGCACATTTGTCTAAATTTTCATTAATGAATGGCCTCTACAAACACTTACTGCTTCCTTCCACCATTGTAATATTTTCCCAACATCTTCCTTTAGTATGACAAAGATATCTCACATATTGAATTTCTTGGGCTAAGATGCCTCAATTATTTGTTTCGTAATGGCACATAGTCATTAAATATTCTTTAATAAAGAGTCGGTAAAGAAAAAAATAATGTTTTTGAGTGCAGGATAAGTGGTTATAACATTAATATTGCTGAGTGTAAGATCAGTGATTAAAAGTAATATTCTTGAGTGCATGATTCTTGAGTGCATGATTCTTGAGTGCATGGTCAATGTTTGAAGATAAATATTCTTAGGTGCAGGAGCGTAGCTACATCAAGGTACCTGTGGTGCGTAGCTACATCAAGGTACCTGTGGTGTGTAGCTACATCAAGGTACCTGTGGTGCGTAGCTACATCAAGGTACCTGTGGTGTGTAGCTACATCAAGGTACCTGTGGTGCGTAGCTACATCAAGGTACCTGTGGTGCGTAGCTACATCAAGGTACCTGTGGTGCGCAGCTACATCAAGGTACCTGTGGGGCGTAGCTACATCAAGGTAGCTGCGGTACGTAGCTGCATCAAGGTAGCTGCGGTACGTAGCTACATCAAGGTACCTGTGGTGCGTAGCTATATCAAGGTACTTGTGGTGCGTAGCTACATCAAGGTACCTGTGGTGCGTAGCTACATCAAGGTACCTGTGGGGCGTAGCTACATCAAGGTACCTGTGGTGCGTAGCTACATCAAGGTACCTGCGGTACGTAACTACATCAAGGTAGCTGCGGTACGTAGCTGCATCAAGGTAGCTGCGGTACGTAGCTACATCAAGGTACCTGTGGTGCGTAGCTATATCAAGGTACTTGTGGTGCGTAGCTACATCAAGGTACCTGTGGTGCGTAGCTACATCAAGGTACCTGTGGGGCGTAGCTACATCAAGGTAGCTGCGGTACGTAGCTACATCAAGGTACCTGTGGTGCGTAGCTATATCAAGGTACTTGTGGTGCGTAGCTACATCAAGGTACCTGTGGTGCGTAGCTACATCAAGGTACCTGTGGTGCGTAGCTACATCAAGGTACCTGCGGTACGTAGCTGCATCAAGGTACATGTGGTGCGTAGCTACATCAAGGTACCTGTGGTGCGTAGCTACATCAAGGTACCTGTGGGGCGTAGCTACATCAAGGTACCTGCGGTACGTAGCTGCATCAAGGTAGCTGCGGTACGTAGCTACACCACACGTACAAATGGAGGTGACTGATGAATTAAACAGTCATACAAATAAGGGAAAATAACAAAGTCATAAGTAATATTAGGACAAATACAACCCAACATTTTCAAGACTGACTCCAGGTTGAGGGACTGATTATCTTAAACACCTCCTTATCTTCCATCCTTCTCTGCATAGGACTGAAGAAGCCACCACCTGACGAAACTCTTCCAGCATAAATATATCTAAACGTTGTACAAGTATCTCGTATATCAATGTGTATTAGTTTATGTTAAGGATCCCAGCTAGGTGAGTGCCTTGATATCACAGCAGGGCTCATGATCCAAGAAATTGGAGCTACTTTCATTTGTATTGGAACAAATTTGATTACCACTCGTTCCTTAGGCGTTACATTACCCCTACTGGTTTAGAGCTTAGCAATGAAAATATTAATAAAAATAAACTGAATTAAAACAATACATCAGTGTTTCAGAGTGTAAGTAATTTAGGTCAGACACAAAGTAGTCAGCACAGGTTTTGATCACCTGGTAATCATTTTTCTGTACCATAAGAACATAAGAAAGGAGGAACACTGCAGCAGGCCTGTTGGCCCATACTAGGCAGGTCCTTTACAATCCTTCCCACTAACAAAACATTTGCCCAACCCAGTTTTCAATGCCACCCAAGAAATAAGCTCTGATAACTCATAAGAACGTCAGGTACTTCTTCACGAAAATACAACCCTTCGATTTTTTTTTTATAGTAAATGAAAATTAGAGAACGTTTCGCTCACATATAGTAGGTCAGTGATGGTAAGATTGACTAGTATTTCCGTCGCTGTGCCATCCTTAGGAAAGTATCCCTGTATTCCATAACCACAGTCCACTGTGTCTCAGTGCACGGGACTGTAATAGCACAGAGTGCACTATTACAGTGTCATAGATCTGAAGGAGATCAGAAGAGGCATTCATAAGTCAACATATGGAAAATAATATCCAAATTTCTTAAAAAAAAAAGTAAAATAGGACATACACTGTCCAAATCTAATTCAAATTTTCAAGCCAATCTATATCCTAAGATAGACAGGCATATTAAGTTATTAGGCTTGAAGCAAATCAAATGTGACACTTGGAAATTATCGCATGAAAAGCAGTACTTTATATCAATTTTTCCAATTTCTTAACAAAAAAATGGAAAAGCGAACTGGGATCTACGCTGTCTATAACCTATCCAAATATTTTTGCAAGACTGACTAGGTTTTAAGAACGTAAATATTATGTATACGTAATAAAGTTGGTAGAATTACCGACAATATGTAAAGTAAAAGGACACAAGTGCAACTTATGTGACATTTTATTGTGGCGACGTTTCACTCTCCAGGAGCTTTATTAAGCCATTATCAAGCTTGATAAAGCTCCTGGAGAGTGAAACGTTGCCACAATAAAATGTTCACATTAGTTGCACTTGTGTCCTTTTACTTTACACTATGTATACGTAGTGTACATGACACAAATATTTAAGAATGATCTTGCGGGCACATGTTATAAAGCTTAAAAGAACGTAAAGCTGATTTAAACTAGGATAACAAATTAGTTTTATTTCTGATTAGAAGAGACAATTTAACTAAAAAAATGGTTTACAGTAGCATACACAACCAGTGTCAAAAGATTGTTTCACTTGAGGAAAAACTTATCAACATAATAGTTAAAGCTGACCACAAGATGTATTTTCCAGTTATTGTACAAAATCCAACAAAATTTGAGTCTACACCTTAACCCATGAAACATTTCATTCATTTCATATGATATATCAGCCACTGAAGATTCATACCCTTCAGAATTGCTATATCTTAATCAGAAGAAAGTTCTAAACTCGAATTTGAATGCCTTCCACTTCTGCGGAATAGAAGGAATTCAAATTCGACTCAGTTCCTTGGATCAAGAACCACTCACCAGTATCAAGGGGAAAATAATGCAGTTCTAGAGAATGTACAGAGAACCTGGAAGCAGGCGTTCATAGGCGAGAGAGATATATCATAATCTACACCTGGAAGATTCTGGAGAGACTGGTTCCTAATATGCACGCAGAAATCACTCCATACGAAAGCAAAAGACTTGGCAGGCGATGCAACATACCCCCAGTGAAAAGTAGGTACGTCACTGGTACACTAAGAAAACAAAGTAAGTGTCCGGGGCCCAAGACTGTTCAACAACCTCCCACCAGCCATAATGGGCATTACCAGTAGACCCCTGGTTGTCTTCAAGAGGAAGCTGGATAGATACTTAAAGTCGGTGCCGGATCAGCCGGGCTGTGGTTCGTATGTTGGACTGCGTGCGGCCAGCATAACAGCCTGGTTGATCAGGCCCTGATCCACCAGGAGGCCTGGTCGTGGACTGGGCCGCGGGGGCGTTCATCCCCGGAATGCCCTCCAGATAGACTCCAGGTAGGTAAAATAAAACTATTCTATTCTGAGGTTAAAAGTAAGAAAATGGCCAATCATAGGAGCCTTTCACCAGTAATCACACTGGAAAAAATATGGGAATAACCTAGGTAGCATGGTGCACAGGGCTCCCATACATGCAAATACTACCATGATACACTACACAAGTGTTGAAATCTGAAATTTTCGAATAAACCATCCTCGAAAAATAACGAAAATTTGTGGAAAAATTAAATAAAAATACTGCTGAAAATGTTCCGATAACTTGGCAAGTCTTCCCTTGTTAAACTTAAAAACGTTTAAATTCATTGATTTTTATATATTTCTAGTTTGCGTTTCACATTTACATACTATCTGAAACTTTACTATCCTATAAGATTTTTTTATATCGATTTTTTGAAAAAACCGTTCTGACATAATTGGCACCTACACAACTCAAAATTAATAACAATACTTATTAAGATATACCAGCATTTAGGGTTTCAAGCTGATCAGAAGAGGGAAACAGTATGCTTAATATAATAAACAAATTATGCAGCTCAGAATGAATGACGAGTTGTGTTGTAATAAAGCCCACCATTGCTAGAAGTTTGAAAACGATCTGAAAAGACATTCTCGCCTAATTGACCTGATTTCAGTGATTGTAAGCTTAATTATTTCCAGTAAAATTTCAAATTTGTACCGATTCAGACTAAACTTATCTGTTATCTTCCTTATAATACAATGCATTGTCAGTAATATTTTGAAGCCAATCACATGAAGCATTCCTTAATTATTGAAGAAAAAGTAATATCAATATTTAACCAATAAATTTGACAAATTGGAACTTATACCAACCAACGTCGGCGTGAACCTGGTTATAAGGAACTACACTGGTGGTGAAAAATTGAAGCCGAGTTATTCTACAGTTATGACACGGAATCCATCTATTCAAAGGTTATTTTTACTATTTTATTGCATCAACAAATTTGCCAACGGGAAACGAAGTAGACACTATCCTGGTCCTACGATGCGTCAGCCATAAAAATGTTGAAGCCGTTCAGAAGGGGTAAACTGAAATTTAATTAACGTGAATAAAAACTTCAAATTTGTGCCTATATATCTGAATTTCACTCTCCACAGATGTCTTTTATTTTTTTTTTTTTGCACCTCTTATGAACGTTTGAAGTTCCGTCACCGAGGACTTTGCAAGTTATCCGAGCCATTCCAGGATACTGGGACTGGGATTAATAAGTTATCCGAGCCTATTCCAGGATGCTGGGACTGGGATTAATAAGTTATCCGAGCCATTCCAGGATGCTGGGACTTGGATTAATAAGTTAGGTCACGTGAACATGTCATTTGGTCCTCATTACCGTACTAAAGCTGAAAATTTTGAAACAGATTGGATGAGGCGTTCTAGAGCTGTGAACAAAATAAAATCGAAAACTAGGAGGAAAAAGTCAGGCAACCTAATAAAGCTCTCCCTTCGGGGATACCTAATAAAATCACTGTGTGAGAGAGACGTTGTGATTATTAGACGTATTCCCCGCATCTGAGTGTCATTTAGACCATCCTGTCAGTATGACATAACATTTCAATTTCCAGATTATCTTTCTTCCCATAGCTACCCTAAACAAAGGGAAACAAGTCGAAAAATAAATAAATCCTAGTGTAAAATAATTCACGCGTGAGATGTTCCTCACTCTAAACTGAATTTGCCAAGTGCATTTCCTGGTACTCGGGTTATATCTCATGAAGTCAGTCATAAAAAGGAATGAGACCCCACTTACTGCTAGGACCGTTTATAATTATGCCAGGGACATTAATCCTGGCCCAAATACGTCCCGTATCTTATTTTTTTCATTATATAGTCGATGAATAATAATCAAATACACAAATTTTGCTCACTAAGAGTGTGAACAATGTCATAAATCGATGCACGCACTATAATTAGTACAGGTCAGTCATGAAAGTCTAATGCGGCAAAACATAGAAATATGTATGCGTAAATGTATGTATTCATAAGTGCATGTATATATTCTTGCGTGTAAACATGTATATATATGTAAATATGTTTATGGATAGAGCTGTGCGTGTGAACGGGCATAGGTATGCGTGTGAGTACTCACCTATATGTATACACTTATATGACGGTTGCAGAGGTCGATTCACAGCTCCTGGCCCCGCCTCTTCCTGGTCTACTCTCTCCTTGCTTCGAGAGCTTTATTGTACCTCCACCACATCACTCTCCAGATTGTTCTGCTTCCTAACAACGCTAAGGCTGAAGAAATACTAACATCCCAAAGATTAAACCAAACCATACCACGGGCGGGGATAGAACCCGCGATCAGTCTCAAAACTCCAGTGGCTAACGCGACGGTCTGGAGTTTTGAGACTCTCTGATCGCGGGTTCTGTCCCCACCCGTGGTATGGTTTGTTTGCAATCCTGTCGTTATGAGTTCGTGAGTCATGTTGACGGCTTTGAGGGGACTTGAGCTAGAGTTCGTCACGGCCACGCTAGCTGGAGATTCGTCTGTAAAAACTTGCATTTGTGGTCACAGTGGTGCCTATGCTAACCTTCCTATGGTGTAGAAATATACCTAGTTGGACGAATCTTATTGTGGCTAGCTGGTCCAGTGGCTAACGCGACGGTCTGGAGTTTTGAGACTCTCTGATAGCGGGTTCTATCCCCGTCCGTGGTATGGCTTGTTTGCAATCGTGTCATTACGATTTCGTGAGGCATCCCAAAGATTCATCTGAGTTTTCAACTTACAGTTGAGACCCCATGTTCCTGTGTCCCATCTCTGAAACAATCTGTACCTATCCACCTTGTCAATTCCTCTCGGTATTATATATGTCGTTATCACGCTCTCTCTTACCCTCCCGTCCACCCGTGTCGTCAGGTTGATTTCCCTTAACCTCTCCTCGTATGGCATACCCCTTAGCTCTTGGACTAGTCTTGTTGCAAACTGTTGATAGTGTGGTCACCATCACTCTGTTACTCTCATCATATTCATGTTTTGGTCTTCTGCTGATCGGTGGTGGGTTGTATATCACTAGAAGTGTTCCTACTATATAGTCATTCTCTTCGCCTCTGACTAGTTCTCCCGTCTTTTCAAAACATCATTAGTTTTTGATGAAGAGTGCAACTCCTTCTTCCCCTCTGTTTAACCTGTCTTTCGTCACGATCTGAGATCCAGACAGGAAGATTACATCTGTTATCACCCCCATAAGCTCTGTGAGTGCTATGATATCCGGGGATGCCTCAGTGATTCTTTCCAGCCACTCATCACACATATTTGTTATATCATCCATATCAACCATACCTTCAGTTTCCTTTCCACACCTGTATGCAGGGGGGTATGAGGGGTTGTGCAGGATGAGGGTGTGGTAGATAGGGCTGGATGTTATAGTGGGCCGGAACTGTGGTGGTATTATTCCTGGGGGATTGGGGACTGTAGGTGTGGAGTGTGGTGCGTTTCTAGTTATTGTGGTCGGTTGGTGTGGGTTGGTAGGGGTTGAGGGGATTCTGTGGGTAGTCGTGTGGGTAGTTGCGTTTGTTGTTTCCCCAGAGACTGTCCTTCCCTGTCTGTCAGTACCTGCTCTGACTCCCCTTCCTGCCTCTAGTGCCTAGGCAGTTTTTTTCCCTTGAGTACTGCCCAAGTCTGAAAATTTGTAAATTGGTTCATGTCCTCTCCTGTTACTGCAATGATGCTCTCAGTCTCTTTTACCTTCCACTGTCTTCTTTGGCCATAGGTCTTCCCTTCTGCTTCATCGAGCCCATGAATAACAAGCGACCTCACCATATCTTAAGATTTCATTTCCCCTCCATATCTTTGGGTTCAAGTATCTCCATGGTTGTTTCTCTTATCATCTCACAGACGTTCCAGTGGCTTGAAATCATTTTCTAAAGGGTTTTTTTTACTCCTTGCCGTCCAGGCCTCTCACTGTCCACTGATGTTTCTGCACCTAACTACTTCCTTGCTTCTATAAGGCCTCACCCCTATATTCTGCTTCAACACTTCCAGTTCATCTGCTAGGCTCTGCACCTTGGCCTCAGCAGCAACAGCTTCTAACTCCAACTTCTTGATCTCTGTAGATATCTTCTCCTCCATCGAGTTGTAAAACTCCATTGTGTTCTTGATCCTTTCTGCCAATGCTTCCTTATCATTGAAGACATCCCAGTACCCTTGCCTCTTCATCCTGCTATTTTTTGTTTTTGGAACAGGGGAGCTTATGGCAAGTGTGACAGTATCAGAGTGATTGTGAGTGTGTGTGTGTACTAACCAAGTTGTACTCACCTACTTGTGGCTGCAGGGGTCGATTCATAGCTCCTGGCCCCGTCTCTTCGCTGGTCGCTACTGGGTCACTCTCCCTGCACCATGAGCTTTATCATACCTCTTTTTAAAGCTATGAATGGATCCTGCCTCCATTACATCGCTTCCCAAACTATTCCACTTACTGACTACTCTGTGACTGAAGAAATACTTTCTAACATCTCTGTGATTCATCTGTGTCTTCAACTTCCAACTGTGTCCCCTTGTTGATGTGTCCAATCTCTGGAACATTCTGTCTCTGTCCACCTTGTCAATTCCTCTCAGTATTTTATATGTTGTTATCATATCTTCCCTATCTCTCCTGTCCCCCAGTGTTGTCAGGTTGATTTCCATTAACCTCTCCTCGTAGGACATACCCCTTAGCTCTGGAACTAGTCTTGTTGCAAACTTTTGCACTTTCTCTAATTTCTTTACGTGCTTGTCTAGGTGTGGGTTCCAAATTGGTGCCGCATACTTCAATATGGGCCTAACGTACACAGTGTACAGGGTCCTGAACGATTCCTTGTTAAGATGGCAGAATGCTGTTCTTAGGTTTCTAAGGCGCCCATATACTGCAGCAGTTATTTGATTGATGTGTGCCTCAGGAGATGTGCCTGGTGCTATACTCACCCTAAGAATTTTTTCCTTGAGTGAGGTTTGTAGTCTCGGGGCCCCTAGACTGTACTCTGTCTGCGGTCTTCTGTGCTCTCCTCCAATCTTCATGACTTTACACTTGGTGGAGTTGAACTCCAGGAGCCAACTGCTGGACCAGGCCTGCAACCTGTCCAGATCCCTTTGTAGTTCTGCCTAGTCCTCGTCCGATTGAATTCTTCTCATCAACTTCACATCATCTGCAAACAGGGAAACTTAAGAGTCTATTCCTTCTGTCATGTTCACAAATACCAGAAACAGCACTGGTTCTAGGACTGACCCCTGTGGAACTCCACTCGTCACAGGCGCCCACTCTGACACCTCGCCACGTACTATGACTCGCTGCTGTCTTCCTAACAGGTATTCCTGATTCATTGTAGTGCCTTCCCTGTTATCCCTGCCTGGTCCTCCAGTTTTTGCACTAATCTCTTGTGTGGAACTGTGTCAAACGCCTTCTTACAGTCCAAGAAAATGCAGTCTGCCCACCCCTCTCTCTCTTGTCTTACTGCCGTCACCCAGTCATAGAACTCCAGTAGGTTTGTGACACAGGATTTCCCGTCCCTGAAACCATGTTGGCTGTTGTTGATGAGCTCATTCCTTTCTAGGTGTTCCACCACTCTTTTGCAGATAATCTTCTGTATGACTTTACATACTATAAAAGTCAGTGACACTGGTCTGTAGTTTAGTGCTTCATGTCTGTCCCGTTTTTTAAAAATTGGGACTACATTTGCTGTCTTCCATACCTCAGGTAATCTCCCTGTTTCAATAAGTGTGTTGAATATTGTTGTCAGAGGCACACATAGCGCCTCTGCTTCCTCCCCCAGGACTCATGGAGAGATGTTATCTGGCCCCATCGCCTTTGAGGTACCTAGCTCACTCAGCAGCCTCTTCACTTCACCCTCGGTTGTATGTATTGTGTCCAACACATGGTGTAATCCACCTCTCCGTCTTTCTGGAGCCCCTTCTGTCTCCTCTGTGATCACTTCTTTGAATCTCATGTTGAGTTCCTCACATACTTCACGGTCTTTCCTTGTTGTCTTTCCTCCTTCCTTCCTTAGCCTGATTACCTGGTCGTTGACTGTTGTTTTCCTCCTGATATGGCTGTATAACAGCTTCGGGTCAGACTTGGCTTTCGCTGCTATTTCGTTTTCATATTGTCGTTGGGCCTCCCTTCTCACCTGTGCATATTTATTTCTGGCTCTGCAACTGCTCTCCTTATTCTCCTGGGTCCTTTGCCTTCTATACTTCTTCCATTTCCTAGCACACTTGGTTTTTGCCTCCCTGCATCTTTGGGTGAACCATGGGCTCATCCTGTTTTTTTCATTATTCCTGTTACCCTTGGGTACAAACCTCTCCTCAGCTTCCTTGCATATTGTTGTTACATATTCCTTCATCTCGTTTACTGACTTCCCTGCCAGTTCTCTGTCCCACTGAACCCCGTTCAGGAAGTTCCTCATTCTCGCGTAGTCCCCTTTCTTGTAATTTGACTTCATTTGCCCGGCCCTTCCTGCTTCCCCCTCCTCTTGTAACTCTACGGAGTATTCGAAGCTTAAAACCCCATGATCACTGGCCCCATGGGGCCTTTCGTATGTGATATCCTCAATATCTGCACTACTCAAGGTGAATACTAGGTCCAGTCTTGCTGGTTCATCATCTCCTCTCTCTCTCTCTGGTAGTGTGTGTAGTGTGTGTGTGAATGTGTGTGTGTGTGTGTGTGTGTGTGTGTGTGTGTGTATTCACCTACTTGTACTCACCTAGTTGTGGTTGCAGGGGTCGAGTCACAGCTTCTTTTTAAAGCTATGTATGGATCCTGCCTCCACTACATCACTTCCCAGACTGTTCCACTTCCTGACAACTCTGTGACTGAAGAAATACTTCCTATCATCCCTGTGATTCATCTGAGTCTTCAACTTCCAACGGTGACCCCTTGTTGCTGTGTCCCATCTCTGGAACATTCTGTCTCTGTCCACCTTATCGATTCTTCTCAGTCTTTTATATATCGTTATCATATCCCCCCTATCTCTCCTGTCCTCCAGTGTCGCCAGGTCGATTTCCGTTAAATTCTCGGCGTACGACATACCCCTTAGCTCCGGGACTAGTCTTGTTGCACTTTCTCTAGTTTCCTTAAGTGCTTGGCTAGGTGTGGGTTCCAAACTGGTGCTGCATACTCCAATATGGGCCTAACGTACACAGTGTACAGAGTCCTGAACGATTCCTTATTAAGATGTGGGAATGCTGTTCTTAGGTTTGTTAGGCGCCCGTACGTTACAGCAGTTATTTGTCTGATGTGCTCCTCATGAGATGTTCTCAGTATTATACACACTCCGAGATCCTTTTCCTTGAGAGAGGTTTGTAGTCTTTAGCCTCACAGATTGTACTCTGTCTGCGGTCTTCTTTGCCCTCCCCTGATCTTTATGATTTTGCACTTGGTGGGGTTGAACTCCAGGAGACAGTTGCTGCAGCCTGTCCAGATCCCTCTGTATTCCTGTCCTCCTCTGACTGAATTCTCCTCATTAATTCACATCGTCTGCAAACAGGGACACTCCTGAGTCTGTGTATGTGTGAATATATATATATATTATATATATATATATATATATATATATATAAAAATATATATTATATAATATATATATATATATATATATATATATATATATATATATATATATATATATATATATAATATATATATAATATATATATATATTATTATATATATAATATATAATATATGTCGTGCCGAATATGTAAAACTGGTCAATTAGCAAGAACTCATTTAAAATTAAGTCCTTTCTACAAATTTCTCTTATACGTTTAAAGATATATTTTTTCATTAATGTTAATGTAAAAATTTATAATTTTGCACCAAAAGAATCTTATAAAACTTACCTAACCTTATTATAACAAGCGCAATTTATTTTAGCCTAATCCTACTAAATATATTTTAAAAACGTTTACAGTAATTTAATGCTAAACAAACACAATAAAATATATTTTTCTCGTTAGGTTTAGAATGATTTTGGCGAAATTATTGCATACATAAATTTTCGCTTGTCCTATATGGCAAGATGAGCGTTGCTATTTAAGCCAAGATCGCAAGTTCTGCCTATTCGGCACGACATATATATATATATATATATATATATATATATAATATATATATATATATATATATATATATATATATATATATATATAATATATATATATATATATATAATATATAACATTTACATGTGTGCAAATATGTTTTTGCAAATATGTATGCGTGTAAAGTTGTGTGCGATTGTTTTTGCTTATACATATGTATGCTCATGTATTTATGAATATGCATTTGTATTTGTGTGTGTGTATGGCACTCGGCGGTACCTGGCAGGTTTCTTCCCTGGATGGTGCTCCTGGCTAATGTAATTCAAACAAGTTATTCTCCTCTGACAGGATACAGAAAATCCAGGTTTTGGAATAAAGTATTTTAAAAGCAATGTAGGTTTTAGGTAACTAATTTATATATCCTAGATTTCTAAAGCAAATTGCGCAAAAACTTGTTTAGTGGAGGTTTTAAATATTTTAAATGTCTATTTAATCGTTCAGCTTGATAACTACTTTTATCAAGAATATAATGATAATATGAGATATGTCTAAATGAAATAAGCATATATGAGACTACATTATACTAGGTAGTAGGTTGGTAGACAGCAACCGCCCAGGGAGGTACTACCGTCCTACCAAGTGAGTGTAAAACGAAAGCCTGTAATTGTTTTACATGATGGTAGGATTGCTGGTGTCTTTTTTCTGTCTCATAAACATGCAATATTTCAGGTACGTCTTGCTACTTCTACTTACGCTCAGGTCACACTACACATACATGTACAAACATGTATATACACACCCCTTTGAGTTTTCTTCTATTTTCTTTCTAGTTCTTGTTCTTGTTTATTTCCTCTTACCTCCATGGGGAAGTTGCGTGTTGTACGAGGTGCAAGGGGCTAGTAACCCCTTCTCTTGTATATATTACTAAATGTAAAAGAAGAAACTTTCGTTTTTCCTTTTGGGCCACCCTGCCTCGGTGGGATACTGCCGGTGTGTTGAAAGAAAGAAGAGACTACATTATAAATCACACTAAAATATTGAGCTTTCCTCCAGGTATGACATATCTAATTTGAAAATTTGCGGATCAACAAAAGAGACATCCTCCAATTATTACATGGAGCCCAATACTTTCAATTTTTTTTAAATATTATATTTTGGCAACTTTGTATTTGCCATGAGTTCTAACCCCACCCGCTGACGTATCCTTCTCAAAGGATACGTCAGCTGTTAACGACAGAAGACGTTCAAAATAGTAGCAAAGATATTTAATGAATTTTTTTTTTAATTTAATTGAGAAATTGACAGCTGCACACTCTTATAATGATCTAATCCTTCTTCTAAGTGTGATATATCATTATTGAAAGTTTGAAGCCGATCAGAAGAGAATTTCTCAAATATCGCAATGAGATCAAACTGAGAATGAGCTAGATAACATTAACCAGAGGGCACTGGTATATCAGATAGTTATATGAACTTTTCCTTCCAACTGTACACCTGCATTGAATATTTAAAGGTAATCGAGTGAAATTTAAAGGTGACCAAATGAGTCGTTCTCAAGCTATAAATGAAAAAAGTGGAGGAAGTATAAAGAATATAAACAGGCAACCTCTTAAACCGGGGGTCCTTAACGTGCGGCCCGAGGGCCGCATGTGACTCTTTTAGGAGTGGATGCAGCCATAACCTTATCGCCACCTCTAAAAACCACCTTTCACTTCTGGAGCGCATGATATACCTGGATATAACTGGCAACTACGGCCATCGTATCAGTTTGGCTTTTCAGATTGGCCCTTTCATACTGACTTAAGGCATTCCTCCTGGGATACTCAAAATAATTGAATGAATTTGGTTGCTGCGTGATCTGAGAAAGGCTTTCCCAGATCACACTTCTACCTGAACACAGGCAAAAGGATAGTAGAAAGCGCGGCATAAACTTCTACTGAAGGTAAATATCAAAGTACATATCAGTGTTTAAAATTTGAAGTCTATCAGAAGACTATATCTCTTGGTTTTTCATTCAAGCCGATTTGTTTATTAAGATTTGGCTAATTAAAACTTGCAAAACCCGAAATCGTTCCACAATTTAAATTTCATTAATTATGTTGGTAAATGGGCGAATTTGCTCCTACTTATTCTAAATAAAAAAAAACATGATGTAACAACTCTACTCACACCAATAACCTCTGTTTAAGTAGGAAACACCAGTGAAGAATGACCGAAACTGTCGAGCTTCCACAAGGTGTCTTACGGAAATCAACATTGGGAATAGTCTATGTAAAATTGACCAGAGGGCATTGAAGATGCCGATATTTCAACGATTCTTCCCAGCAAAAGAAAAAAAAAGTTGAATAGGGAATTTTTCAATTATTACAGAAAACATTTATGGAAGAAATGAGCGGAGAAAACACAATAAAAGATAACATAATCATTACACAAAAGTTATAGTGTGGTTGAAAAAGTAATAAGATAGACAAGGTGTTAGAACTTCCTTCATTCATATCTTCCAGGGAAGGACATGACTGAGCAAGAGTCGCCATAATGTAATGTATAAAACTGAAGCCAATATAAAAGGAAGGGGGAAGGGGGTCAGGAACTGTCTCGACCCCATTGCTTAATTTACTCTCATTCACTTATGCAGTATACAAAAAGTATACACTTACACACAAATGCTCGGACGCACACGTGCACACACACACACACACACACACACACACACACACACACACACAGGAGCTGAGGGGCCAGAAGCTGAGGGGCCAGGAGCTGAGTCTCGACCCCTGCAACCACAATTAGGTGAGTACACACACACACACACACACACACACACACACACATGAAAAGCAAGCATTGACAGAAAGGATCAAGAGCACAATGGAACGAGAGTGGGAAAAAACTGAGCGAGTTTTGGAACTCACTAGAGGTGAAGATTTCTACAGAGATCAAGAAGGTACATATCAAAGTTACATATCTTGGGGGATTTCAACCACAAGGAGAATCTGGAGCTAAATAGGGGACCAGAGACATGGAGAGCCAAGATGCTGGAGGTGGTGCAGGGAAGCTTTGTATACCAACATGTTAGGGACACAACCAGAGAAAGAGGAGATGATGAACCAGCAAGGCTGGACCTTGTATTCACCTTCAGCTGTTCAGACGCAGGGAAATTAGCATATAAAACGTCCCTCGGAGCTAGCGATCATGTGGTCCTGGGTTTTGAATACATAGTAAAGTTAATAAGAAAGAGTGAGGCAGCACGAGAAGGATGGGAGAAACCAAGCTTCAGAAAATGGAACTAAACACATAGGCAATTCCTGCATGAGATTTAGTAAATGAAATGATGGAACACATGACTACAAAGTGCAGGGAGCCAGAGAAGAAGTTTGGGTCAAGGGAGAATTGAAACAATGGGAAGACCAGAGTGAGCCAATGGTTTACTCAAATGTGTAGAGGGGCCAAAGCTAAGTGTGCTAGAGTAGGGAAAAAGTAAAGAAGGCAAAGGACCCAAGAAAACAGTGAGTTGAGCCGAAGAGTGAGAAATGAATATGCATGGATAAGGAGAGAAACTCAGCGTTAATAAAAGAATGACATAGCCTCAAAAGCCAAATCTGACCCAAAGTTAGGAGGAAAACAACAGTCAAGAACCAGGTGATCAGGCTGAGGAAGGAAGGAGAGGAGCTCACAAGCAACGATCAGGAATTATGTGAGGAGCTCAGCTCATGATTCAGAGAGGAGTAGAGAGTAGGGTGCACTTGCAAGTGCCAGACACACTGCATACAACTGAGAAGGAGGTGAAGAAACTAGGCGAACTAGATACCTAGAAGGTAATGGGCTCAGATAACATCTCTCCGTGGGTCCTGAGAGGGGCAGCAGATGCACTATGTGTACCACTTACAATAGTCTTCAGTAAATTTATTGAAATAGGGCAACTGCCTGAGGTGTGAAAGACAGCAAACGTAAAGAAGACAGACAGGTAACACTAAATTACAGACCAGTGTCACTAACATATATATTATGTAAAGTTATGGAGGAGATTACGAGAAGAGTGGTGTAGCACCTAGATAGGCCAATGTGAGACAATACAGCCATTCTTATCTCAAACACCACCATACAGGTGCATACACTGCACTAAAATACGAAAGAAGAACAGAAAAGACACCTTATGTAAAATGTGTAAGTGGTGGGTGCATAATGGATGTATGTACAATTATAGTAATGGCGCCAGAATTCATTTTGTGTGTAACAAATGCACTTTGGCACAGTTACCCTTTAGCAATGATCACATTGATTTACCTAATTTTAATACAAATGACCCATTGCCATATATTGATGATTATGATTGTTTTATGAAAACAGACCTTAACTTTATTCATGTCAACGCAAGATCACTTTTTCCAAAATTGGCAGAGATTAGGATTCTAGCTAACAAAATCAGGGCGCCAGTGTCGAGTGGGGTTCCACAAGGGTAAGTCTAGGTCCGGTGCTGCTTATAGTGTATGTAAATGACATGACAAAAAGGATAGATTCAAAGGTGTCCCTCTCTGAAGACGATATGAGGCTAAAGAGAAGAATACAAGTGGACGAGGATCAGGTAAGCCTACAGGGAGATATGGACAGGCTGCAAGACTCTTCTGAAGAATGGCTCCTGGCGTTTAACCCCAACGTTCAAAATCATGAAGCTTGGGGAAGAACAAAGAAGACTGCAGACGGAGTGTAGTCTAGGAGGTCAAAGGCTGCAAACCTCACTCGAAGAAAAGGATTTTGGGGTTAGCATCATACCGAGCACATCTCCTGAGGCGCTGATCAACCATATATGGACACCTGGCAAAGCTGAGAATAGCGTTTCAGTATCGAAATGAAGAGTCATTCACGACACTGTACACCGTGAACGTCAGGCCCATACTGGAGTATGCAACACCAGTATGGAACCCACACCTGGTCAAATACATCAAGAAATTAGAGAAAGTCCTGTAACTAAAGGGTTAAGGGGAATCAGCCTGACGACAATGGAGGACAGGATAAATGATGGGGACATGATACCAACATAGAAAATACTGAGAAGAATTGACAAGGTGGACAGGGACAGAATTTTTCAGAGATGGGACACAGCAACAAAGGGTCACAGCTGGAAGATGAAAATTCAGGTGAGTCACAGGGTTGTTAGGAAGCATTTCTTCAGTCATAGAGTTGCCAGGAAGTGGAACAATGTGGAGAGTGATGTAGTAGTGGAAGAGACGGGGCCAGGGGCTGTGAATCCACCTCTACAACCACAACTAGGTGAGTACAACACATCTTTTTTACAAATGTTTGCACTCGCCCACTCAAAACTTTTACATTTACAATCTTTTCTATAAAATTTCCATTACTGCATCAAATATAATTGTGGTTGTGGAGGTTGATGCTGCCTCGCCCCCAGGATTGCGACTGGACATAAAAGTTTGCAATTTGAGAGCGTGTGTGCACGGTATTGTTTGACACACCGCTTAGTAAAACTCAACCACACAATACATCATGCTGCTATTTTCTCTTTTTTCTTCATGTAAGGAATTTATGTTTTGACTTTAAAACATGTAATAGACATGAAAATTGTCATTGAGTATACAATTGTTAAATGATTAATATAACTGACATCTATGACAGAAAGACTCTGGTAATGCTGAACATTCTGCCAGACATTAAAATAATTTATAACTACTAAACAATTATTTAAAAGTTAATTTATTAGAACACCAGAGCTTCCTATCACTGATACTGTATACAACAATTTGGTTTATGATATATTGAGATATTCCTTTAACAATTTTGAATAATAATTAACGCGGTGAACACTAAAATAGAACATATTTTTCTTTATGGTATATATGCCCGTGAGTTTTGAAGGTGATATCACAACGTGACTTAAAACCTAATGAAAAAAAACAGGCATCTTTTTTTTTATATCTTTCGTACAAAGAAGAGTATTGGCAACGTCCATTATTCTGAGAGGAACCATTCGGCCTTTGACAGGCTTGGTGCACTGTCAGCAACATTGACCGGCTACGGCCAGGAAGCATCAAAACACGCCGAACTAAGTTACATTTTCCAATTTTATGTTGGTATTTTAGGCATTTAATTCAGTTAAAAATAAATATTTTAATGTAGCGTAGTTGTAAACAGCCCCACATTCAAATATGTATTTTCAGATTGCATTAGGAATTTGTATTCTTCACAAAAGCTGCTTTCACATTTGAGAACCTAAGGCACAGCTGTGTTAAGAGAATTTGAACAACAACAACAACAACAACAACAGCGCACTCACTAGAATTCAGTGATTAATGGAATGATTTTACGACCTTAACTTCATAATAAACTTAAAGTTGTCCCACCAGCGAGCCTTGGATAATGTATTACACCAGCAAACTTAACAGCACCAGCAAACTTAACAGCATCAGCAAACTTAACAGCACCAGAAAACTTGGCAGCACCAGCAAACTTGACAGCACCAACAAACTTGGCAGCACCAGCAAACTTGACAGCACCAGCAAACTTGACAGCACCAGCAAACTTAACAGCACCAGAAAACTTGACAGCATCAGCAAACTTGACAGCACCAGCAAACTTGACAGCACCAGAAAACTTGACAGCACCAGAAAACTTGACAACACCAGCAAACTTGAAAGCACCAGCAAACTTGACAGCACCAGCAAACTTGACAGCAACAGCAAGCTCGACAGCAAAAGAAAACTTGACAGCTCCAACAAACTTGACAGCAAAAATAAACTTGATAGCACCAGCATACTTGACAGCACCAGCATCCTTGAAAGCACCAGCAAACTTGACATTATCAGGAAACTTGAAAGCACTAGCAAACTTAACAGCACCAGAAAACTTGACAGCACCAAAAACTTGACAGCGCCCATCCAACTGACAGCCCCTGCAAACTTGACAACACCAGCAAACTTGACAGCAACAGCAATTTGACAGCAAAGCAACTTGACAGCACCAACAACTTGACAGCACCAACATACTTAGCACCAACAAAACTTGACAGAAACCAGCAACTTTACAGCACAGCAAACTTGACCAGCACCAGAAATACTTGACAGCAACAGTAAACTTGACAGTAACAGAAATACTTGACAGCATCAACAACTTAACAGCACCAGACAACTTACTGCACCAACAAACTTAACAGCACACAGAAAAGCTTGACAGCAACCAGCAAACTTACAGCCCCAACAAACTTGACAGCACCAACAAACATGACAACACCAGTAAGCTTGCAATACCAAAAAACTTGACAGCTCCAAAAACTTGATAGCACCAAAATACTTGACAAACCAGCAAACTTAGACAATACCACAAACTTGAAGCACCATCAAACTGACCGCCCAGCAAAATTTGACAGCACCAACAAACTTGACAGCTCCAACAAACTTGACAGCACCAGCAAACTTGAAACACCACAACTTGACAGCAAAAGCAAACTTGGCTGCACCAAAAAACTTGACAGCACCAACACATAACTTGACAGACCCAATTGCGTACTTGACAGCAACAGTAAACTTGACAGCAACATCATTCTTGACAGCATCAATAAAACTTGACAGCACCAGCATACTTGGCACCAACAGCAAACTTGACAGCACCAGCAAACTTGACAGAAACCGCAAAACTTCAACAACACAAGCAAACTTGACAGCACCAACAAACTTGACAGAAAACAGCAAGCTCGACAGCAAAAGCAAACTTGACAGCTACCAACAAACTAGATAGCACCAGCATACTTGACAGCACCAGCAAACTTGACAGCACCAGGAAACTTGACAGCACCAACAAACTTGACAGCACAAACAAACTTGACAGCACCAGCAAACTTGATAGCACCAACAAAAAAATTGACAGCGCCAGCAAACTTGACAGCAACCACACAAATTTTAAGACAGCAAGAAAGCAAACTTGACAGCACCAACATACTTCACAGCACCAGAAAACTTGACAGCAACAGCATACTTGACAGCACCTGCATACTTGACAGCACCAGCATACTTGACAGCAACAGTAAACTTGACAGCAACAGCATACTTGACAGCATCAACAAGCTTAACAGCACCAGCTTACTTGGCACCAACAGCAAACTTAACAGCACCAGCAAACTTGACAGCACCAGCATACTTAACAGCACAAGCAAACTTGACAGCACCAGCAAACATGACAGCAACAGTAAGCTCGACAGTAAAAGCAAACTTGACAGCTCCAACAAAATTGATAGCACCAGCATACTTGACAGAACCAGCAAACTTGACAGCACCAACAAACTAGACAGCTCCAGCAAATTTGATAACACCAACAAACTTGACAGCACCAGCAAACTTGACAGCAACCGCAAACTAGACAGCAAAAGCAAACTTGACAGCACCAACATACTTCACAGCACCAGAAAACTTGACTTCACCAGAAAACTTGACAGCACCAGCCTACCTGACAGCACCTGCATACTTGACAGCACTAGCATACTTGACAGCATCAACGAACTTGACAGCACCAGCATACTTGGCACCAACAGCAAACTTGACAGCACCAGCAAACTTGACAGCACCAGCAAACTTGACAGCACTAGCAAACTTGACAGCACCAACAAACTTGACAGCTTCAGCAAACTTGACAGCACCAACAAACTTGTCAGCACCAGCAAACTTGACAGCAACAGCAAGCTCGACAGCAAAAGCAAACTTGGCAGCTCTAACAAACTTGACAGCACCAACAAACTTGACAACACCAGCAAACTTGGCAATACCAAAAAACTTGAGAGCACCATAAAACTTGACAGCACCAACAAACTTGACAACACCAGCAAACTTGGCAATACCAAAAAACTTGACAGAACCATCAAACTTGACAGCACCAGCAAACTTGACAGCAACAGCAAGTTCGACAGCAAAAGCAAACTTGGCAGCACCAACAAACTTGACAGCACCAGCTTACTTGATAGCACCTGCATACTTGACAGCACCAGCATACTTGACAGCAACAGCATACTTAACAGTACCAGCAAACTTGACAGCACCAGCAAACTTTACAGCAACAGCAAGCTCGACAGCAAAAGCAAGCTTGACAGCTGCAACAAACTTGATAGCACCAGCATACTTGACAGCACCAGCAAACTTGACAGCACCAGCAAACTTGACAGCACCAACTAACTTGACAGCTCCATCAAACTTGACAGCACTAACAAACTTGACAGCACCAGCAAACTTGACAGCAACAGCAAGTTCGACAACAAAAGCAAACTTGGCAGCACCAACAAATTTGACAGCACCAACATACTTTACAGCACCAGAAAACTTGACAGCACCAGCATACTTGATAGCACCTGCATACTTGACAGCACCAGCATACTTGACAGCAACAGTAAACTTGACAGCAACAGCATACTTGACAGCACCAACAAACTTGACAGCACCAGCAAACTTGACAGCAACAGCAAGCTCGACAGCAAAAGCAAACTTGACAGGTCCAACAAACTTGATAGCACCAGCATACTTGACAGCACCAGCAAACTTGACAGCACCAGCATCTTTGACAGCACCAGCAAACAAGACAGCACCAGAAAACTTGACAGCAAAAATAAACTTGATGGCACCAGTATATTTGACAGCACCAGCAAACAAAACAGCATCAGAAAACTTGACAGCAAAAATGAACTTGACAGCACCAACATACTTGACAGCACCAACATAATATCTTTATTTACTACAAGTACATGTACAAGTTATACAGACCATAGCTGACATCAATGACATAATACTGTATAGAAAACCATTTGTTATGTTGAGCATTTTGGGCAAATTAGGTCAGTTTTGTCCCAGGATGCGACCCACACCAGTCCACTAACACCCAGGATGCGACCCACACCAGTCCACTAACACCCAGGATGCGACCCACACCAGTCCACTAACACCCAGGATGCGACCCACACCCAGTCCACTAACACCCAGGATGCGACCCACACCAGTCCACTAACACCCAGGATGCGACCCACACCAGTCCACTAACACCCATGATGCGACCCACACCAGTCCACTAACACCCAGGATGCGACCCACACCAGTCCACTAACACCCAGGATGCGACCCACACCAGTTCACTAACACCCAGGATGCGACCCACACCAGTCCACAAACACCCAGGATGCGACCCACACCAGTCCACTAACACCCAGGATGCGACCCACACCAGTCCACTAACACCCAGGATGCGACCCACACCAGTCCACTAAACACCCAGGATGCGACCCACACCAGTCCACTAACACCCAGGATGCGACCCACACCAGTCCACAAACACCCAGGATGCGACCCACACCAGTTCACTAACACCCAGGATGCGACCCACACCAGTCCACAAACACCCAGGATGCGACCCACACCAGTCCACTAACACCCAGGATGCGACCCACACCAGTCCACTAACACCCAGGATGCGACCCACACCAGTCCACTAACACCCAGGATGCGACCCACACCAGTTCACTAACACCCAGGATGCGACCCACACCAGTCCACAAACACCCAGGATGCGACCCACACCAGTCCACTAACACCCAGGATGCGACCCACACCAGTCCACTAACACCCAGCATGCGACCCACACCAGTCCACTAACACCCAGGATGCGACCCACACCAGTCCACTAACACCCAGGATGCGACCCACACCAGTCCACTAACACCCAGCATGCGACCCACACCAGTCCACTAACACCCAGGATGCGACCCACACCAGTTCACTAACACCCAGGATGCGACCCACACCAGTCCACAAACACCCAGGATGCGACCCACACCAGTCCACTAACACCCAGGATGCGACCCACACCAGTCCACTAACACCCAGGTACCCATTTTAGTGATGGAGAACTTGGACAACAGGTGTAAAGAAACACGCCCAATGTTTCTACCCTGGCTGGGAATCGAACCCGGGCCCTAGCCGTGTGTAAACGAGAGTTTTAGCCATCAGGTCACCAGCAGCAGCTTACTTCACAGCACCAACATAACTTCATAGCACCAACATAGCTTCGCAGCACCAACATAGCTTCACAGCACCAACATAGCTTCACAGCACCAACAAAGCTTCATAGCACCAACATAGCTTCTCATCACCAACATAGCTTCACAGCACCAACATAGCTTCATAGCACCAACATAGCTTCATAGCACCAACATAGCTTCTCATCACCAAAATAGCTTCACAGCACCAACATAGCTTCTCATCACCAACATAGCTTCACGGCACCAACATAACTTCATAGCACCAACATAGCTTCACAGCACCAACATAGCTTCATAGCACCAACATAGCTTCATAGCACCAACATAACTTCATAGCACCAACATAACTTCTCATCACCAACATAGCTTCACAACACCAACATAGCTTCTCATCACCAACATAGCTTCACGGCACCAACATGGCTTCATAGCACCAACATAGCTTCTCATCACCAACATAGCTTCACGGCACCAACATAACTTCATAGCACCAACATAGCTTCACAGCACCAACATAGCTTCATAGCACCAACATAGCTTCATAGCACCAACATAACTTCATAGCACCAACATAACTTCTCATCACCAACATAGCTTCACAACACCAACATAGCTTCTCATCACCAAAATAGCTTCACAGCACCAACATAACTTCACAGAACCAACATAACTTCACTGCACCAACATAACTTCACAGCATCAACATAACTTCACTGCACCAACATAACTTCACAGCATCAACATAACTTCACTGCACCAACATAACTTCACAGCACCAACATAACTTCACAGCATCAACATAACTTCACTGCACCAACATAACTTCACAGCACCAACATAACTTCACAGAACCAACATAACTTCACTAGCACCAACATAACTTCACAGCACCAACATAACTTCACAGCATCAACATAACTTCACTGCACCAACATAACTTCACAGCACCATCATAACTTCACAGAACCAACATAACTTCACGCACCAACATAAACTTCACAGCATCAACATAACTTCACAGAACCAACATAACTTCACTGCACCAACATAACTTCACGCACAACAAATACTTCACAGCACCAACATAACTCACAGCACCAACATAGTTTCACATGCACTAACATAACTTCACAGCGCCAACATAACTTCACAGCGCCATCATAACCTACTTCCACCAAATAACTTAACAGTAACACCATACATAACTCACGCACACCAACATAAATTACAACCACCAACATAACTTCACTGCACCAACTAGCTTTACAGCACTATACATAACTTACAGCACCAACATAACTTCACTGATACAAAACTTGATTCCATCACACTGATTAATCACACCTGAAAGGTCACTCCTACATGATGTCTCAATCACACCTGACTGGTCCTGCACCATCACACCTGACTGGTCCTCCATCACTACTTCACTCCACACCTGACTGGTCCTGCACCATCACACCTGACTGGTCCTCACCATCACACCTGACTGGTCCTTCCACCATCACACCTGACTGGTCCTGCACCATCACACCTGACTGGTCCTGCACCATCACACCTGACTGGTCCTGCACCATCACACCTGACTGGTCCTGCGCCATCACACCTGACTGGTCCTGCACCATCACACCTGACTGGTCCTGCGCCATCACACCTGACTGGTCCTGCACCATCACACCTGACTGGTCCTGCACCATCACACCTGACTGGTCCTGCACCATCACACCTGACTGGTCTGCACCATCACACCTGACTGGTCCTGCACCATCACACCTGACTGGTCCTGCCCATCACACCTGACTGGTCCTGACCATCACACCTGATGTTGCCCCACACCTGACTGGTCCTGCACCATCACACCTGACTGGTCTGCACCATCACACCTGACTGGTCCTGCACCATCACACCTGACTGGTCCTGCACCATCACACCTGACTGGTCCTGCACCATCACACCTGACTGGTCCTGCACCATCACACCTGACTGGTCTAGCACCATCACACCTGACTGGTCCTGCACCATCACACCTGACTGGTCCTGCACCATCACACCTGACTGGTCCTGCACCATCACACCTGACTGGTTCTGCACCATCACACCTGACTGGCCCTAGCACCATCACACCTGACTGGTCCTGCACCATCACACCTGACTGGTCTAGCACCATCACACCTGACTGGTCCTGCACCATCACACCTGACTGGTCCTGCACCATCACACCTGACTGGTCTCTCACATCACACCTGACTGGTCCTGCACCATCACACCTGACTGGTCCTGCACCATCACACCTGACTGGTCCTGCACATCACACCTGACTGGTCCTGCACCATCAACGCCCACCTCACTGAGGTCTGCACCATCACGCCTGACTGGTCCTGCACCATCACACCTGACTGGTCTAGCACCATCACACCTGACTGGTCCTGCACCATCACACCTGACTGGTCCTGCGCCATCACACCTGACTGGTCCTGCAAAGCCCTCATCACACCTGACTGGTTACTATGTCCCACCATCACACCTGACTGGTCTAGCACCATCACGCCTGACTGGTCCTGCACCATCACACCTGACTGGTCTAGCACCATCACACCTGACTGGTCCTGCACCATCACACCTGACTGGTCCTGCGCCATCACACCTGACTGGTCCTGCACCATCACACCAGACTGGTCCTGCACCATCACACCTGACTGGTCCCGCACCATCACATCTGACTGGTCCTGCACCATCACACCTGACTGGTCCTAGCACCATCACGCCTGACTGGTCCTGCACCATCACACCTGACTGGTCTAGCACCATCACACCTGACTGGTCCTGCACCATCACACCTGACTGGTCCTGCACCATCACACTCTGACTGGTCCTGCACCATCACACCTGACTGGTCCTGCAATATCACACCTGACTGGCCCTCACCATCACACTGACTGGTCCTGCACACATCAACACCTGACTGGTCTAGCACCATCAACCTCCCTGGTCCCTCACCATCACACCTGACTGGTCTAGCCACCATCACATCTGACTGGTCCTGCACCATCACACTTGACTGGTCCTGCACATCACACCTGACTGGTCCTGCACCATCACACCTGACTGGTCCTGCACCATCACACCTGACTGGTCTATTACCATCACATCTGACTGGTCTGCACCATCACACCTGACTGGTCTTGCACCATTACATCTGACTGGTCCTCACCATCACACATGACGGTCCTGCACCATCCACCTGACTGGTCCTCCACCATCACTCATGACTGGTCCTGCATCATCACACACCTGACTGGTCCCTGCACCATCACACCTGACTGGTCCTGCACCATCACACCTGACTGGTCCTCACCATCACACCTGACTGGTCCTCCACCATCACACATGACTGGTCCTGCAAGATCACACCTGACTGGTTCTTCACCATCACACATGACTGGTCCTGCACCATCACACCTGACTGGTCCTGCACACTCACACCTGACTGGTCCTCCACCATCACACATGACTGGTCCTGCACCATCACACCTGACTGGTCCTGCACACTCACACCTGACTGGTCCTGCACCATCACACCTGACTGGTCCTGTACCATCACACCTGACTGGTCCTGCACTATCACACCTGACTGGTCTCACACCATCACATCTGACTGGTCCTGCACAATAACACCTGACTGGTCCTGCACCATCACACCTGACTGGTCCTGCACCATCACACCTGACTGGTCCTCCACCATCACACCTGACTGGTCCTGCACCATCACACCTGACTGGTCCTCCACCATCACACCTGACTGGTCCTGCACCATCACACCTGACTGGTCTTGCACCATCACACCTGACTGATCCTGCACCATCACACCTGACTGGTTCTGCACCATCATACCTGATTGGTCCGGCACCATAACACCTGACTGGTCCTGCACCATCACACCTGACTGGTCCTGCACCATCACACCTGACTGGTCCTGCACCATCACACCTGACTGGTTCTGCACCATCACACCTGACTGGTCCTTCACCATCACACCTGACTGGTCCTGCACCATCACACCTGACTGGTCCTGCACCATCACACCTGACTGCTCCTGCACCATCACACCTGACTGGTCCTGCACCATCACACCTGACTGGTCCTCCACCATCACACCAGACTGGTCCTGCACCATCACACCTGACTGGTCCTGCACCATCACACCTGACTGGTCCTGCACTATCACACCTGACTGGTCTAGCACCATCACACCTGACTGGTCCTGCACCATCACACCTGACTGGTCTAGCACCATCACATCTGACTGGTCCTGCACCAACACACTTGACTGGTCCTGAACCATCACACCTGACTGGTCCTGCACCATCACACCTGACTGGTCCTGCACCATCACACCTGACTGGTCTATTATCATCACATCTGACTGGTCCTGCACCATCACACCTGACTGGTCTTGCACCATCACATCTGACTGCTCCTCCACCATCACACATGACCGGTTCTGCACCATCGCACCTGACTGGTCCTCCACCATCACACCTGACTGGTCCTGCACCATCACACCTGACTGGTCCTGCGCCATCACACCTGACTGGTCCTGCACCATCACACCTGACTGGTCTAGCACCATCACGCCTGACTGGTCCTGCACCATCACACCTGACTGGTCTAGCACCATCACACCTGACTGGTCCTGCACCATCACACCTGACTGGTCCTGCGCCATCACACCTGACTGGTCCTGCACCATCACACCTGACTGGTTCTGCACCATCACACCTGACTGGTCTAGCACCATCACGCCTGACTGGTCCTGCACCATCACACCTGACTGGTCTAGCACCATCACACCTGACTGGTCCTGCACCATCACACCTGACTGGTCCTGCGCCATCACACCTGACTGGTCCTGCACCATCACACCAGACTGGTCCTGCACCATCACACCTGACTGGTCCCGCACCATCACATCTGACTGGTCCTGCACCATCACACCTGACTGGTCTAGCACCATCACGCCTGACTGGTCCTGCACCATCACACCTGACTGGTCCAGCACCATCACACCTGACTGGTCCTGCACCATCACACCTGACTGGTCCTGCACCATCACACTTGACTGGTCCTGCACCATCACACCTGACTGGTCCTGCACCATCACACCTGACTGGTCCTGCACCATCACACCTGACTGGTCCTGCACCATCACACCTGACTGGTCTAGCACCATCAGACCTGACTGGTCCCTCACCATCACACCTGACTGGTCTAGCACCATCACATCTGACTGGTCCTGCACCATCACACTTGACTGGTCCTGCACCATCACACCTGACTGGTCCTGCACCATCACACCTGACTGGTCCTGCACCATCACACCTGACTGGTCTATTACCATCACATCTGACTGGTCCTGCACCATCACACCTGACTGGTCTTGCACCATTACATCTGACTGGTCCTCCACATCACACATGACCGGTCCTGCACCATCGCACCTGACTGGTCCTCCACCATCACTCATGACTGGTCCTGCATCATCACACCTGACTGGTCCTGCACCATCACACCTGACTGGTCCTGCACCATCACACCTGACTGGTCCTCAACCATCACACCTGACTGGTCCTCCACCATCACACATGACTGGTCCTGCAAGATCACACCTGACTGGTTCTTCACCATCACACATGACTGGTCCTGCACCATCCCACCTGACTGGTCCTGCACACTCACACCTGACTGGTCCTCCACCATCACACATGACTGGTCCTGCACCATCACACCTGACTGGTCCTGCACACTCACACCTGACTGGTCCTGCACCATCACACCTGACTGGTCCTGTACCATCACACCTGACTGGTCCTGCACTATCACACCTGACTGGTCTCACACCATCACATCTGACTGGTCCTGCACAATAACACCTGACTGGTCCTGCACCATCACACCTGACTGGTCCTGCACCATCACACCTGACTGGTCCTGCCACCATCACACACTGACTGGTCCTGCACCATCACACCTGACTGGTCCTCCACCATCACACCTGACTGGTCCTGCACCATCACACCTGACTGGTCTTGCACCATCACACCTGACTGATCCTGCACCATCACACCTGACTGGTTCTGCACCATCATACCTGATTGGTCCGGCACCATAACACCTGACTGGTCCTGCACCATCACACCTGACTGGTCCTGCACCATCACACCTGACTGGTCCTGCACCATCACACCTGGCTGGTTCTGCACCATCACACCTGACTGGTCCCTCACCATCACACCTGACTGGTCCTGCACCATCACACCTGACTGGTCCTGCACCATCACACCTGACTGCTCCTGCACCATCACACCTGACTGGTCCTGCACCATCACACCTGACTGGTCCTGTACCATCACACCAGACTGGTCCTGCACCATCACACCTGACTGGTCCTGCACCATCACGCCTGACTGGTCCTGCACTATCACACCTGACTGGTCTAGCACCATCACACCTGACTGGTCCTGCACCATCACACCTGACTGGTCTAGCACCATCACATCTGACTGGTCCTGCACCAACACACTTGACTGGTCCTGAACCATCACACCTGACTGGTCCTGCACCATCACACCTGACTGGCCCTGCACCATCACACCTGACTGGTCTATTACCATCACATCTGACTGGTCCTGCACCATCACACCTGACTGGTCTTGCACCATCACATCTGACTGGTCCTCCACCATCACACATGACCGGTTCTGCACCATCGCACCTGACTGGTCCTCCACCATCACACCTGACTGGTCCTGCACCATCACACCTGACTGGTCCTCCACCATCACACATGACTGGTCCTGCTTCATCACACCTGACTGGTCCTGCACCATCACACCTGATTGGTCCTGCACCATCACACCTGACTGGTCCTCCACCATCACACATGACTGGTCCTGCACCATCACACCTGACTGGTTCTTCACCATCACACATGACTGGTCCTGCACCATCACACCTGACTGGCCCTGCACCATCACATCTGACTGGTCCTCCACCATTACACATGACAAGTCCTGCACCATCACACCTGACTGGTCCTGCACCATCACACCTGACTGGTCCTGCACCATCACACCTGACTGGTCCTGCACCATCACACCTGACTGGTCCTGCACTATCACACCTGACTGGTCTCACACCATTACATCTGACTGGTCCTGCACAATAACACCTGACTGGTCTAGCACCATCACACCTGACTGGTCCTGCACCATCACACCTGACTGGTCCTCCACCATCACACCTGACTGGTCCTGCGCCATCACACCTGACTGGTTTTCCATCACACCTGACTGGTCCTGCACCATCACACCTGACTGGTCTTGCACCATCACACCTGACTGATCCTGCACCATCACACCTGACTGGTCCTGCACCATCACACCTGATTGTTCCGGCACCATAACACCTGACTGGTCCTGCACCATCACACCTGACTGGTCCTGCACCATCACACCTGACTGGTCCTGCACCATCACACCTGACTGGTCCTGCACCATCACACCTGACTGGTCCTGCACCATCACACCTGACTGGTCCTGTACCATCACACCTAAGGTCCTGCACCATCACACCTGACTGGTCCTGCACCATCACACCTGACTGGTCCTGCACCATCACACCTGACTGGTCCTGCACCATCACACATGACTGGTCCTCCACCATCACACCTGACTGGTCCTGCACCATCACACATGACTGGTCCTCCACCATCACACCTGACTGGTCCTGCACCATCACACATGACTGGTCCTCCACCATCACACCTGACTGGTCCTGCACCATCACACCTGACTGGTCCTGCACCATCACACCTAAGGTCCTGCACCATCACACCCGACTGGTCCTGCACCATCACACGACCTGACATGGTTCCTGCACCATCACACTGAGTGGTCCTGCACCATCACACATGACTGGTCCTCCACCATCACACCTGACTGGCCCTGCACCATCACACCTGACTGGTCTTGCACCATCACACCTGACTGGTCCTGCACCATCACACCTGAGTGGTCCTGCACCATCACACATGACTGGTCCTCCACCATCACACCTGACTGGTCCTGCACCATCACACCTGACTGGTCGTGCACCATCACACCTGACTGGTCCTGCACCATCACACCTAAGGTCCTGCACCATCACACCCGACTGGTCCTGCACCATCACACCTGACTGGTCCTGCACCATCACACCTGAGTGGTCCTGCACCATCACACATGACTGGTCCTCCACCATCACACCTGACTGGTCCTGCACCATCACACCTGACTGGTCCTGCACCATCACACCTGACTGGTCCTGCTCCATCACACCTGACTGGTCCTGCACCATCACACCTAAGGTCCTGCACCATCACACCTAAGGTCCTGCACCATCACACCTAAGGTCCTGCAGTAACACATTTTTTAGGGCAACACAATTTCACAGCACTAACATAACTTTACAGCACTAACATAACTTTACAGCACTAACATAACTTTACAGTACCATCATAACTTCACAACACCAACTTAACTACACAGCACTAACATAACTACACAGCACTAACATAACTACACAGCACTAACATAACTACACAGCACTAACATAACTACACAGCACTAACATAACTACACAGCACTAACATAACTACACAGCACTAACATAACTACACAGCACTAACATAACTACACAGCACTAACATAACTACACAGCACTAACATAACTACACAGCACTAACATAACTACACAGCACTAACATAACTACACAGCACTAACATAACTACACAGCACTAACATAACTTCACAGCACTAACATAACTACACAGCACTAACCTAACTACACAGCACTAACATAACTACACAGCACTAACATAACTACACAGCACTAACATAACTACACAGCACTAACATAACTACACAGCACTAACATAACTTCACAGCACTAACATAACTACACAGCACTAACATAACTACACAGCACTAACATAACTACACAGCACTAACATAACTACACAGCACTAACATAACTACACAGCACTAACATAACTACACAGCACTAACATAACTTCACAGCACTAACATAACTACACAGCACTAACCTAACTACACAGCACTAACATAACTTCTATGGCCCAGCAACAACACACTACGCAGGACCTGCTTCAGTATATTTTACATATTTAACGATCATCATAAAAACTTTTAGCAAAGAACTATGTCTGGGGTCGTCCATGGGAAGCTTAACATGAAAGTGAGCCTTGAGAAACTCCTCAGCTCCTCTGGATGAGAATCAGGGAACGGTTGGGGCTTGAATCCATGTCAGATGAGTCCTAACAGGCCAGTGCGTTAACCATTGAACACTGTCACACACCGTAATGTTTCCATTCTATGACTCTGCGTTTTAAATCTTGATGTAAATTTTGGAAACTACGCTGTTTTCTTAGCATGAAAGATTTCAGTATAAATATTGCTCCAGTAGGAGTATCGTATAGCATCACAATATCGCTCTGGTGGCCTGGTGGTTAAAGCTCTCACCTCACACGGCGAGGGCCTGGGTTCGATTCCCAGCCAGGGTAGAAACATTGGGCGTGTTTCTTTCTCACCTGTTGTCTGTGTTCTCCATCAGTAAAATGGGTACCTGGGTGTTAGTCGACTGGTGTGGGTCGCATCCTGGGACACTGACTTGACTTTCTATACAGTAGTATGTCATTGATGTCAGCTAGTCCTGTATAACATGTACTTGTAGTAAATAAAGATATTATTATTATTATTATTATTATTATTATTATTATTATTATTATTATTATTATTATAATACCACAATATAAGAATGAAAGGAAAGTCATTGTACTTATAAGATCCAGCAGCAACACACATGACACTAATTTAATATGTAATACAAATTATTTTTCTGTATTATGGTTCGAGAGCCTTTATAATTCTTTCAGAATAAGTGAAATTGTCAAGTGCCTTTCAAAACAATAAACCTACAATTAGGCACTACATGTGGCACTACATGTGGCACTACATGTGGCACTACATGTGGCACTACAACTGCTGCTTCACATACATAAGACCTGGCACACAACTATTTGCATTTAATTAAATCTTCACTTACCACTGTATTACTCCCCCGCCGATGATGGGTCACCTTAATGTGGTGGCTGGGTCACCTTAACGTGGTGGCTGGGTCACCTTAACGTGGTGGCTGGGTCACCTTAACGTGGTGGCTGGGTCACCTTAACGTGGTGGCTGGGTCACCTTAACGTGGTGGCTGGGTCAAATTAACTTGATGGCTGGGTCACCGTAACGTGGTGGCTGGGCCACATTAACTTGATGGCTGGTCACATTGACGTGGTGATTGGGTCACATTAGCTTGATGGCTGGGTCACCTTAACGTGGTGGGGGGTCACCTTTAATGTGGTAGCTGGGTCACATTAACTTGATGCCCGGATCACGTTAACGTGGTGGCTGGGTAACCTTAACGTGGTGGCTGGGTCACATTAACTTTATGGCTGGGTCACGTTAACGCGGTGGCTGGGTCACGTTAAGGTGGTGGCTGGGTCACGTTAAGGTGGTGGCTGGGTTATGTTAATGTGGTGGCTGGCTCACGTTAAGGTGGTGGCTGGGTCACGTTAACGTGGTGACTGGGTCACGTTAACGTGGTGGCTGGGTCACGTTAACGTCGTTGCTTGGTCACAACGTCGTGGCTGGGTTTGAGTAAGAAAGGAACCCTCACCTCCTCCTGTTTGTTGTTAAATGAGACGCTAGTGCCACATCTGGGAGTATTTATTGCGCTTATCTCTGCACTGGATCAATAAAATCACTGACTGGTCAAACCTTTCCAGGATAAAGATACCTATATAATGCACAAGTGTCGTATTTATAACCTGTCTTTTCTAAACCATATATTCAGATTCCCATTGGTCGTTAGTATACGTAGAGTGCATTCCGAGGGTGAACGCCTCCGCTGCCCTGTCCATGACCAGGCCTTACGATGGATCAGGGCCTGATCAACCATGCTGTTATTGTAGGCCGCACGCAGACCGACGTACGAACCACAGTCCTGCTGGTCAGGTACTGACTTAAAGTGTCTATCCAGCTCCCTCTTGAAAACAGCCAGTGGTCTATTTGTAATCCCACTTATGTATGAAGGGAGGGAGTTGAACAGTCTTGGGCCCCTGACATTTCCTGTGTTGTCTCCTATCGTACGCATGGCGCCCTTGAGTGATTCGGTATGTAGATTTGGAACTAGACCAGTCCCACTAGGACTTCCAAGTGTTTGTTATCATGTATTATTTCTCGCCTGCGTTCCAAGGAGTACACGTCGAGGGCCTTGAACCGTTCACAGTAATTTATATGCTTTATGGTACCTAAACATGCAGTAAATGTTCTCTGTATATTTTCCAGGTCTGCAATTTAGCCTGCCTTGAAAGGGCCGCTAGTGTACAGCAATATTCTAGCCTAGAGAGAACAAACGATTTCAAGAGAATCATCATTAGCTTGGCATCCCAAGTTTTGAATGTTCTTATTATCCATCTTATTTCATAGCAGATGTGGTAGATACATTATTGTGATCTTTGAAAGTGAGACTCTTTGACATTACCACTCCCAGGTCCCTCACACTAGTTTTTCGTTCAACTGGAATTTGTTTTCTACTCCGATACAGGTTTTATTTCCTCGAGTTTTCCATAGCGGAGTAATTGTCTTCATATTGTTTTCATATTGTTTCATATTGTTTTCTGCTTGGAGATTTGTAGTGTCCTCGATGGATGACACTGCCACGCAAATTCTGGTATCGTAAACATATCTGTCTATGTCAGATATGAGGATGAGGAAAAGGATGAGAACTTTTTACTGTAGCCTCCTCTGACTATTACTCTTCGTGTTCTATTTGTTAGGAAGTTATAGATCCACCTACCTACTTTTCCTGTTATTCCTTCATCACGCATTTTGTGTGCAATTACGCTATGATCGCACTCGTCGAGGGCTTTCGAAAGTCTGTGTATTCTACATCTGCATTCTGATTCTTCCCACTGCATCCAAGACCATGCCATCGTGATCCAGTAGCTGTGAGAGGCAGTAGCGACCTGCTCTTAAACCCTTTCAAAGGTTTTTGTTGCTTGGAAAACTAGTGCACTTGGCCTGTAATTCTTTTCAATTGCTTTACTCTCACCCTAGTGGAGTGCATGGGCATTTCATTTATTGTTTTTTCGAAGTCCTGTGGTGTTAGGATTATATCAGAAATTCTTAAACTGATCAAATTTTGATGGGGAGGGAATACTAGACGCGACTCTTGCCCTAAAATTGGCGTAAGAAAATTATTATTATTTTTTTTTTAATTTTATATATTGTTTTAAAATTTTCCTGCGTTTCTTGGCTCCGGTAAGTTCAATATTTTCTCTGGTCAGTTCTTCCTTCTGCATTTCAGATATACTAGCACCTTTCAGCAGCTCTGTAATTCTTCGCCTTCGCCTGTAGAGGAAACGTCTTCCTCTTTCTGTTTAACACCTCTTATTTTTTCTTAGGGGAATATTCCTTGAGCATATCTCAAGTGCCACAGAGTTATTTTTTTCTAGGAAAAAGGTTGGATCCGTGTTGTTTAGGATATTTGTCCAGCTTGTTTCATATAAGACATGGTTGACCTGATCCCACTGTATACTTCTATTATTGAAGTTAAATTTGGTGAAGACATTCTCATAATTGGTCTCATTTAGCTGGTCAGGACCCCCTGCGCATACATGTCTGTACTTCTATTATGTTGTGATCTGCGTATTGTCAATTATACTAATATATTTAGTACCATATCATCATTATTAGTGAAGATAATGCCAAGTGTATTTTCCGGTCATGTTGTTTCTACTGTTTGCTGGGTTAAGGTGAGTTTGTTGCAGAGATTTAATAGCTCGTGTGTTTGTGGATTTTAATCTGACTTCCCTCCTGGGGTTATCTCTGCTAACACATTATTTGCCACATTTCTCCATTTTAGGTGTCAAGATATATGGGGCTGGGGTTGGGAGATTTTCCAGACAGCAGTAAATTTTTAAAAGCTGTTCCTTGAATTGTTGGGAAGTTTTATCAGGTGGCTTGTATACATCTACAATGACGAGGTTTTGGTTTTCAATCTTTACTGCTAAAACTTTAACTGCATCATTTGTGGTGTTCAGTAGTTCCGAGCAGATGAGTGACTGTAACATACAGGCGAAACCCCCATCCTTGTTACCTGTTCTTTCTGTCGTATTTGAATATGTTGTATCCTGCTTTCCACATTTCGTTGTCAAAGTCATCCTTTGTGTGGGTCTCTGTGAAAGCCACAAAAATTGTGTTTGACTCTGTGAGCAGTCCACAGATGAAAGGTATTTTGTTATTTGTTGATGGCTTTAGACCCTGTATATTTGCAAATACAAATGTTGTCGTATTGATGGCATGTGGGGGGTGCTTTATGTGGCACTAATATGTGTTGTTCTGGAGTGTGGACCACTGACTGTGCCTCCACTCCAGTAGTGATCCAAGGTGGTGTTATCTGTCATTTCTTGCCAGCTTTTTACCTTCCTGGCACTAAACAATCTCTGTCTCTGGAGAGCTTATAACTACCCTGGTTTCTTTCCCAAGGTCTAAGTGATCTGTACTGTCTTGTCCACTTTAAATGGTGTGTCTGACAGTATGTGCTGTAGCATTTTCTTTCATGGGCTAAAGAGTAACACATTTCAGGGTGAAATAATTTACAAGAAGAGTTGCATCCACCTTTGGTCATGACGTCGTCGCATTTTTTGGGATGGTAAAAAATTACAAGTGTTTTTTTTTTTGCAAATATTTCGTGCCTACTAATACACAAGGCACGGAAATTTGCAAAGATTTTGTTTTTATTTGCAGGATTTTTTTTTGTGGCTGAGTTCCCTACCGCTACATTTTTTTTCTGATTCCCCACTATCTATATCCACTGTATTAGCATCAGTATCACCACCAGTTATTACTGGTATTGCATCAACACTTTTTTTTTCATCTCCAGCAGTATTACTTTTTTGCATTTTTCTGAAACTCGTATATTTTGGTTTTCCCCTGATTCGTCAATACTATTTCCACGTGGTGCACAGATCCTCACACGTTCTGTCTTCCAAGGCAGCACCAACACCTGGGCTGACACCTCCATCTGTCCCACTCTCTTTACTTTCACATCTGTTATACAAGACTGTCAAGTTTTCTAAAAAGTTTTTGTTGTTGTTGTTGTTTCTGAAATTTAGTATAAATGTAATTTTCTCCCACAGGCGTCCATCACTTTGGCAGACATAAAAAAAAATCCTGTTTAATTATCATTACTGGTAGGCTGCTGTATTATGACTCCATTCTTGCAGAGATTACATGTAGGGCTCTGGTGGCCTGGTGGTTAACGCTCTCGCTTCACACGGTGAGGGCCTGGGTTCGATTCCCAGCCAGAGTAGAAACATTGGACGTGTTTCTTTCCACCTGTTGTCTATGTTCCCCATCAGTAAAATGGGTACCTGGGTGTTAGTCGACTGGTGTGGGTCGCATCCTGGGACACTGACCTAAGAAGGCCTGGTCACAGACCGGGCCGCGGGGGCGTTGACCCCCGGAACTCTCTCCAGATAAACTCCAGAAACCAAAGCGAAACCTCCCTTGGTACTACTGCAGCAGCTTACACAAGATTTCAGGATGGTAATTTTTTGTGTTGAATATACTTACACACACATACACACACACACGTGTGTGTGTGTGTGTGTGTGTGTGTGTGTGTGTGTGTGTGTGTGTGTGTGTGTGTGTGTGTGTGTGTGTGTGTTTGTGTGTGTATTTTTTTTCAGTATTTGATGCATAGAATTTTATAGATTAATTATAGTTTCAGTGTCGCAAACATCAAGTTTACTTCTGGTACACCTGTCAGCTCACCTAGATAGGCCAGCTGGTGTAATAATCTCCTATAATAGGTATTTTGATGTAAGAAGTTTACTGGTAAAAGTATTTGACTTGAGTGTTGAGTGAACTGGTGACCGCTGGCAGCTTCTGTAATGTGTTATAATATAATATATTTTATTTCTACAGGTACATGTACAAGGTATACAGGTCTAGCTGACATCAATGACATAGGTCAGTTTTGTCCCAAGATGCCACCCACACCAGTCGAGTAACACCCAATTCGATTGAAGGGTTATTGGTGACATGTCTAGGACTTTAAACTGTTAGATTATAGAGGTATGGGTGTTTGTGGGAACCAATCAGGCTGCAGTACTAGGGTTGAAAACAGCAGATATTACCGGGATACTTCAGGGATAGGTTTAAAAAGACAATATTCAAAATAAAGTTGCTAGTAATGGAAAACCAATTGATCAACAAACAAAGAGAGATAGTAGAGGGCAACGAGTGACTAGCTCCCTTATGATTTACTATACAAATAGTAGGAGTCTAAGAAATAAGATAGATGAGCTAAGATTACTTGCAAGTGCAGGTAATATAGATGTTATTGCTATAACAGAGACCTGGTTCAACTTGAAAGATAGAAAAATGCCTTCTGAATCCAACATACAGAGTTATAAACTATTCCATACTGATAGGGTCAACAGGAAGGGTGGTGGTGTGGCGATGTATGTCAGAGATAATTTAAATTGTTGTTTTAGACAAAATATAAGATTAGAAACATCGGACACAGAATCTGTCTGGCTACAGTTTCTCGAGGGTCGTGAAAATTTAATTTTGGGTGTGATTTATAGGCCGCCTAACCTTGATAGGGAGTGCAGTAAGCTGCTGTGGGACGAAATTCATAAGGCGTCTAGATATGAAAATGTTGTGTTAATGGGAGATTTTAACTTTAGACAAACTGGTTGGAACAATATGACAGGAAATCTTGAGTCTAGTGACTTTCTTGATTCGGTTCAGGATTGCTTTTTAAAACAGTTTGTGACAGAACCAACTAGAGGAAACAATCTGCTTGACTTGATTCTTGCCATCAATGAATCACTAATTAATAATCTTGAGGTTAATGATGAGCTTGGGGAAAACGATCACAAATCACTTAGTTTCAATATATCATGGAATTACCCAGATAATTGCAATCAAGTTTCCGTCCCAGACTTCCACTTGGCCGATTTCATGGCACTAAGAAATTACCTGGGTGGGCTAAATTGGGATGACCTGACTATGGGTCATGTAGCTGGTGTTGGTTGCCAATATGACGTCTTTCAGAGCATAGTTCTAGCTGCCCAGACAACTTTTGTTCCGAGTAGGGAAATTAGATCTAACAAAAATGATCCCAAATGGATGAACAATAGATTGAAACCTCTCATTGGTCAAAAGAGAGGCATATATAGGCGTATCAAAAGAGTGGATGGTCAGTTAAGAAATCAATATATTCAATTAAAGAGGGAAATAAAAAAAATAAGAAAAGCAAGAAGGGATTATGAGGCTAAGGTCACAAGGGATTCGAAGACTAACCAGAAAGGGTTCTTTCAGGTATACAGAAGTAAGATTAGGGACAAGATAGGCCCACTTAAGAGTAACTCAGGTCAGATCACTGAGAGTGATAAGGAAATGTGTGAAATATTCAATACTTACTTCCTCTCAGTTTTTACTTAGGAAAATACTAGCGAAATTCCAGAAATAATAGATTATGTAGAGCAGGACGACAATAAACTATGCACGATTGCGGTAACTAGTGACATGGTCATCAGACAAATAGAAAAATTAAAACCAAACAGATCCCCAGGCCCTGATGAACCATTTGCAAGGGTGTTAATGGAATGTAAAAAGGAACTTAGCAAACCTTTGGCTAATCTTTTCAACATATCACTACAAAATGTAATACCTATTTACAAGGCAGGTGACAGGTCCTTAGCTTCGAACTATAGACCAACAAGCCATAGTGGGAAAATTTATGAAATCAAAAATTGTCGAGGCAATTCGTAACCATCATGATAGGCATAAATTGATTAATGAATCTCAACACGGTTTTACAAAGGGGCATTCCTGTCTTACGAATTTACTAACTTTCTTCACTAAGGTATTTGAAGAGGTAGATCATGAATTATGAATATGATATTGTGCATATGGACTTCAGTAAGGCTTTCGATAGAGTTCCACATCAGAGGCTATTGAGGAAAATTAAGGCAAACGGAATAGGAGGAGAAATTTTTTCCTTGGTAGAGGCATGGTTGACAAATAGGCAGCAGAGAGTTTGCATAAATGGGGAGAAATCAGAATGGGGCCTCGTCACAAGTGGTGTTCCACAAGGGTCAATGTTGGGCCCGTTGTTGTTCACAATTTACATAAACGACATAGATGAGGGAATACATAGCGACATAAGCAAATTTGCTGATAACACCAAATTAGGCCGTCCAATTCATTCTAATGAGGACATTAGAGCACTCCAGGATGATTTGAATAGACTGATGCAATGGTCGGAGAAGTGGCAGATGCAGTTTAACACAGACAAACGCAAAGTTCAATATGTGCCACATATAAACTAAATAATGTAGATCTTAACATTACTGATTGCGATAAGGATTTAGGAGTTCTGGTTAGCAGTAACCTGAAACCAAAACAACAGTGCATAAGTGTTCGCAATAAAGCTAATAGAATTCTTGGCTTCATATCAAGAAGCATAAATAATAGAAATCCTAAGGTTTCTCTTCGATTCTGTCTTTGCTTAGGCCTCAATAGATTATGCTGTGCAGTTTTGGTCACCGTATTACAGAATGGATATAAATACAATGGAAAACGTATAAAGGAGGATGACAAAGTTGATCCCATGTATCAGAAATCTTCCATATGAGGATAGACTGAGGGCCCTGAATCTGCACTGTCTAGAAAGGCGTAGAATTAGGGAATGATATGATTGAGGTGTATAAATTGAAAACAGGAATTAATAAAGGGAATGTACATAACGTGCTAAAAATATCCAGCCTAGACAGGACTCGCAGCAATGGCTTTAAGCTGGAAAAATTGAGATTCAGGAAGGATATAGGAAAGCACTGGTTTGGTAATAGAATTGTGGATGAGGGGAACAAACTCCCGAGTACCGATATAGAAGCTAAGACTTTGTGTAGTTTTAATAGGATATATAAATACAAGGGTGGGTGTGAGTTGGACCTGACTAGCTGGTGCTACTGGGTCACATGCCCTGCTCCTTCTTTAAGTGGAGGTGACCTGACTGGGTGGGCCATTGGCCTAAGCCGACCTGCCCCGCATGGGCCAGTAGGCCTGTTGCAGTGTTCCTTGTTTCTTATGTTCTTATTACTGATGGGGAACATAGACAACCGGTGTAAGGAAACACGCCCAATGTTTATACCCATTCCGGGAATCGAACCCAGACCTTCACTGTGTGATGCGAGAGCTTTAGCCACCAGGCCACGGTGGCCCATGACCTGGTGGCCCATGGCCTGGTGGCCCATGGCCTGGTGGCCCATGGCCTGGTGGCCCATGGCCTGGTGGCAAAACGACGGGTGTATAAAGTTTAGTAGAAGAGTATATGGCTTGCTGTTGTGGATACTGCGACCACTGAAAACTCAACTTTATCGTACTTCCACAAACTGTACACTTTTCGTATTTCCATAAATTTTGCTCTACGGTATCACTATAATTATACATAAGATAGACTAACAGTTGTAGGAAAATTTACTAAAAGCTCATTGACTTGCGTTATAGTATCCTGACGACTGATAGCAACTGTTTACAACTCGGGATTCCTGCTAGGCCTGTCACTTCCCTCTTATATAACACCACAACCTTTATTATGGTATACCTTATCTACACACTATGGTACACTATACCACTATGTATTACACTCCATTTTCCCACATTCGTTAATTTTTGCTTGAGGAGATTATGGAAGGGCTCACCTACTGCAGTGGGACAGCATAGTCAGGTGAACCTACAGCTGGGCCACCTAGTGGTACATTCTAGGGTACGGGAAGACAAAACCCCCTAGGACAAAACCGCTGAGGACAAAAACCCCTTGAGGACAAATAAGACACATTTGCATTATAAATTTACAGCTCACTGTTTTACAGAAGAAAATTATTGGCACAATCATGAAAATGAACATAATAAACAGAACATCTTACCGTAGCTTTGAAAAAATAAAACAAATACAATATTGAAAACCTCATTAAGTGCTAAGTATCATTTAAAGTTAATTTCACTGCCACCTAACCTAACTTACTTTTTAAAGTTAATTTCATTAGTGATAAATGGTTTGAAAACCGACAAGTTGAAGATTGAGACACTTATGCAACATATGGAAATCATTAATGAGGAAACGTTTCGCCACATAGTGGCTTCATCAGTCCAGTACAAATCCTCTCCTTACACCTTTCTGCTTCGTATTGGACTGATGAAGTCACTGTGTGGCGAAACGTTTCTATAGTAAAGATTCCCATATGTTGCATAAGTGTCTCAATCTTTAATTTCATTACCTAACATAACTAACCTAACCTAACCATACCACGGACGGGGATAGAAGACTATCTGACCGCGGGTTTTATCCCCGTCCGTGGTATGGTTTGTTTGCAATCGTGTCATTACGATTTCGTGAGTCATGTTAACCTAACCTAAAATGGTTTAACATAACCTAATGACCATAACCTAACCTAACCCAACCTAACCTAACCCAAACTAACCTCACCTAATGAGCTTAATAAAAATAGAGGGTTTTGCTCTAGAGGTTCTTGTCCTTGGGGGTTTTGTCCTTGGGGTTTTGTTCTTAGGAGTATTGTCCTAGGAGGTTTTGTCTTAGGGGGCTTTGTTATTGGGGTTTTGTATTTGGGGTTTTGTCCGTGGGGTTTTGACCTCGTTTGTTTTGTTATCAAGGGTTTGTCCAAGTAAGTATTGTTCTTTGGGGGTTTTGTCCATGGGGTTTTGCTCTCGAGGGTTTTGTCCTAGGGGTTTTGTCCCAAGGGGTTTTGTCCTAGAAAGTTTGGTTCTCGGGTGTTTTATCCTCGGGCTTTTGTACTCTGGAGGATTTTGTCCTTGAGGGTTTTGTAATAAAGGATATTGTCCTTGGGGGGTTTTGTCTTCGGTGGTTTTGTCCCAGGGACTTTTGCCATAGAGGGTTTTGTCCTAGGGGGTTTTGTCCTTGGGTTTTTTGTCTTCAGGGGTTTTGTCCTTGGGAACTTTGTCCTAAGGGGTTTCGTCCTAGGAGATTTTGTCCTTGGGGGTTTTGTAGTACGCAATTTTGTCCTAGTGGGGTTTTGTCTTAGAGGTTTTGTCCTTAAGGTTTTGTCCCTGAGGGTTTTGTCCTAGGGTATTTTTTTGTCTTAGAGGGTTTTGTCCTGGGGGTTTTGTCGTAGACAATTTTGTCCTAGGGTGATTTGTCCTTGGGTTTTTTGTCTAGAGTGTCTTCGGGGGTTTTGTCCTTTTTTTCCTAGGGGGTTTCGTCCTCTGGGGATTTTCTCCTTTGTGGTTTTGTTCTAGGAGGGTTTTGTCTTCTAGGGTATTGCCTTCGGGATTTTGTCCTAGGGGGTTTTGTCCTCGGAGTTTTGTCTTATTGTGTTTAGTCCTGGGGATTTTGTCCTTGGGGTTTTGTCCTAGGGAGTTTTGTCCTGGGAGTTTATCCTAAGCAATTTTGTCCTAGAGGGGTTTGTCCTCGGTGTTTAGTCCTCGGGGGTTTTGTCCTCGGGGTTTTTCCTATTGGGTTTTGTCCTCGGGGGTTTTGTCCTAGGGTTTTTTTTTCCTCTGAGATTTTGTCCTCGGGGGTCTTTGTTCTAGAGGGTTTTCTTCTTGGGGTTTCTCTTGGGGGATTTTGTCATCGGGGTTTTGTCTTTTTTTTTGTTGTAGGAAATTTTGTCCTAGGGGGCTTTGTCTTAGAGGGCTTTTTCTTTGGGGTTTTTGTTCTAGAGGGTTTTGTCCTTGGGGTTTGACCTCAGGGGGCTTTGTCCTCGGGATTATCTCCCAGGGGGTTTTATCCTAAGGGGTTTCGTCCTCGGGGGTTTGGTTCTCTGGAGATTTTTTCTTTGGGGGTTTTGTCCTAGGGGGATTGTCCTATTAGGTTTTGTCCTCGGGGGATTTTATCGCCGGTGGTATTGTCCACCAGGATTTTGTCCTTGGGAATTTTCTCCTTGGGGTTCTGTCCTCGGGGGTATTGTCCTCGAGGATTTTGTCCTTGGGGGTTTTGTCCTAAAGGATTTTGTCCTCGGGGGTTTGTCCTGGGGGTTTTGTTCACATGAGTTTTGTCCTAAGGGGTTTTGTCCTAAGGGGTTTTGTCCTAAGGGGTTTTGTCCTAAGGGGTTTTGTCTTCGGGAGTTTTGTCCTAGGGGGTTTTGTCCAAGGGGGTTTGTCCTCGGGGGTTTTGTCCTAAGGGGTTTTGTCCTGGGGTTTTGTCCTAGGGGATTTTGTCCTAGGGGGTTTTGTCTTAGAGGGTTTCGTCTTAGGGGGTTTTGTCTTAGGGGTTTCTTGTGTGGCCCCCAGGAGGGTTCATCCAGCAGCTTGTTACAGACACCAGATAGCACTCGTAAACAGGGATGCGGTGTACACCTTCCCTTCCTTTGGTAGTAACTAAATCATTTCGATTTAACATCTTTTTTCTACCTGAGCAGTAGCTACAAGTACGTAGGATTGCATTCTACGGGTAGACTTGTAGATTTGTAGTCTACACGCGAATTTCACATAACATTCATATCACCGGAAGTTAACTGTTCTCTGCTACTTCAATGAAGTTTAATTACTGAAAGGTATAACTTTAAGGATTTTGTGAAGAGCATTATTATTCAGTGTACTACAAAGCGCCACCTGGCAGTCTACCTTTAACTTGCTCTGAGAGAACTATTGCAATTAATATAGCAACGCTTTGTGTGACTATCTTGTCTTAGTGAGCTCCGCTTGTGGTAATTTCTTTAATTATTTTTCTGTCATTTAAGTATGGTCGGTGATTAATGTTACAATATGCCAAAGGCTTTCCTCTGACTGTCCACTTAAAATTTCCAACGCTCAAAGAGAGGAGATATTTCTTTTTTTCTAGAAACATCAAAGTGTCGCTCGCCGCTCTCGTTCCTTTCAGCCTTGATAAACCCTTGAATTGTTAATGCTTGGTAACCCCTCAAAGGGGGCGCCTTAATGCAGGTGAAGGACTCTCTGTTAAAGAAATTGGATCTCATGTCTCCTTCTTAATTTGAACCTGATTGCCTCGCATTCCCAAGACGCTGTATGACCCCTACGGGTTTAGAACTCTCACCATGAATATAACTAGATGTATTCCGGTCGATGCGCTGTCCGAGAAAGATTTCTCTGGGCCCCTGTACCACGATGCATGTTACAGCAATAGTACAGAGTATGACATAAGTGTCTAATGCAGTTGATTATTAGATTTGAAGCTTATCAGAAGAACCATCTACAAGTTATCACATGAAACTAGTAAAATGCCCAACACTAATTTAACCCTCCTAAGAAACACCAGCTTCGAAACCAAGCTGAAGAGTCATACTCTGTTATCTCAGGGTGACCAATACCCTAAGATACGCAAGGATATTAGCTCTAAAGCCGCTTGTAAGTTGCATTATTAAGTCAATCTACTGTTATCTGAGATAACAAACGTTAAGAGAATTAGTATGTAAGCATGACAGGCTTGGGTATATAACATCCCTTATTTTACAATGGTGCTGAGGTCACAGATATTATGGACACGTAGAACTTACATTATGTAGATTTAACCTATGATATACCCTGACGACTTCCGAGAGTTTTTCTACTCCCAAACGTCGACCTTGGGCCAGGCTCATTTGGTGCTTGCCCACTCAACCAAGCTGTTGCTGCTGCTGGTGGTGGTCCGGTGACCAACATATTCATCACTGCCTCAGGTTGATCTAGCACTTAGTGAAGATACCTGTCCAGTGTTTCTGATATCTGGTAAGATACTGAATAGCCTTGGGGCCCACGGATGTTAATACGATGTTCTCTTATTGTGCCCACGGTGCCCCTGCTTGGCAGTGGGTTTACTTTGTAATTTCTCCCGTATCTCTCCAGTATGTTATTATAGCAGTTTATAGATTCGGAACAAAGCCCTCAAGTACTTTCCAGGAATATATTATCATGTATCTCTCTCTTCTCCGCTCCAGTGAGTTCATATTTAAGACTTTTAATGTCATTGGTTCTATATGGACCGTAAACGATCTATGTATGTGTTCCACCTCTGTTATTTTTCCTGCTCTGAATGGGGTCGTCAATTCTGAGCAATATTACAAATGAGAGAATACAAGCGATTTGAAGTGTCACCATTGTCATTATTTCCCTTGTTTTGAAAGTTCCTATTATCCACTCGTCATCTTCCTGGTTATCGTGACCTTGGTCTTATTATGTTTTTTGAAAGAAAGGTCAGCTAACATAATTATTCCCAATTTTTTCAAGTGTTTTTCAAGTGTTTACGATCCTCTTGAGTTTTGTGAACAGTGTTCCTTTTTGAGTTCTTCATTTTTTCCATATTTAAGCAGCTGGAAGTTATGACCGTTGAACGTTATGTTGTTTTCCACTGCCCACTGGAAAATCCTGTTTATATCTTCCTGCAATTTATTAGTGTCTTCAACCGAGGTGACTTTTATGCTTATTTTAGTGTCATCTGCAAATAATGATGCAAACATTTGACGAATATTTTTATCTATGTCTGCTCTGAGGATAACAAACAGTTGAGGTGCCAGGATAGTACTTTGGGGTACTGAGCTTTTTACCTCGCTGACGCTGGATTTTGCTCTGTTACGTGTTCTACGTGTCAGAAACCTGAAAATCCATCTGCATACCTTCTCCGTAATGCCCTTGACCTCATTTTGTGTGCAATTACCCCATGATCGCATTTGGCAAATGCCTTTGCAAAATCTGTTGTATCACATCTGCGTTCTGGTTTTCTTCCAACGCCTCCATAGTGGTTCAGCAGCTGTGACAGACATGATCGTCCAGTTCTTAAACCATGCTGGTTTGGGATAATCAGATTGTGCTATTCCATGAAGTTTGTAATCTGACATCTCATCACTCTTTTGAAGATTTTTATGATGTAGGAAATTAGGGTTACTGGTATTGTAGTGCTCTACTACCTCTCTTATGCAAAGGAGCTATGTCTGCAGTCTTTAAGGTCTCTTGTATTTCACTTATATCTAGGCTCTTTCCCCAAATGATACTGAGGGCTCGTGCTAGTGGTGTTTTGCACTTTTTATAAAAAGGGAACTTCATGAGTCTGGTCCAGAGCGGGCATGTTTTCAATTTCTTTTTTTGAATTCTGTGGGATTTATACTCATGTCAGTTAGTTGGTCTGCGGGGCCTTCCAATGAAATGAAAAGGTGTCTGCATTCTCCACTCTGCTGTCATTTAGTGGGTTGCTGAATATTGACTCATACTGTTATTTTAGAAATTCGCTCGTTTCCCGTTCATCGTCAGTGTATGAACCTCTTCTTATTAAGGGTCCAATTTTACAGGTAGTTCGTTAGCTTGGATTTTTGCATATACAAATAAATATTTGGTGTTTCATATAAATATAAATATTTGGGGCGTCGTTCCATTTTTTGCTTCTTCTGTTAGGTACAACAACTTAGGTTTTTCCTATACATCGTTGATCTCTTGGCTATCTTGACTCTCTACATCCGATCTTCTTCTAGGTTTCTTCAATGGTACATATTTAATACAGGCAATGTACGCTTCTGTGTTCAGCTTTTCCAGGCACTGGTGAGGATTTAATGTTTATAACTGTTTTCCAGGGTATGACTGATAGTTCTTGATTAATTTTGTCCCAGTCATTTCTGTTTTGTTGAAATTCGAAATACTGAACATCCCTTCTTGTGGCCCAGAGCATATTATATATATATATATATATATATATATATAAATATATATATATATATATATATATATATATTATATATATATATATATATATATATGTATATATATATTTTTTTTTTTTTTTTTTTTTTTTTTTTTTTTTTTTTTTTTTTTTTTTTTTTTTTTTTTTTTTTTTTTTTTTTTTTTTTTTTTTTTTTTTTTGATTGTTATGTCTTTGATTAGCTCCTCGTTTTTTTTTTTTTGTCATTATCAGATCCAGTGAATTTTCATTTCTAGTGGAATCAGTTATCTGTTCGTTCAGTGGGAACTTCTTAGTTCCCTGGTATGTACCTGTTGAACCAGGCTGCTTCCATGAACTATTTCTGGTATAACGTTTTGACGAACCTTCTTCCATTTTACATTTGGGAGATTAAAATCTTCCAGGAGAATAATATTTGGTGTAGGAATTTCCAGCTTTTCAACACCTTCTACGTTCAAAGGATGAAATAATCTCATATACTTTTGGTCGTTACTATGACCTCACAGAGCTCATCAGATTACTATTTTTCTACTTTAATATTTAGAACATACATTGTATCATTCAGCAGTTCTGTGCAGGTAAAAATGTCTTTCACATAGAGTCCTACTCTTCCCTGTGACTTATTAACTCCTTTTTGGGTCTGCCTGTTTTTCTTTGTCTAAAAAAATGCTGTTCGTTTTTCATTTTCTTGCTTTCTCTGTAACACCGGGTTCCAGTCGCGTGGTGGTCTGTACAACTATGCTCATAGCATTCTCTGACATGCATTGAGGGTCTGCACATCACTGGATGGAATTACCTGTATTCCTTTTCAAAACTGCACTTACCCATCCATATCACGTTTGTACATTTACTGGAGTTCATACCAACATTTTCTCCCATATAGGCACATTCCCTTAGCATAATATTTTTAGAGGTTTTGACAACATATATTTCCTGAGTTAGATTCATTCTTGCTTTGTGCTAAGTGATCTGGTTTCTCTCGTTTTCTTTTCCGTGAGCATATTTCTCCAGGTTGTTCTGTTTCCTGATTTCCTGCTATAGACGTCACTTCCTCCCATTAATTTTTCTCATTATCTTGTACACTTAGTTTTGTCTCCTCTTTCCTGACCAAAGTGTCTGTCTCCACCCTTATTTCAGCTCCTTGGTCCTTACCTTAATTTTCCCACACTCTTTGTTCCTTGCCTTTATTTTCCCACTTTTTATTTATTACCTGGCAAACACTTTAGGAAATTACTTACATTTTCCAGGTTTTCGATTTTCAATATTTCCCTTATGCTTATTCAGCTTTACATTTCTCCTTTAGCTGAATTAAGTTTTATACATGAAACACGAAATTTTTTCTTCATGTTCCACTATCAATTCCCCTTATGTTTCTTCCCAGGTTTCTCCCACATATACCACAGAGATTATTTCTGGCCATTCTTACTGTGATTCCTATTTTTTTGCTGTTCTTGTGTGTCTGGGGTTGGGTTTGCGGGGGTTTAAGTAGATGAATCTGATTCCCTAGTAGCTCATTCTACTGCTGCATTGTGTTAGTTCCCTTTGTTCCAGTACTATTATGTTCTATTTATATACCTCAGACTTTTATACTTTTTACTATTGTAGATGAATGATTCAGAGAACCGACATGTTGTTGAATTAGACACATGTGCAACTCTTGGATATCTTTATTGAGCAAAAGTTTCGCCACACAGTGGCTTCATCAGTCCATACACAGGAGAAGCTTGAAGAACAGGAGGAGAATGAGGTAATCAGCCCCTCAACCTTGAGTCGATGTGGTCAGTCCATCAATCTTCAATAGAATACGGTATATGAGCGGAGAAGCAGCTTATAAACCGTAGACAGGTGAGGGGCAGCAGTCGTAGGTGGTGTCACATTTGTCCACATCGACTCAAGGCTGAGGGACTGATTACCTCATTCTCCTCCTGTTCTTCAAGCTTCTCCTATGTATGGACTGATGAAGCCACTGTGTGGCGAAACGTTTCCTCAATAAAGATACCCAAGAGTTGCACATGTGTCTAATTCAACAACTTTTTACTATGTTGAGCCACTGTTTCAACTTTTTGTTGCAACAGTGTGTGGGGTGAGTGGTTTATGGTGGGTTTGGGTGTGTTTTTTATGGGGGGTTGGGGGTGTGTGGTTTATGGTGATTTGGGGGTGTGGGGTTTTATGGTGGGGGGTGTGGGTTATGGGGGAGGGGGTGTGTGGTTTATGTGGGTTGGGGTGTGTGGTTTATGGTGGGTTGCGTGTGTGGTTTAGGGGGGTTTGGGGGGGGGTTTATGTGGTTGGGGTGTGTGGTTTATGGGGGATTGGGGTTTTGGGGTTTTAGGGGGGTTGGGTGTTGGTTTTGGGTGGGTTGGGGTTTTGGGTTTTGGGGGTTGGGGTGGGGTTTATGGGGGGTTGGGGTGTGGGGTTTATGGGGGGTTTGGGGGTGTGGGTTTATGGGGGGGGGGTGGGGTTTGGTTTATGGTGGGTTGGGTGTGTGGTTTATGGGGGGTTGGGGTGTGTGGTTTGGGTTGGGGGTGTGGTTTTTTGGGGGGTTGGGGGTGTGTGGTTTAGGGTGGGTTGAGGTGTGGGTTTATGGGGGGTTTTGGGTGTGTGGTTTTTGGGGGGTTTGGGGGTGTGTGGTTTAGGTGGTTGGGCTGTGTGGTTTAGGGGGGTTGGGGTGTGGGTTTATGGTGGGGGGGTGTGTGGTTTAGGGGGGTTTGAGGTGTGTGGTTTAGGTGGGTTGGGCGGGTTGGTTTAGGGTGGGTTTGAGGTGTGGGGTTTTTTAGGTGGGTTGGGCTGTGTGGTTTATGGTGGGTTGGGGTGTGGGTTTTGGGGGGTTGGGGCTGTTGGTTTATGGTGGTTAGGTGTGGCTTTATGGGGGGGTTGGGGTGTTGCTTTATGGGGGGTTGGGGTGTGGGGTTTATGGTGGGTTGGGTTTGTGGTTTTGGTGGGTTGAGGTGTGTGTTTATGGGGGGTTGGGGTGTGTGTTTTTGGGTGGTTGGGGTGTGTGGTTTTGGGGGGTTGGGGGTTGTGTGCTTTAGGTGGGGGGGGGTGTGGGGGGTTTATGGGGGGTTGAGGTGTGGGTTTTATGGTGGGTTGAGGTGTGTGGTTTATGGTGGGTTGGGGTGTGTGGTTTTGGTGGGTTGGGTGTTTTTTAGGGGGTTTTGGGGTTGGTTTTTATGGTGATTTGGGGGTGTGTGGTTTAGGGTGGGTTGAGGTGTGGGGTTTAGGGATTGGGGTGTGTGGTTTATGGTGGGTTGGGGTGTGTGGTTTATGGTGGGTTGGGGTGTGTGGTTTATGGTGAGTTGGGGTGTGTGGTTTATGGTGGGTTGGGGTGTGTGGTTTATGGTGGGTTGAGGTGTGTGGTTTATGGTGGGTTGGGGTGTGTGGTTTATGTGGAGTTGGGGTGTGTGGTTTATGGTGGGTTGGGGTGTGTGGTTTATGGTGGGTTGGGGTGTGTGGTTTATGGTGAGTTGGGGTGTGTGGTTTATGGTGGGTTGGGGTGTGTGGTTTATGGTGGGTTGGGGTGTGTGGTTTATGGTGAGTTGGGGTGTGTGGTTTATGGTGGATTGGGGTGTGTGGTTTATGGTGGGTTGGGGTGTGTGGTTTATGGTGGGTTGGGGTGTGTGGTTTATGGTGGGTTGGGGTGTGTGGTTTATGGTGGGTTTGAGGTGTGTGGTTTATGGTGATTGGGGTGTGTGGTTTATGGTGGGTGAGGTGTGAGGTTTATGTGGGGGTGGGTTGAGGTGTTGTAGGTTTCTGGTGGGTTGGGGTGTGTGGTTCATGGTGGGTTGAGGTGTGTGGTTTATGGTGAGTTGAGTTGGGGTGTGTGTTTATGGTGGGTTGATGTGTGGTGGTTTATGGTGGGTTGGGGTATGTGGTTTAAGGTGAGTTGGGGTGTGTGTGGTTTCGGTAGGTTGGGCCTGTCGTTGGTTTAGGTGGGTTCGTTGAGGATGTGTAGCTTTATGGCTGGGTTTGGGGGTGCTCGTGCTTTATGGTGGGTTGGGGGTGTGTGGTTTATGGTGGGGATGGGGTTCGGTTGTGTGGATTCATGGTGGGTTGGGGTTGTTGTGGTTGATAGTGGGTTGGGGTGTGGGGTTTATGGTTTGGGTTGGGGTGTGTGGTTTATGGTGGGTTGGGGTGTGTGGTTTATGGTGGATTGGGGGTGTGGTTTATGGTGAGTGGGGTGTGTGGTTATTTATGATGGGTGGGGGTGTGTGGTTTTATGGTGGGTTGAAGGTGTGTTGTTTATGTGGATTGGGGTGTTGTGGTTTGGTGAGTTGGGGTTTGTTGGTGGTTTATGATGGGTTGGGGGTGTGTGGTTTATGGTGGGTTGGGAGGTGTTGTGTGGTTTATGGTGGGTGGGGTGTGTGGTTATGGTGTGGTTGGTGTGTGTGGTTTATAGTGGGTTGGGGGTTTGTGTGTGGTTTATGGATGGGATTGGGGCAGTGTGTGGTTTATGTGGGTTGGGTGTGTGGTTTTTGGGGATTGGGGTTGTGTGAGTTTATGGTGAGTTTGGGGTTGTGTGGTTTATGATGGGTTGGGGTGTAGTGGTTTATGGTGGGTTGAGGTGTGTGTTTTATGGATGGATTGGTGGGTGTGTGGTTTATGGCGAGTTGGGGGTGTGTGGTTTATGATGGGTTGGGGTGTGTGTGGTTTAGGGTGGGTGGGGTGTGTGGAATATGGTGGGCTGGGGGGCGGTGCTGTGGTTTATGGTGAGTTGGGGTGTGATGGTTTATGGTGGGTTTTTTTTTTTTGGGTTGTGTGGTTTATGGTGGGAAGGGGTGTTGTGGTTTATTGTGAGTTGGGTGTTGTGTGGTTTATGGGTGGGTTGGGCGTGTGTGTGTGTGATTTTGGATGGGTTGGTTGTGTGGTGGTTTAGGTGGGTTGGGGTTTTCGGGTTTGTGTGGCTTATGGTGGGTTGGGGTGTTGTGTGGTTTATGGTGGGTTCGGGGTGTGTGGTTTTGGTGGTATGGGGTGTGTGGTGTTTTGGTGGAGTTGGGGGAATGTGGTTTATGGGGGTTGGGGGGGTTGTGTTGGTTTTTGGTGGGTTGGGAGTGTTGTGGTCATGGTGGGGTTGGGGTTTTGTGTGGTTTATGGTGGGTTGGGGTGTGTGGGGTTTAATGGTGGATTGGGGTGTGTGGTTTTATGGTGAGTTGGGGGGGTGTGTTTGGATTATGATGGTTGGGGTGTGTGGGTTATGTGGTTTGAGGTGTGTGGTTTATGGTGTGGATTGGGGTGTGTGGTTTATGGTGAGTTGGGGAGTGTGTGGTTTATGATGGGTTGGGTTGTGTGAGTTCTATGCGTGGTTGAGGTGTTGTTTTTTGTAGTTTATGGGTGGTAGGTGGTGTGTGGTTTATGGTTGAGTTGGGGTGTGTGGTTCATGGTGGGTTGGGGCAATTGTGTGGTGTTTATGGGGGACTGGGGTGTGTGTTTATAGTTGGAGTTGGGGTGTGTGGTTTATGGTGGGTTTGCTGTGTGTGGTTTTGGTTGGGGCTGGGAGGAGGTGTGGTTTATGGTGAGTTGGGTAGTGTGGTTTATGGTGGATTGGGGTGTGTGGTTTATGGTGGGTTGGCTGTGTGTGGTTTATGGTGGGTTGGGGGTGTGGGCTTATGTAGGTTGGGGGTGTGTGGTTTCTGGTGGGTTGGGGTGTGTGGTTTATTGGTGAGTTGGGGTCTGTTGGTTTATGGTGGGTTGGGGTGTGTTGGTTTATGGTGGGTTGGTGTGTGTGGTTTAAGGTGGGTTGGTCTTGTGTGGCTTATGGTGGGTTGGGGTGTGTGGTTTATGGTGGGGTTGGGGGTGTTAGCATGGTTTTGGAGGGTTGAGGATGTTGGTTTATGGTGGGTTGGGGGTGGGTTTTGTGTGGTTTATGGCGGGTAGGGGTGTGTGGTTCTGGTGGGTTGGGCTGTGTGGTTATGGTGCGGGTTGGGGTGTGTGGTTTTTGGTGGGTGGGGAGTGTGGTTTATGGTGGGTTGAGGTGTGTGGTTTAATGGTGGGTTGCGGCTGTGATGGTTTATGGTGGGTTGAGGTGTGTGGTGTGGTTTATGGTGTGTTGGGGACTGTGTGGGTTTATGGTGGGTGGAGGTGTTGTAGTGGTTATGGTGGTTTGGGCTTGTGGTTATTGGTCGGGTTGAGGTGTGGCTTTATGGTGGGGGGTTGGGGTTGTGGGCTTTATGGGTGGGTTGGGGTGTGTGGTTTATGGTGCGGTTGGGGTGTGTGGTTTTATGGTGGGTGAGGTGTGTGCTTTATGGTGGGTTTGGTGTGTGTACTTTTTATGGTGGGTTTGGGTGTGTGGTTTATGAGTGGGTTAGTTGGGGTGTGTGGTTTATGGTGGGTTGGGGTGTGTGGTTTATGGTGGGTTGAGGTGTGTGGTTTATGGTGGGTTGAGGTGTGTGGTTTATGGTGGGTTGGGGTGTGTGGTTTCATGGTGCGGTTGAGGTGTGTGGTTTATGGGGGTTGGGGTGTGTGGTTTATGGTGAGTTGGGGGTGTGTGGGTTTATGGTGGGTTGAGGTGCATGTGGTTATGGTGAGTTGGGCGGTTGTGGGTTTTATGGTGGGTTGAGGTGTGTGGTTTATGGTGGGTTTTGAGGTGTTGTAGTTTATGGTGGGTTGAGGTGTGTGGTTTATGGTGGGTGAGGGTTGTGTGGTTTTATGGCGAGTTGGGGTGTGTGGTTTTGGTGGGTGAGGTTTTTGTGAGGTTATGGAGGGTTGGGGGTGTGTGGTTTATGGTGAGTTGGGGGTTTGATGTGTGGTTTATGGTGGGTTGAGGTGTGTGGTTTCTGGTGAGTTGGGGATCTGTGTGGTTTATGGTGGGTTGAGGTGTTGTGGTTTATGGTGGGCATCTGAGGTGTGTGTTTTGGTGGTTGGGGTTGTGTGGTTCATGGGGGGTGGGTTGAGGTGTGTGGTTTTATGGTAAGTGGGGATTTGTGTGGTTTATGGTGGGGGGTAGTTGAGGTGTGTGGTTTATGGTGGGTTGGTGGTATGTGGTTTATGGTGCGTTGGGGTTGTGGTTTTACGGTAGTAGGGTTGGGCTGTGGGTTTATGGTGGGTTGAGGTGTGTGCTTATGGTGGGTTGGGGTGTGTGCTTTATGGTGGGTTGGGGTGGTGTGTGGTTTATTGTGGGTTGGGGTGTGATGGTTTATGGTGGGTTGGGGTGTGTG
>NC_069431.1:27245807-27311795 GCF_026875155.1 Cherax quadricarinatus
AGATGTGATATGTGCCTTCAGCACAATAACTGAAATGAGAGAAGTGATTATTTTGATTACTTTAATTTATTTTGATATACGCCTAGACAACTTAATTGTTTATAAACTTATTAAATTTTAATTTTTTTTAGTTAGTAGCCTACCAGTTGTAATCCTTAAGCACTATTGAATCTTACTAAATTCTAATGGATAATTGGACCAGGATACTGACTACTTGTTACAAAAACCCAGTAACAGGCTGGATGCTAGAAGGGCATTCCATTCTAGTATTCACTGGAGATTTCTATTATTATTATAAGAAATCACGTTTTTTTGTTACAAATGGGGGCCTGTCTGGGAAGCTCTTGATCCAAGGTGTTGGAGAAATTGTCCAGTTTGACACACTAGTAACTCTATGGTCAAACACTTTGAGTACTTTCCTAATCTGAAGACTTTGAGTTTAGTCTTGTACAACATGCTAGGTGGATGTATGTACTTGACCGAGTCTCTTGATCCAAGGAGATGAAAATACTGTTTATGAGCTCTAGCTCTAAGACAACCAGCACTAAAATTCTTATTAGGATTATAGTTTCCCATAATCACTTTCTCGTAGTGCACTTATTTTCGTGATGTATGTCAAAGTGAAACAGTTAATTGAAACTCTGACTTTGAGTTGAGTACATTAAAACTTCAGACGTGTTGGTGAGTAGCCAAATATCTCGGTGTGACGTATAAGAATTACACCACAGAAACTGTCAGAGAGTTAAAGATATATTGTTTCCTGCTCATACAGAGATGTCTGATTATGATTCAGATATAGAGAGCATAGTGTCTCTATTAGGAAGTATGACTCTATTTGATGATGTAGAAGAGAAAGCACCTACTGCAGAAGTGTCTGAGCCTAGTGTAACTCCATTCTCGCTCACATCTTCCCTCCTAACTAACACAATAGTACAGAGTGTAGCTGGTAGTATGACTCAGCCTCATACTAGTACCGTGTATGCTACACCTGTATCTACTTATCCTAGACCAGATCTAGACTCTCTAGGGATGGCTGGACAAGGTGCCCGACCTAAGGACCGTCCAGACTCATTCGTTAGATTCCTTACTCCTCTGTTACCTACTGGTCCTATCTCTGAGGAACAATTTGAGAGGATGGAACGCCTCATTATGTTGCAGACTGCACAAATAGAGGCACAGAGGAAACTGAACGAAGATTTCCAGAGAGAAAATGTTCGTCTCGGAAGACAACAGACTGATAGATCTGACAAAGTTGATAAACCTGTTAGTACAACACAGGACACATTTAATGTGCTGAAAGCTGCCTCAATGATTCCTAAGTTTTTTGAAAGTGACTTAGGCATCTATTTTGATGTGTTTGAGAACCAGGCACGTGCTATGAACTGGCCACGTAAGCACTGGGCTACCTTGTTGCACACAGCTTTGACAGGAAGAGCTCAAACTTGTTGTTACGCAAAAATGTGGGATAGCTGGGGGCTTGAGCCTGATCTAAGGGCACAGGTAAAAGTTACACACATCTCAAGCCCAAACTGGCCACCCCGGGCTATCCCAGTCAAAAACAGAAAGCGCTAAACCAGTATGTGTTACTTCAAGGGGTTGGTTAACAGAGGGTTAGGCAAAAATCCCAATTAGGAAAATATATCTATTTAATCACCATAACATAAAAACCTTAACTCTAAACGCCCAAATGAGGGTACACACAGCTGGCTGGAGGTTCAGCCACCATAACACTAGGCTTCCGTCAGCGTCAGGCCGTCATACACTACAAAACCTCATTTCTTACTTCATCACTCATCCCACAGCACCCTGACCATGTCAGAGCCTATGTGAACATACAGGTAAGCCATATGAAAGCCTATGGCTTGAGTTGGATAAACAAACTGAGTGTACAAATACAAACTTAACTTAAATACACAGCATCTCCAACGCCAGCCTCTACACCATGCTAACGTCACATGACTCTCTCCCCACGCTTACTCTGCGTACCCAAACATCCTTGGAAAATAAATCATTAACACAATTTCTTTATAATTACAGTTAGAGTACTAAATGCACATCATCAATTATAAAATTATTCCTTACAACTACAATATTCATATTATTATGGCACACTTCACCACTATATGTACATTACAATGTCATGCAGAACCCTGCATAACACCCCCACCCCCAGACCATAGGTCTCACTCTGCTAGCGGGGTCCCTATGGACACCGCTAGGCAAAAAGAAAAAAAAAGAAAATAAGCCGCACCTTAAGGTCTGAGGCAACTGGCAAAATGATAACTGGGGAATGACCACCAAACAATCACGGTCTTTTGGTACTACAAATATGCCATATTTACAAAATGAGGTACTAGATTGCAGACATATGAAACTAGTCGAACATAAAAGTGATCAAGTTCTATTCCCAACGAGCTCACAGTCACACTCTTAGACAGCTGTTTTAGGAAAAGGCACCATTACAACACAGCGCTGGCCAGGCGCTGGCGTTGATGCATTTTACCTAAATTACATCAAGCAAACTTATAAACAAGCAAGTAAACTTTGTACAAAAGTGCCCCTGAGGAATGCCGTTTTATGAAGTAACACCAAAGTTCAGTATGTTGCAAGGCAGACCAAACTGTAGGTGCCACCAAAAAAAAACTTTTAAACACTAAATACATTTTCCAGGAGTGCAAAGAAAAGAAAAACATATGTTACATGTTAAATTCTACGGAGAAAACAACATCACATTATCATTCCCATCTCACAGCAATCTTTAGTAAACAATACTGGTTCCCCATGACACACCTCTGTGAGAATCAGGAGAGCACAGGAGAGGGGAAAATATCAGGCCCCCAAAAACAACGGGTGGATAGGCACATAAAACTTGTTGGTGGGATTGCGGCCGTAAAACCTTGGAGTCATCACTGAAGACCCCCAAAAGATGGACCTCCCAGGCCGTCACCTACATGTCATTCCAAGGACACTGGAGTCACCCCAGCGGTGATCCAAAAAGGAAAAATTGAAAAAGAGTCCTGGAGAACCAAAACACCTCGGATCAAAAGACATGACCCAAACAGTGGAGGGCATCACCGCCAGCCCCACATTCACTAAAACGTTAGGTCCAACAGTCCCTATACCAACATAAAACTGAGGCGAGGCATTCCAGCTAACACCTAAAAAACGTAGCATACCTTACCTAGGCATGGCGTTTGATGTGACTACCCCCCCCCCCTAAATACACACACACTAGGGAATCCTGATACCTCCAGCTCCAGCTCAACCTACCCTTCTCCTTTGGGTGGTCCAGGGTTCCATCTACTCGTCTACCGCAAATCACTGCAAAATAAGAATAGATAAGTGATCTATACACTACATTGTGCACTTTAAACACAAGACAAGGTATTAGCAACCACATTCTCCGCTCCCTTCACATAATGAATCACCAGATTAAGAGGTTGGAGAAACAAGGCCCACCTCATAAGTCTCTGATTGTGGTTCCTCATTAAGTGAAGGAAACGTAAATGAATATGGTCACTATCCCACAATTAAAGGGTGAACTGATTTAGATATATGCACCTCAACATGTTGCACTGCCAACACTAAAGCAAAAACCTCCTTTTCTATGGAGGTATAACTTCTTTGGTGCCTGCTACATTTTGCTGAGCAGCTGAGTGGCATTACTTCTCCTGCGCTACCCTGCAACAAGACTGACCCAACCTCTGTATAATTTTGCAAAACCCGGGGTGGGTAACTCAGGATTACACATAAAAGATCTTGAGGGTTAATGGCATACAAAAGGTACATGGACAGAGATATTAAAGTTACAAATACGGATGTGTCCTTGGCACACATGGTCGTGGGAAGCAGATGACGCACCCACTGTTCATTCACACAATTTGCATGTAGTTCATAAAGAGGAGATAAAACCTTATTTTTAACTGTACCTGGCGGCAGTCAGTGCACGTTTTCAAGGTATCACCTAGTGTGAGACCAGTAAAAAACAACGTCCACCGACTCTCGCTGGATACAAACACAGTCTCTAGAAATAAACACTTCACTTCCTTCAAGGAACCTATTTCACCCCAGCTTACATCAGGGCCAGACCTGCTGACATTTCACAAATTCGGAAACCTCTACCCATGGGGTTTAACATGGCCCATTTTCAGCATCCCAAAACTCTTTCACTAAGGTGCACCATGGCTGAGCCAACACTTCAACCAGTCTTTCAGAAGATCCAAATCTTCCACAATCTCTTACAATTTCCTGCTTACAGTATCTTTCTCAGGGACTTTATCCATCATCATTTAAGTCACCATCACAGTTCCATCATAGCCTTCCCAGGACCCGGTTCCAATGCCAATCCCATCTCTCCATGCTTCCAGAATGTGTAGCACCACCTCATAGTCCCACGTCATCCTGGCGGACTGGCAGACTGGTGCACTAGTGCCACGACCTCATCTTAGCCAAGAATTTTCTGAAACCAGAAAAAACACCGCCGGGGAAACATCACCATCCTCACGTAGCACATGACTTAATGATTCCAGAGTGCTTCCCCACACGGTAATGAAAGGGAGGGGAATTCCTCCTCCCAGCCTTCTGGTACTGGGGAAAACAAATATGCATTGCCCTGAAGACGGGGGAAAACCATGGAGCTTTTCTTTGACTCCTAGGATGATATACATTGGTAAATTTAACCTCAAGTAGGCCTCTCAAAACTACATGACATTTCATAAAATATGACGTCTGGGTGATTTGTGCAAAGCCTAAGAGACAAAAATGTTTCACCAGAAATCTCAAAACCACACACACAAAAATATTCAGAAAGGGTACAGACTCTGGTAACCTGTTAGGAAAAGGAATTTATTAATAAAACATGATTATTTAGCTCTCCCGTCTTAACACTGAAATGCCATTCCTTCAGAATCTGTAAAAAATACTGACAAAGACACTTTAATAGTTCTGCCGCGTCCACGTAAGCACAGGTCCTCTTAAAAAGAGTCTTGCTCATTTGATCAACTCTGCAAAATATACACTTGGTAAATTTGGGAACCACATCCTCCGCGACAACTGATAAATGAATAGCGTTCCGGAGGTCACAACCTTCCCGGGCCTCACTCAGCTGCTGCAGAGTCAGGGGATTTTTTCCCACATCAGCACCAAGACCACTTCTCCAACCGAGTTCCGGTTGAGCCGGTTCATCACTGCTCAGAGTCTCCTGCAGGTCAGACTCAATGAACAGGCTCCCCATGCCCAAACCATCACCACAGTGTGCAGAAGGGTCACAGGGAGGCACAGCTCCTACCTTGTTCCCCTGTTTAGTCCGAAAGCACATTGAAAAATTTTCAGGTACCGTTGCTCCAATTGGGTCATTACCACCTTGTAATGCAGGGTCCTGCAAAACCAAAAATTCCTCACTTTGAGGAGTCCCACAACATTGTTGCCTAGTAGAAGGTCAATCCTGCAAAAGGTACATCTTCTGCAATACTACAGGTAGGTACCAGACTGGTACTTAGACTCTATCCATAAACCTGTGCACGGAGTCCTGACAGGGACTCCAGTTATCCTTTAAGAAAAAATGTCCAATCCGGTGTAGGTGTCATCCGACACTGGCAATACACCCCTGCGAAGCAAGGTGTATGTGCTACAAGTGTCCCTCAAAGACATAACACCCGTGACCCTACCTTCATTTTGGTGTAAGGCCACAGTAGACTTACTTGAATAGACCTTCATCCGAGGGTCAAAGACAGCTGGTCTTCTTTGGATACCTTGGGGCCCAAAAATGCAATGCAAGCCACATCATGTGTAATCGGTGTATTTACTGGAGAAGCATCTGTCGCAGCCTGGTCCCTAAGCATCTTTCGACAATATGGATGCAGGTGGCCCTGTTTATTGCAATATGTACAGTGATAAGGTTTAAAGGCCCCCTGCCCATCTGACCTAGGTTGGATCCCTTGGTTCTGGGGAACTGGGCTCGTCCCACCTGTTCCTTATAGTCCTGGACCTGTGACAGCTGACTTAAAACCTCTTCGAGCGGGTACTGGAAAATTAGGGTTATTAAAACCCTTGTGGTTATTAGGCTGATAAATGGGTGGCTTAAACTTCTGAAATTTCTTATTCCTATTGGTGGGTGGAGAAAACTTACCATTATTAGTATGTGGGGTGTGGTAACTGCTACCAAATTTTTGGTTAGCTAAAAATCTGTCACCCAGCTCTAAAGCATTATTAAAATCATCAAAATCCTTCTCCCAAGATATGCCTTAAGGTCAGGAGGAACATTTCTCAAAAGATCCTCTAACAAAATTAAGGTAATTACACCTTCAATTGCCTACCACCCCTTTGAGCGACACCACCTATTTAGAAGTGACATCTTCTCCTTACCATATTCCACCAAAGACTGCCCTGACTGAAAACTTTAGTCCTCTGAATTTCTGCCTGTACCTTTCCGGCAACATTTGATAAGCCAGTAAAACTATCTCTTTTAGCTTATGATAATCAGAAAAGGCAGATCCTTCTAAAAAAACTAATAGCCTGTATCCCTTTACCAACTAATTGGGTTCTTGCTAATGTCGCCCATTCCTTTTCCGGCCAAACTTGAGATTTGGCCGTACTTTCAAATAACAGAAAAAACTGGTCTGGGTCTTTCTCTAGGAATTTAGGCACAAATTTTATGGCTTTATCAAAATGAAAAACATCTACCCTTGTGTCTGTGTCTGGGTGAGAAGCAAGCTGCCTCTCTTTAGCTCTTTCTTGAGCCCTAAGCTCCTCTAAGGCTCTCTGTTCCTGGATCTTTGTACGCTCAATCCTTAACCGTTCCTTTTCTTCTGCAACTAGGGTTAATTTCATTTGTAAAATTACTACTTCCTTATCCAGGTCCCTATCATGGGGATTTGATTCAATGTCACCTTCCAAATACATGTCATCCTCAGAATTTTCACCAGTGTCAGCCATTTTGAGAAATAATAGCACCAAATCTTACTACCAGCCACAGAACTTACTGATATAAAATAATAAAGCACACAGCAAGATACATATACTGAAGTAGGATATTCACAAGTTGTCATGTGACTCCCTCAAATTAAACAGGATTGCACACAAAAAGAAAATCCTGGCAGGAAAAAAAAATAAGAGCTACTGCACTTGCAAAGGTAAATTATTTCCAGAAATTTAGGTGAGCATAACCCCCTAAAAATCAGCAAGATTGTACCTGCAAGGGTAAATTATGCACAAAATATCAAGTATTAATAACACCCTAAAAATCAACAATATGGTACAGAAAGGTAAATGATTTATAGAGTATTAATTAATAATAACACCCTAAAACCAGCAATATTATACAGAAAGGTAAATTATTCACAGGGTATTAGTTAATAATAACACCCTAAAAACTAGCAATGTTGCACAGAGAAGTAAATTATTCACAGGGTATTAATTAATAATAACACCCTAAAAATCAGCAATATGGCACAGAAAAGTAAATTATTCACAGGGTATTAATTAATAATAACACCCTAAAAATCAGCAATATGGCACAGAAAAGTAAATTATTCACAGGGTATTAATTAATAATAACACCCTAAAAACTAGCAATGTTGCACACGAAAGGAAATTATTCACAGGGTATTAATTAATAATAACACCCTAAAAACTAGCAATGTTGCACACAAAAGTAAATTATTCACAGGGTATTAATTAATAATAACACCCTAAAAATCAGCAATATGGTACAGAAAGGTAAATTATTCACAGGGTATTAATTAATAATAACACCCTAAAAATTAGCAATGTTGCACACAAAAGTAAATTATTCACAGGGTATTAATTAATAATAACACCCTAAAACTAGCAATATTACAAACAAAGGTAAATTATTATTTTAGTGTGAGTGTTATAGTGAATGCTTCCTCTGACCAACCCAGTAAAGAATGATTATTGACTTTCCAGGTTGCAAACTTGAATTACCACATAAAATTTGATAATTCTCCCGGACAGGCCCCCATGTTACGCAAAAATGTGGGATAGCTGGGGGCTTGAGCCTGATCTAAGGGCACAGGTAAAAGTTACACACATCTCAAGCCCAAACTGGCCACCCTGGGCTATCCCAGTCAAAAACAGAAATCGCTAAACCAGTATGTGTTACTTCAAGGGGTTGGTTAACAGAGGGTTAGGCAAAAATCCCAACTAGGAAAATATATCTATTTAATCACCATAACATAAAAACCTTAATTCTAAACGCCCAAATGAGGGTACACACAGCTGGCTGGAGGTTCAGCCACCATAACACTAGGCTTCCGTCAGCGTCAGGCCGTCAATACACTACAAACCTCATTTCTTACTTCATCACTCATCCCACAGTACCCTGACCATGTCAGAGCCTATGTGAACATACAGGTAAGCCATATGAAAGCCTATGGCTTGAGTTGGATAAACAAACTGAGTGTACAAATACAAACTTAACTTAAATACACAGCATCTCCGACGCCAGCCTCTACACCATGCTAACGTCACATGACTCTCTCCCCACGCTTACTCTGCGTACCCAAACATCCTTGGAAAATAAATCATTAACACAATTTCTTTATAATTACAGTTAGAGTACTTTACAGTACCCCTAAATGCACATTATCAATTATAAAATTATTCCTTACAACTACAATATTCATATTATTATGGCACACTTCACCACTATATGTACATTACGATGTCATGCAGAACCCTGCATAAGACTTGTACTGCTGCTTTACCATTTGCCAAGTACATTAGTTATGATGCTGACAAAGAAACTATTCTAGAGACATATAACTTGTTACCTGTAAGTTATCAACGTGCATTTCGTACGTTACAACGACGACAAGATCAAACTTGTGTAGAGTTTGCTCGTGAGAAAAAAATTGCATTTGAGGGGTGGTGTAGAGCCGCTAAGAGTAATAACTACAACAGTCTAGTTCAGTTGTTACTACACAAAGAGTTTTACAACTGTATGTCCGCTGACATACAAGAATATCTGATCGATCATACGGCCTCGGATATTCTGGAAACTGCAGCATTAGCAGACAATTACGAGATTTCTCACAAACTTGTACATACTAAAACACAGAGACACAAGGTAACTAAAAATTGTCCTAGAAGTTGGCAACCTAAATCAGCTGCTCAGTGCCGGCCTGATGTACCTGCTACTGTAACTTCTCATACCTTTACCAGGAAAACTCACAATTCTGAATCTGTCTCTGGGGCTAGACAGAAGTCTGACACCGAGAAGAAAGTTAAATGTACCTATTGTAACAGAAAAGGACATGCTAGAGAGCATTGCTATAAGTTAGAAAGAGAAGCGGTCGTGCGACTGGCACCCCCACACAAGCCATATCCTCTTCCGTGCAACAAAGGTGCCAAAATCCTAGTAATACCTCTGATCCTACTGTTTTAGCTAATATTACTCAGAATAGATGACTAGCATCAGAAAGAGTATCTGATGAAAAGATTCGTTCAGCGGTGAGTCCTTACTTATCGAGAGGCAAAGTAGGACTTGACGAATCACATCTGAGATAATTACTTTCAGAGACACTGGCAGTTATCTCACGTTATTAAGAGAAGATGTACTGCCCATAACTGATGATACCTATTGCAAGATAGATGTATTGTTAGAAACCTATGGTGGGGCTGTTATAAAAGTACCTCTGCACAAAGTTTAAATTGAAACAAGCTATTATACTGGTTATATTTCAGTGGGTATATCCAGTGGTGTATTTCCTATCAGGTCAATGGACTTGTTGATAGGGAACGATATCTTTCATGCTGGTATATGTAAGGAACCACTTGTGATTGATAATAACACTGATGATAATTATGCCATTGAAGCTTGTAGAGAGAAGCCTATTTTATTTCCTCTCAGTGCAGTTACTAGAACTATGACAAAGATAAAACAATCATCCTTGTCTCCTGTTGAGTTAGTGGATGACAATGATTTGGGCTTGAATATGTTGTTTAGTGACGCTCTGCGCCCAGGATCATTAACACTGACTCCCCCCGGTCATCAACCTAGTCAGGACACAACTGACGTTAAATTTCTAACTCATGATGATTTAATCAAGGATCAGTTTGTTGATCAGTCACTGGAAAGACTGAGAGATATAGCAGTTACTGAGAGTGAAGCAAAGGATCTCGATAATTGTTACTATTATAGTAATGGCGTACATGACATTGATGTGCAGGGAACATCACCCATTAAGCAATCACCATATAGGATGAGTCCAACGAAGCATAAAGCATTGAGAGAAGAGGTTGATTTTCTGTTATCTCATGGACTTATTGAGCGCAGTAAAAGTCCATGGGCATCTCCATGTATTTTAGTGCCTAAACCTGACGGTAGTTTCAGGATGTGCACTGATTACCGGAAAGTGAACTCTGTCACTTTGCCTGATGGTTATCCCCTACCTCGCACTGACGACCTTATTGACCGTATGTCAGGAAACCAGTTTGTCAGCCGTTTAGATCTCTTACAGTGCTATTATCAAGTCCCGCTTACTGAACGTGCTCAAGAAATATCTGTTTTTACTGTTCAGGATGGATTGTCTAACTACCTCGTCACCCCCTTCGGCCAATGTAACGCGGCTTCTTCATTCCAACGTATAATGAATGAGTTGTCCCACAACTTAGATGGAGTAGAAGCCTGCCTTGACGACTTAGTGGTGTACAGAGACGATACAGATACGCTTGACGTGTATCAGAGCATTGTTTGAGAAACTGGCACACTACAACTTCACTGTTAACTTGGCTAAATGTAGCTTTGGTCAAGCCAAGATTACCTATCTAGGCTTCTGTATTGGCCAAGATGAGGATGCTCCTATTGAGGCTAAGGTTCATGCTATTTCTGCATTTTCAGTGCCACAGGATAGGAAGGGAGTAGAGAGATTCTTGGGCATGGCAGGATATTATCTCAGGTTCTGTCCAAACTTTTCTCAGATTGCTGCTCCTCTCACTGAGCTCACTAGTAGCAAAGTTCAGTTCATCTGGACTAGGGATTGTTCAGACTTATTTAAAAAGTTGAAGTGTCTGCTATCCTCTGCTCCTGTGTTGAAGAGTCCTAATTTCAATCTTCCCTTCATTTTACATATAGATGCGAGTGGTTATGCAGTGGGTGCTGTGCTGCTCCAACAGTCAACATCCACTGACATTCTCCATCCTATATGTTACTATTCATCTAAGCTCAAAAAGACACCAGAAAAAATTATTGCCACTATTGAGAAAGAGGCTCTAGCTCTTGTGGTGTCCTTGGAACATTTTGTCGTGTATTTGGGCACTTCTCCATTTAAAATTAACGTTTTTTCAGACCACGATCCACTCACCTACATAAACACAATGAAGAGTAAAAATGCTAGGATCATGAGGTAGGCTCTCAGAATCCAGCCTTACTCTATTAGTATACAACATATCAGTGGTCATTGTAATGTAATTGCTGACGCTCTGTCACGTCCTTAATTATCAGTTACATTTAATTAACATAATTTTATGCCCAAATACCTTTTGTTACTTGCTATGTCAAATTCAGTAAAGTAACATAATCTATTCAGCCCATGTTAACTATGTATACTCATGTCTAATTATTCTATTTATATATTCACAGTAGTGGTGATATATGTCGGTGTGAGAAGGAGACAGTTGGAGACAGAAGCTGAGTGTTGAGTGTGGAGAGTGTTGAGTGGGCGACGCTAGATACTGAGTGGCAGAACAGTCCTACCACAGCCTCCCCTTCTACACACCTTAGTTACTGCACTCAATTTTCCTCATACGCAGATGTCCAAACTGCCTCGCATTCCACTACCATTATTTAAGTTGGAATACCGTCTCCTGTTTATCGCACAAGACTGCTGTCTTAATATGCAGTCTCCACTACTATGATCGAGCCTCAATGTGTCATGCCTTTCTATGCTATCCTGTCTCTACACTGATGTACATAACCACAAATATGCAGAGATGCGATACGCTGTGTACTGCCCTAGTATGAGGGGCATAACTTATAGTGAAATAGACACTGTAAAATTTAAGAAGTGCTTGGCACAAGAGTGCCTGAATTGTTGATAATAAATTGTTATTAGTGACATGAGTTTGTAAGAGTAAAGAGTAATAATGTGAAAGACACTAACACAACTCCTAGTGCGACTGTTTGTCATGCTGGGGGGGGGGTATTGCGACCCCTGAATGGGTCACAATGTATATAATGTATATTATCTGTTCATATAATTTTATATTGCTTATATTTGCGATAATAGCTAAATCGTAAATATATTGCTTTATATTATTATTTGACTTAGTTATATTTATTAGGTAGGATGTAACATTTATATATTATTCAGTGCTCATAGTTCGAGTGTTAAGTAGATGACAACATTGTCTAACTACTGTGTTTTCTCTCCGCTCATTACGCTGCCGGCTTCTTTATGTTGCTGGGCAGCAGCAGTCCATGGAGAGTCACATGATCAGGGGTAGGGTGATCACACCTTGCCTGGAGTAGTCTGTCTGGCTGCTCGGTCTACTGTCTGATTGGATGTGCTTCTAGCAAGAGGTCCTTCTACTCCTCTCCCTTGCTGGCTCATATTGGAAGATCGTCTCTGTTGCTTTCTTGTTGTTGGTTCTATGTAACTCTGTTCACAGAACATAGCCTAGACTTAGTGATTTTCGACTTTGTACTGAGGTTGTGTGTCGAATAGACACTCTGAGAAACTCATTTCCTGAGCTGTAGCTTCTGGCCTAATTTGTACTGGTATCTGTGTACTGTCACAGTCGGGGATATTTCTAATGCTGAACTTAGATTCAGTAGTATGGGAGTTTTTTGACTTTTGTGGAGGATCTGCAGATGGTCCCTACTTAGTGTCGTTATATTATCTCCTTGTTCCTGATACTGCGTCGCTGTTGCTTGTTATATTGCTGTTCGGCTTAACAGTCGCTGTATTGTTCATGCAAGATGTTCTGATTGCCAGGTTGGTCAAGAAGTTAGTTTATGTGAGGACTTTTAGTCAGTCACTGGTTAAGTCTAGTCGAGTCTTGAGACATAGCGAACTGCTTAGAGCACTTGCACACATACACACAAACTTACTTGTATATATTTGTATTATGTTATTAAATGTTAACGATGTACCAGACGGTACTTAAAAGCCATAAAGATGTGATATGTACCTTCAGCACAATACTACTGTACACGAGAGAAGTGATTATTTTGAGTATATTGATTACTTTAATTTATTTTGATATACGCCTAGACAACTTAATTGTTAATAAACTTATTAAATTTTAATTTTTTTTAGTTAGTAGCCTACCAGTTGTAATCCTGAAGCACTATTGAATCTTACTAAATTCTAATGGATAATTGGACCAGGATACTGACTACTTGTTACAAAACCCAGTAACAGGCTGGATGCTAGAAGGGCAGTCCTTTCTAGTATTCACTGGAGATCTCTATTATTAGAAATAGCATTTTTTGCAACATGGTGTTGTGGTCAAATATCAGGTATTCTGGTGTTGTGGTGTGGTGGTGAAGTATCAGGTGTGCTGGTGTTGTGGTGTGGTGGTGAAGTATCAGGTGTGCTGGTGTTGTGGTGAGGTGGTCAAGTATCAGGTGTTCTGGGTGGTGTGGTGAGGTGGTTCAAGTATCAGGTGTGCTGGTATTGTGGTTTTGGTGGTTTAAGTATCAGGTGTGCTGGTGTTGTGGTAAGGTGGTCAAGTATCAGGTGTGCTGGTGTTGTGGTGAGGTGGTCAAGCATCAGGTGTTCTGATGGTGTGGTGAGGTGGTCAAGTATCAAATGTGCTGGTATTGTGGTGTGGTGGTCAAGTATCAGGGGTTTTTCTGGTGGTGTGGTGAGGTGGTCAAGTATAGGTGGTGTGGTGTGTGGTAAGGTGGTCAAGTATCAGGTGTGCTGGTGTTGTGGTGGGTGGTCAAAACATCAAGGTGTTCGTTGGTTGTGGTGGGTGGTCAAGTATCAGATGTGTGGTATTGTGGGTGGTGGTCAAGTATCAGGTGTTTCTGGTGGTTGTGGTGAGGTGGTCAAGTATCAGGTGGTTTGGGGTTGTGGTAAGGTGATCAAGTATCAGGTGTGTGGTGTTGTGGTGAGGTGGTCAAGTATCAGGTGTGTGGTGTTGTGGTGAGGTGGTTAAGTAAACAGATGTGTGGTGTTGTGGTGAGGTGGGCAAGAAATCAGGGGTTCTGGTGTTGTGGTGAGGTGGTCAAGAATTCAGGTGTTCTGGTATTGTCGATATGTGATAATGTTTTACTTTCTTCAACCGCGGTGTTGGGGTCAGCATTATTGAGACTTTTGGCCATTTTTAACACTTCGGTCGTGTTCTGTGATGACGACCCCCGTGTAGGAATTCCCTTTCCATCCCAAGTAATTGGTTTATGTGACAACTTTTATTTCTTCCGACCAAAGTAACGAGATACGTCATTACAATAAAAATGTTAATGGAAGTTTTATTAAAATATTCGTGTTGCTTTAAACACTATTACTTGGAAAGAGAACCTTTGCCCATATGTAAATTTATAGTTTTTTTTCCACAACTTTTTTGTTACAATACTTGCTTAATTAATTCACCGAGTAGGGTTTATTATTTATTTTGAGGGAAAAATGTGCTGTATTATGTAAAAAAATTTTGTTGCGATAATTTTACACTAATTTGTTTTTTTTGGAATTCATTCGTTACCTTACGTATGTCCTTAAATTGCATGGCTTACCTCTGTCAATCACATATTAATTAAATACTATTTTGATAGCCAGTCATTTATAGGATGTTATTTAAGGCAGAATTACTTACAGCATTAGCATTAAAATAATTCTTAATTCGTTAAAATAGGAATTAAAAAACTCACTATATAATTATTAACTGAGAAATGCACACATCTGTGTGTAAATAGGTGAACATGCATAATAAGTCTTATCGATAAGAAGTGAAAACAGCATTAAGAATACAGCTTATTTTTACGTCTACCTGAGGAAAGGTGAGTTCCATCGATCGCTGGAAAGCGCCAGTATACATAGCCTACCCCTTTTAAAGAAACCCCCCCACTCTAGTCAGTAAAGTGTTCGGGCCTCAGGCCGTCAAGGAAGACAGATTTCCCGAGATCACGAGGGCTCGGGACACACACACACACACCACACACACACCAAAACACACAACACACACCACACACACACACGCGCGCGCGCGCGCGCGCGCCCACACACACGCACACACACGAGGATAGGAAGTAGGGGGGACATGATAACGACATACAAAATACTGAGAGGAATTGACAAGGTGAACAAAGACAGGATGTTCCAGAGATGGGACACAAAAACGAGAGGTCACAGTTGGAAGTTAGATAATATAAGATTTCGTTCGGATTTTTAACCCCGGAGGGTTAGCCACCCAGGATAACCCATGAAAGTCAGTGCGTCATCGAGGACTGCCTAACTTATTTCCATTGGGGTCCTCAATCTTGTCCCCCAGGATGCGACCCACACCAGCCGACTAACACACAGGTACCTATTTGCTGCTAGGTGAACAGGACAACAGGTGTAAGGAAACGTGTCGAAATGTTTACACCCGCCGGGAATCGAACCCGGGCCCTCCGTATGTGAAGCGGGAGCTTTAGCCACCAGACCACCGGGCCACTCACCAGACCACCAGACTCAGATGAGTCAAAGGGATGTTAGGAAGTATTTCTTCAGTCATAGAGATGTCAGGAAGTGGAACAGTCTGGAAAGTGACGTAGTGGAGGCAGGATTCATACATAATTTTAAGACGAGGTTTGATAAAGCTCATGGAGCAGGAAGAGAGAGGACCTAGTAGCGACCAGTGAAATGGAGGGGCCAGAACCTATGAATCGACCCCAGCAACCACAATTAGGTGAGTACAATTTGGTGAGTATATATAAACACACACACACACGGCACAGCTTCAGGGATGGGAAATCCTGCATCACGAACCTACTGGAGTTCTATGACAATGTAACAGAAGTAAGACATGATAGAGAGGGATGGGTAGACTGCATCTTCTTGGGCTGTAAGAAGGTTTTCGACCTAGTTCCATACAAGAGACTTACTGAAAAACTAGAGGAACAAGCAGGAATAAGAGGGAAATGGATCAGGAAATACCTGACAGGAAGGAAACAAAGTGTGCCGGTATGAGATGAGATGTCAGAGTGGGTGCATGTGTCAAGTGGATTTCTACTCGACACATGCGTCGATGATATTACGGAAGGGATAGAGTCAGACGTGTTCCTGTTTGTAGAGGAGAATACAAGCGGAAGAAAATGACATAATCCTACAAGGTGGTCTGAACAGGCAGCAAGCTTGGTCCGACAAATGGCTTCTGGAGTTTAACCTCAGCAAGTACAAAGTTATGAAGACTGGGGAAGGACAAAGTAAACCGCAGACGGTCTGCAATGACTACAAAACTTACTCAAGGAAAATAATCTTAAGACAAGCATCATACCGAGCACATCTCCTGAGTCACACATCAGCCAAATAACTACTGCAGCATACGGGCGCTAGGCAAACCTGAGAATAGTGTTTCGACATCTAGTTAAGGAGTCATTCTCGACACTGCACCGTCTCCGTCAGGCCCATATTGAAGGTACAGTTACGGAAAAACGTTCCTGGGCACTCTCTCCTCGGCAGAAATATCTGACAACTCAGTCGTAGTAAACAGAGGAGTAAAGACTATTTTCATAAATGAATTAGCACAGCCGTCGAGCCGTCACAATGAATGCAGGGACACAGAATATATATATATATATATATATATATATATATATAATATATATATATATTTTATATATATATATATATATATATATAATATATATATATTAAAAATATGTAGGGAAAGTACCACCTCTATAGCTGGAATGGGGACCCTCATCCTTACAGAAGACAATAAACGTACCTCAGGAAAACTCAAAGTTCTCCCCGGAGCTGTTTGAATATTTTCTTCTCCTACCATATATATATATATATATATATATATATATATATATATAATTTTATATATATATATATAAAATATATATATATATATATATAATTTATTATTTTTTTTAATTTTTTTTTTTATTATCACAACTGCCCGATTCCCACCAAGGCAGGGTGGCCGAAAAAGAAAACAATTTCACCATCATTCATCCATCACTGTCTTGCCAGAAGGGTGCTTTACACTACAGTTTTTAAACTGCAACATTAACACCCCTCCTTCAGAGTGCAGGCACTGTACTTCCCATCTCCAGGACTCAAGTCCGGCCTGCCGGTTTCCCCTGAATCCCTTCATAAATGTTACTTTGCTCACACTCCAACAGCACGTCAAGTATTAAAAAACCATTTGTCTCCATTCACTCCTATCAAACACCGCTCACGCATGCCTGCTGGAAGTCCAACCCCCTCGCACACAAAACCTCCTTTACCCCTCCCTCCAACCCTTCCTAGGCCGACCCCTACCCCGCCTTCCTTCCACTACAGACTGATACACTCTTGAAGTCATTCTGTTTCGCTCCATTCTCTCTACATGTCCGAACCACCTCAACAAACCCTTCCTCAGCCCTTGGACAACAGTTTTGGTAATCCCGCACCTCCTCTAACTTCCAAACTACGAATTCTCTGCATTATATTCACACCACACATTGCCCTCAGACATGCCCATCTCCACTGCCTCCAGCCTTCTCCTCGCTGCAACATTCATCACCCACGCTTCACACCCATATAAGAGCGTTGGTAAAACTATACTCTCATACATTCCCCTCTTTGCCTCTAAGGACAAAGTTCTTTGTCTCCACAGACTCCTAAGTGCACACCACTCATCTTTTTCCCTCATCAATTCTATGATTCACCTCATTTTTCATAGACCCATCCGCTGACACGTCCACTCCCAAATATCTGAATACGTTCACCTCCCCCATACTCTCTCCCTCCAATCTGATATTCAATCTTTCATCACCTAATCTTTTTGTTATCCCATAACCTTACTCTTTCCTGTATTCACCTTAATTTTCTTCTTTTGCACACCCTACCAAATTCATCCACCAATCTCTGCAGCTTCTCTTCAAAATTTTCCCCAAAAGCACAGTGTCATTCAGCAAAGAGCAGCTGTGACAACTCCCACTTTGTGTGTGATTCTTTATCTTTTAACTCCACGCCTCTTGCCAAGACCCTCGCATTTACTTCTCTTACAACCCCATCTATAAATATATTAAACAACCACGGTGACATCACACATCCTTGTCTAAGGCCTACTTTTACTGGGAAAAAATTTCCCTCTTTCCTACATACTCTAACTTGAGCCTCACTATCCTCGTAAAAACTCTTCACTGCTTTCAGTAACCTACCTCCTACACCATGCAACATCTACACTTGCAACATCTGCCACATTGCCCCCCTATCCACCCTGTCATATGCCTTTTCCAAATCCATAAATGCCACAAAGACCTCTTTAGCCTTATTTTAAATACTGTTCACTTATATGTTTCACTGTAAACACCTGGTCCACACACCCCCTACCTTTCCTAAAGCCTCCTTGTTCATCTGCTATCCTATTCTCCGTCTTACTCTTAATTCTTTCAATTATAACTCTACCATACACTTTACCAGGTACACTCAACAGACTTATCCCCCTATAATTTTTGCACTCTCTTTTATCCCCTTTGCCTTTTACAAAGGAACTATGCATGCTCTCTGCCAATCATAGGTACCTTACCCTCTTCCATACATTTATTAAATAATTGCACCAACCACTCCAAAACTATATCCCCACTGCTTTTAACATTTCTATCTTTATCCCATCAATCCCGGCTGCCTTACCCCCTTTCATTTTACCTACTGCCTCACGAACTTCCCCACACTCACAACTGGCTCTTTCCCCACTCCTACAAGATGTTATCCTCCTTGCCCTATACACGGAATCACAGCTTCCCTATCTTCATCAACATTTAACAATTCCTCAAAATATTCCCTCCATCTTCCCAATACCTCTAACTCTCCATTTAATAACTTCCTCTTCTATTTTTAACTGACAAATCCATTTGTTTCTCTAGGCTTTCTTAACTTGTTAATCTCACTCCAAAACTTTTTTTATTTTCAACAAAATTTGTAGATAACATCTCACCCACTCTCTCATTTGCTCTCTTTTTACATTTGCTTCACCACTCTCTTAACCTCTCTCTTTTTCTCCATATACTCTTCCCTCCTTGCATCACTTCTACTTTGTAAAAACTTCTCATATGCTAACTTTTTCTCCCTTACTACTCTCTTTACATCATCATTCCACCAATCGCTCCTCTTCCCTCCTGCACCCACTTTCCTGTAACCACAAACTTCTGCTGAACACTCTAACACTACATTTTTAAACCTACCCATACCTCTTCGACCCCATTGCCTATGCTCTCATTAGCCCATCTATCCTCCAATAGCTGTTTATATCTTACCCTAACTGCCTCCTTTTTTAGTTTATAAACCTTCACCTCTCTCTTCCCTGATGCTTCTATTCTCCTTGTATCCCATCTACCTTTTACTCTCAGTGTAGCTACAACTAGAAAGTGATCTGATATATCTGTGGCCCCCTCTAAAAACATGTACAATCCTGAAGTCTACTCAACAGTCTTTTATCTACCAATGCATAATCCAACAAACACTGTCATTTCGCCCTACATCATATCGTGTATACTTATTTATCCTCTTTTTCTTAAAATATAAAATTAAACCTAAAAACTAAACCCCTTTCTATACAAAGTTCAATCAAAGGGCTCCCATTATCATTTACACCTGGCACCCCAAACTTACCTACCACCCCTCTCTAAAAGTTTCTCCTACTTTAGCATTCAGGTCCCCTACCACAATTACTCTCTCATTTGGGTTCAAAGGCCCCTATACTTTCCCACTTAACATCTCCCAAAATCTCTCTCTCTCCTCTGCATTCCTCTCTTCTCCGGGTGCATACACGCTTATTATGACCCACTTCTCGCATCCAACCTTTACTTTAATCCACAAAATTCTTGAATTTACACATTCATATTCTCTTTTCTCCTTCCCATAACTGATCATTTAACTTTACTGCTACCCCTTCCTTTGCTCTAACTCTCTCAGATACTCCAATTTAATCCCATTTATTTCCCCCACTGAAACTCTCCTACCCCTTCAGCTTTGTTTCGCTTAGAGCCAGGACATCCAACTTCTTTTCATTCATAACATCAGCAATCATCTGTTTCTTGTCATCCCCACTACATCCACGCACATTAAGCATCCAGTTTTAAAAAGTTTTCTTCTTTTCTTTTTAGTAAATGTATACAGGAGAAGGGGTTACTAGCCCATTGCTCCCGGCATTTTAGTCGCCTCATACGACACGCATGGGGTTACGGAGGAAAGATTTTTTTTCCACTTCCCCATGGACAATAGAAGAAAAAAAAAAGAAACAAGAGCTATTTAGAAAAAGGAGAAAAACCTAGATGTATGTATATATATATATATATGCATGTGCGTGTCTGTGAAGTGTGACCAAAGTGTAAGTAGGAGTAGCAAGATATCCCTGTTATCTAGCGTGTTTATGAGACAGAAAAAGAAACCAGCAATCCTACCATCATGCAAAACAGTTACAGGTTTTTGTTTCACAGTCATCTGGCAGGACGGTAGTACTTCCCTGGGTGGTTGCTGTCTACCAACCTACTATATATATATATACACACACATGTCGTGCCGAATAGGCAGAACTTGCGATCTTGGCTTAAATAGCAACGCTCATCTTGCCATATAGGACAAGCAAAAATTTGTGTATGCAATAATTTCGCCAAAATCATTCTGAACCTAACGAAAAAAAATATATTTCGTTGTGTTTCTTTATTAGTAAATTATTGTAATTTTATATGAAGTATATTTTGTTGGGCTAGGCTCAAATAAATTGTTCTTGTTATAACAAGGTTAGGTAAGTTTTCTAAGATTCTTTTGGTGCAAAATTATAAATTTTTACATCAATATTAATGAAAAAATATATCTTTAAACGTATAAGAGAAAATTTTAGAAAAGACTTTATTTTAAATGAGTTCTTGCTAATTGACCAGTTTTACATATTCGGCACCGACATATAAAATATATATATATTATATTATATATATATATATATATATATATATATATATATATTATTATAATATATATATATATATATATATATTATTAATTTTTTTTTATTATCACACTGGCCGATTCCCACCAAGGCAGGGTGGCCCGAAAAAGAAAAACTTTCACCATCATTCACTCCATCACTCTTGCCAGAAGGGTGCTTTACACTACAGTTTTTAAACTGCAACATTAACACCCCTCCTTCAGAGTGCAGGCACTGTACTTCCCATCTCCAGGACTCAAGTCCGGCCTGCCGGTTTCCCTGAACCCCTTCATAAATGTTACTTTGCTCACACTCCAACAGCACGCCCCTCATGGAAGGTTCCTTGATGTTGGTGAGGGGCTCTTGATTTAGGGAATTGGATCTGTGCTCCAGTTCCCCGAATTAAGCCTGAATGCCTTCCACATCCCCCCTCCCCTGGGCGCTGTATAATCCTATGGGTTTAGCGCTTCCCCCTTGATTATAATAATAATAATAATAAAACAGCACGTCAAGTATTAAAAACCATTTGTCTCCATTCACTCCTATCAAACACGCTCACGCATGCCTGCTGGAAGTCCAAGCCCCTCGCACACAAAACCTCCTTTACCCCCTCCCTCCAACCTTTCCTAGGCCGACCCCTACCCCGCCTTCCTTCCACTACAGACTGATACACTCTTGAAGTTATTCTGTTTTGCTCCATTCTCTCCACATGTCCGAACCACCTCAACAACCCTTCCTCAGCCCTCTGGACAACAGTTTTGGTAATCCCCCACCTCCTCCTAACTTCCAAACTACGAATTCTCTGCATTATATTCACACCACACATTGCTCTCAGACATGACATCTCCACTGCCTCCAGCCTTCTCCTCGCTTGCAACATTCATCACCCATGCTTCACACCCATATAAGAGCGTTGGTAAAACTATACTCTCATACATTCCCCTCTTTGCCTCCAAGGACAAAGTTCTTTGTCTCCACAGACTCCTAAGTGCACCACTCACCCTTTTCCCCTCATCAATTCTATGATTCACCTCATCTTTCATAGACCCATCCACTGACACGTCCACTCCCAAATATCTGAATACATTCACCTCCTCCATACTCTCTCCCTCCAATCTGATATCCAATCTTTCATCAACTAATCTTTTTGTTATCCTCATAACCTTACTCTTTCCTGTATTCACTTTCAATTTTCTTCTTTTGCACACCCTACCAAAATTCATCCACCAATCTCTGCAACTTCTCTTCAGAATCTCCAAGAGCACAGTGTCCATCAGCAAGAGCAACTGTGACAACTCCCACTTTATGTGTGATTCTTTATCTTTTAACTCCACGCTCTTGCCAAGACCCTCGCATTTACTTCTCTTACAACCCCATCTATAAATATATTAAACAACCACGGTGACATCACACATCCTTGTCTAAGCCTACTTTTACTTGGAAATAATTTCCCTCTTTTCCTACATACTCTAACTTGAGCCTCACTATCCTCGTAAAAACTCGTAAAAACTATATATATATATATTTATAATATATAATATATATATATATATATATATATATATATATATATATAATATATATTATATATAATATATTATATATATAATATATAGTCAACAAGGATCTTTAATCGCCATTTCAAACACTGTTAAACAGAGAAGCGGCAGTTTCGTCATCTCTGAAGTATTAACGAGAGTTATTCTTAAAACAATGATACATCCACTATTACTACTCCTACTACCACTATTATAACTGATTCTTCCACACCTACTACTACTACTATTATTGCTGTTACTATTACTACTTCTACTATTATTACTACTTCTACTACTACTATTACTGACATTACTATTACCACTACTTCTACCACTATTTCTACTACTACTTCTACTACCACCATCACTACTAATACTGCTATTACTACTCCTCTTACTATTGTACTACTTTTACTGGCACTACGACTACTACTACTACTACTACTACTTCAGCTACTACTACTACTACCGCTACTACTACTGCTGCTGCAACTACTACTACTAATCCTACTACTACTACTGCTACCACTACTACTATTACTACCGTTACTACTACTACTACTATTATTTCTACTACTACTACTACTACTACTACTACTACTACTACTACTACCTTTAGCATGGATGAGTATTATTTGTATCAGTTTTACAAAGCTCCTGGAGAGCGAGACGTTGACACAATAAAAATTCAAATTAGATGAGCGAATATCCTTTTACCAAACTAGGGAATTGTGGGATGTGGAGTCCCACCTTTTTTTTTACTGAACGTCTTTAAGGTCGCTTTCCAGTAACCAGAAAGGCACAAAAGTCAGGATTCTAGGATTCTTACATGTTATTAGCAGGGTCAGTTATTAAAGTTCGATTTCTGAAATATGTCACCTTGCAGCTGTGATTTATGAGTCATGTGACCTTGCAGCTGTGATTTATGAGTCATGTGACCTTGCAGCTGTGATTTATGAGTGATGTGACCCTGCAGCTGTGATTTATGATTGATGTAACCTTGCAGCTGTGATTAATGAGTTATGTGACCTTGCAGCTGTGATTTTTATGAGCGATGTGACCTTACAGCTGTGATTTATGAGTTCTGAGACCTTGCAGCTGTGATTTATGAGTGATGTGACTTTTCAGCTGTGATTTATGAGTGACGTAACCTTGCAGCTGTGGTTTATGAGTTATGTGATCTTGCATCTGTTATTTATGGGTTATGTGACCTTGCAACTGTGATTTATGAGTTAAGTGACCTTGCAGCTGTGATTTATGAGTGATGTGATCTTGCATCTGTTATTTATGGGTTATGTGACCTTGCAACTGTGATTTATGAGTTATGTGACCTTGCAGCTGTGATTTATGAGTGATGTGACTTTGCAGCTGTTATTTATGAGTTATGTGACCTTGCAGTTGTGATTTACGAGTGATGTGAATTTTCAGCTGTGATTTATGAGTTATGTCGCCTTGCAGCTGTGATTTATGAGTTATGTAACCTTGAAGCTGTGATTTATGAGTTATGTCACGTTGCAGGTGTGATTTATGCCACCTTACAGCTGTGATTTATGAGTTATGTCACCTTACAGCTGTGATTTATGAGTTGTGTCGCCTTGCAACTGTCATTTATGTCACCTTGCAGCTGTGATTTATGAGTTATGTCACCTTGCAGCTGTGATTTATGAGTTATGTCACCTTGCAGCTGTGATTTATGAGTTATGTCACCTTACAGCTGTCAGAGAGTCTCAAAACTCCAGACCGTCGCTTCGGTCTGGAGTTTTGAGACTCTGATCGCAGGTTCTCTCCCCGCCCGTGGTATGGTTTGTTGACAGTTTAGGAGCAGGTGTAGCCAGCTGGCCCAGTGGCTTACGCGCTGGACTGGAGTTTTAAGACTCACTCGCCACGAGTTCAATCCACACCCGTGATCTAATTTGTACTCACCTAGTTGTACTCACCTAGATATGGTGCAGGAGTCGAGTCATAGCTCCTCACCTCGCATCTTCACTAGTTGCTGTTAGGTACAATGTCTTCCTGCTCCATGAGCTTTATCGAACTTCCTCTTAAAGGTATATGTGGATGATGCCTCCACTACATCACTCTCCAGATTGTTCTACTCACGAAATCGTAATGACAAGATTGCAAACAAACCATACCACGGGCGGGGAGAGAACCTGCGATCAGAGTCTCAAAACTCCAGACCGAAGCGACGGTCTGGAGTTTTGAGACTCTCTGATCGCGGATTCTATCCCCGCCCGTGGTATGGTTTGTTTGCAATCTTGTCATTACGATTTCGTGAGTCCTAAACTGTATTTCTTTCCACCCACGTAATGTTCACCGAGACAGATTATCCTAACGACATTTTCTTTACTGTTTCTGAATTTAGATTTTTTTTTTGTTCTGTATTGTGTATGCAGGGGATGAGCTCCAGCTCACTGACTTCTTTCAATATTTATATTGATCGTTTGACGTGAATTACCTCAATCCTTTATTTGCTTTTTCCCATGTACTCCATCAGCTTTTACTGAGACAGTGTCTCTTATTACACTGCGTTTCTTCTCTTATGATATAGTGTGTGATGATTCCTCGATAAATTAGACACATGTGCAACTCTTGGGTATCTTTATTGAGGAAACGTTTCGCCACACAGTGGCTTCATCAGTCCATACAAAGGAGAATCTTGAAGAACAGGAGGAGAATGAGGTAAATCAGTCCCTCAACCTTAAGTCGATGTGGTCAGTCCATCAATCTTGAATAGAATACAGCATGTGTGCAGAGAAGGAGCTTATATACCGTAGGCAGGAGAGGTGCAGCAGTCGTAGGTGGTGTCACATTTGTTCAATGTTGAAGTAGGTCGTGCCCAAGGGTTAGGCAAGCGAAGGATTCCCGAGTATTAAGATCCCAAGAAGTTGCAGTGTCTGACAGGATTCTTCGCTTGCCTAACCCTTGGGCACGACCTACTTCCACATTGAACAAATGTGACACCACCTACGACTGCTGCACCTCTCCTGCCTACGGTATATAAGCTCCTTCTCCGCACATATGCTGTATTCTATTCAAGATTGATGGACTGACCACATCGACTCAAGGTTGAGGGACTGATTACCTCATTCTCCTCCTATTCTTCAAGATTCTCCTTTGTATGGACTGATGAAGCCACTGTGTGGAGAAACGTTTCCTCAATAAAGATACCCAAGAGTTGCACATGTGTCTAATTTATCAACGTGTCGGTTCTCTGAACCATTCATCTACAATGATTCCTCCTTTGGTTGTGTATGTATTTATAAATTTTAGTCCTTGGTTGGCGTTATCTATATTGTTCTGTGGAGTACTTTATGTGCTCTGATCCACCAGGAGGCCTGGTCACTGACCGGGCCGCGGGGGCGTTGACCCCCGGAACTCTCTCCAGGTAAACTCCAGGTAATATATCGTCTCACCTGGACGAGATATTTAGTAGTTTACTACTAATTGATTAGACTCCTGTTTAGATACATACTATCGAACTACATTTTCTGTTTGATTTAGTAAGGGTTTCACACCGACGATGCATACACAAGGATTGGTCTGACGAATTTGGTGAAGTGTTTGGAATCTTTGTCTAGATTCCTGAAGGCAGTTAGTTCTTGTGTCAGAGTCTATACAATACCGACAAGATGAAAGTTAAGACACTTGTGCAACATCTGGTTATCTTTATTGTAGACGTTTCGCCATCCAGTGGCTTTATCAATACAGATTCTTGGACATAATAAGAAATCAGAAGAACTATATACAAAAGATGAGGTAATCAGTCCCTCAGCCTTGGAGGTGGTGTTTAGAGCACCATGCCAGAGTCTAGCTAGTGTCGCTTCTGTTATCTTTAGCATACACTTTTGGGGTCAGGTTTAGCAGTGACTTGCCTCATTTTTATTTTGTCTATTTTCGAAAGTTTTCCCCCACCCTCTTTTCCTCCCAGATGTGGTATTTTGTCGGTTGTCTATATTCCCCAGTTCTATTTCATTTCATCATTTTCCACGTCTTGAAATCTTTTCCGATAATTCTTCTAGTTTGTTCACTTCTTTTTGTAGTCTCCTCCACCGTTTGTATTTACTTCGTAATTCTGGCGTCGTCAAACAAAGATATATAGGGCTCTATCCATGTAGATGAATGGTTCAGAGAACCGACAAGTTGATAAATTAGACACATGTATGAACTGATGAAGTCACTGTGTAGCGAAACGTTTCCTCAATAAAGATACCCAAGTGTTGCACATGTGTCTAATTTATCGACTCTATCCTTGACAGTAAGTCATTAGTTCACACCAGAAACAGAAGAAGACTAGGATCTGCCTGGATTTGTGAAGGACCTGCCTTGGATTTGTGAAGGACCTGCCATGGATTTGTGAAGGACCTGCCTTGGATTTGTGAAGGACCTGCCTTGGATTTATGAAGGACCTGCCTTGGATTTGTGAAGGACCTGCCTTGGATTTGTGAAGGACCTGCCATGGATTTGTGAAGGACTTGCCTAGTACTGGGCAACAGGCTTATTGCAGTGATCCTCCCTTCTTATGTTCTTCTGTTAAGATTCATCCATCTAGGTATATTTATACGCCACGGAGGTTTGCATGGGTCCCACTGACCACAATGTAAGTTTAACCAAATGCAAGTGCTAAACTCTCTATGGTGTATAAATACCTAGTTGGATGAATCTTATTGTAGCCAGCTGGCCCAATGGCTTACGCTCTGGCCTGGAGTTTTACAACTCACACGCCAAGAGTACAATCCCCTCCCGTGGTATGGTTTGTTTGCAATCGTGTCATTACGATTTCGTGAGTTAGGTGAGTACACACACGTATCTAAGAAAGGAGCACACATCCTACAGCCAGTTAGCATGAAGGGCCTCAGGCACTTCAGAAGTTGAACAGGTCCCTCTCATATGAAAATATGAGAGGGAAGATGCAACACTATTCAGAGGAATTATTTAAAATAATTCCAATAGAAACAAAAACGGGTTTCTCTCTTATGAATAATTTAAAACAAGAACATTGAAGTCATTTCGCATATTAAGTATATTCCCTTTCTAAAGAAAAACTGGCAGCCGTTGTATGAAAAACGCGATCAATGAGAAATTACTAATACATACTTATAATTTCAAAATGACATGAAAATTAATGCTTAAAGATCCATTTAGCAAAGATCCATATTTCTGAGTTACATCATATGGCCCCTTCCTCCGAAATGATGATAATTCGATCCAGTCGTCATCATGAAAAGGAATAACAGGGTGAATATCAAAATGGTATACAATACCGACAGGTTTGTAGATAAGACACATAGGCAACAGTTAGGTAACTTAATTCCGAAACGTTTCGCCTACACAGTAGGCTTCTTCAGTCGAGTACAGAAAGTAGGCAGGAGCAGTAGAGATGTGAAGACGATGTAATCAGTCCATCACCCTTGAAGTCGTAGATTTGAGGTTGTCAGTCCTCAGTTAGTTCCAGACTTTGAAACAGAACATCTCCAGGCTGAAGGACTGACAACCTCAAATGAGGGGGGGCGCCCTGTTATATGTTTAGGGGGGGGGGGCGCCCAGTTATATGTGGAGGGGGAGCGCCCTGTTATATGTTGAGGAGGGGCGCCCTGTTATATGTGGCATTTTGTCAAGAAGAGGTGTTGGTAATGAATGGTTGTCCAGAGCAATTGGTATTAATTGTTGGCTGGATAAACACTGTAAGGATAATGCAGTACCATTCATTGACAACTGGGGCAACTTCTATGGCCGAAATGACATGTATGCCAGGGATGGGGTTCACTTATCCAGGACAGGTGTGGGTTTACTTGCTAACTCAGTTGAGGGGGTTGTTAGGAATTTAAACTAGGATTAGTTAGAGGTATGGGTTTAGAAATGATAAATAATGAGTATGGATATATTGACTTATGCTCCGATATTAAGAATCTTAATAGTAACTGTCATGGAGTAACTCTGGCTAATGATAATTTCAGAAATTGTGTAAAAACAAAGATCAATAGGAAAAATGTGCAGAAGAAAAAAACGTATGATGGTATTTTATGCTAACAGTCGAAGTGCAAGAAATAAAATTAATGAACTACGTTTGGTAGCATGTGCTGGGAACTTTGATATCATTGCATTAACTGAAACGTGGTATGATTTAAAGAGTCGGGATATGATTGCTGAGTGTAATATTCAGGGATTTAAGTTGTTCAATGTGGATAGATCTAATGGGAAGGGGGGAGGAGTTGCATTATATGTTCGAGAAAATATTAATTGTTGCATAAAAACAGGTATAAAAATAGATGGAGCAGTAACAGAATCTGTTTGGGTAGAGTTTGTAGAGGGTCAAGAAAAACTAATTCTATGTGTAATATACCGACCTCCAGGCTTGGATCACGATAGAGGGAGACTTCTTTGGGACGAAATTGTTAGGGCTGCTAGACACAATAACATAGTCATAGTAGGGGACTTTAACTTTAGTCAAATTGACTGGAATTCTTTGACAGGTAATCTAGAGTCCAGTGACTTCATGGAAACAGTTCAGGACTGTTTTCTGAAACAGAGTGTAACTGAACCTACCAGGGGTGATAATTTGCTAGACCTAGTCTTGTCAAATAAGAAAACACTCGTGAATAATCTGGAGATCACTGAAGAGCTTGGCGCAAGCGATCACAAATCCATCACTTTTAGCATTAACTGGGAATGCAAGAACAATGATAATACAGTAAAATTCCCTGATTTCCGTTCTGCCGACTAATCTTGATTGGGGTTATCTAGCTAATGATTTTATTGGCGATGATCATACTTATGATTATGAAGGGATCTGCTTTTATGATTTTTTTCTTAATAATGTACACCGTGCCCAGAGTATATACATTCCCCAGAGAGAAATTAGGTCTAATAATAACGATCCCAAATGGGTTAACAGTAGGTTAAAGCATCTATTAGGGGAGAAAAGGGGAATTTATAGGCGCATCAGAAGAGGAGAGGTTAACCTTACTGACCAATATGTTCAGCTTAAAAGAGAAGTAAAAAAGGGGATTAGAAAGGCTAAACGTAACTATGAAATTAAAGTTGCTAGTGAATCAAAGACTAATCCAAAGGGGTTCTTTCAAGTGTATAGGACGAAGGTGAAGGAAAAAGTAGGACCTCTGAAAATTGGGAATGGACAGCTGACGGATAACGAACTGGAAATGTGTTCCTTATTTAATGACTATTTTTTGTCAGTTTTTACACAGGAAAATGTAAATGAGATTCCAGTAATTAACAATTATTTAGTTCCTGATGAATTTAAATTAACTAATATTACTGTCACGAGGGACATGGTTATTAAACAGATAGACAAACTGAAGCAAAATAAGTCCCCGGGACCCGATGAGTTGTTTTCCAGCGTACTTAAGGAATGCAAGATGGAGCTTAGTCAGCCATTAACGAGTGCGTTTAATGCGTCCATCCATCCGGTGTTATGCCAGAGTTGTGGAAGATGGCTAATGTGGTTCCTATATTCAAATCAGGGGATAAGTCCGTTCCTTCAAATTACCGTCCAATAAGCCTGACATCTATAGTGGGCAAGTTATTAGAATCAGTTATAGCTGACATTATTAGAAGTCACCTTGAAGAGCATAACTTGATAAATGAATCTCAGCATGGATTCACGAGAGGTCATTCCTGCCTGACAAACTTGCTGACGTTCTTCAATAGAATATTTGAGGCAGTTGACAGTGATAAGGAATATGATATTGTTTATTTGGATTTTACTAAAGCCTTCGATAGAGTACCTCACAGGAGACTCTTGAAAAAAGTGGCAGCTCATGGTATAGGAGGTAAAGTTCTAGCATGGATAGAGGCATGACTTACCAATAGAAAGCAGAGAGTTACCATTAATGGAGTGAAATCTGAATGGGGATTAGTCACTAGTGGCATTCCACAAGGATCAGTTTTAGGCCCTCTCTTGTTCATAATTTACATTAATGACCTTGATGAAGGGATTACGAGTGACATGAGTAAGTTTGCTGATGATACAAAGATAGGCCGTATAATTCACTCTGAGGAGGATAGCAATGAACTCCAGGAGGATTTGGACAAATTAATGTCCTGGTCTGAAAAATGGCAGATGAAGTTCAATGTCGATAAGTGTAAGGTACTAGCCCTTGGTAATGAAAATAACCGTCGAAGCTATAATCTAGGTGAAGTACAGCTTGATCATACAGAATGTGAAAAAGACTTGGGAGTCATGGTGAGCAGAAATCTAAAGCCAAGACAGCAGTGCCTTAGTGTGCGCAACAAGGCCAACAGATTACTTGGATTTATCTCAAGAAGTATAAGTAACAGAAGTTCAAAAGTTATTTTACAGCTCTATACATCACTAGTGAGGCCTCATTTAGATTATGCTGCTCAGTTTTGGTCCCCTTACTACATTCCGAGAAGAATGACTAAAATGATTTACTGTGTAAGGAACCTCCCGTATGAAGATAGACTTAAAGCCTTAAATCTCCACTCTCTGGAGAGGCGTAGAATGAGGGGAGATATCATTGAAGTGTATAAGTGGATGACGGGCATAAACAAGGGAGATATTAATAAAGTACTGAGGGTTGAACATTAAAATGGTATAAAATACCGACAGGTTGTTAGGTAAGACACATATGCAACAGTTAGGTATTTTTATTATGAAACGTTTCGCCTACACAGTAAGCTTCTTCAGTCAAGTACAGAAAAGTTGATAGAAGCAGAAGATACTTGAAGACGATGTAATCAGTCCATTGGGAACAGGAGTTATTTCTTGGGTAGCTTTAGGTAGAGGTCGTTTTGATAAGGACCTGCCTCGCATGGGCCAGTAGGCCTTCTGCAGTGTTCGTACATTCTTATGTTCTTATGTTCTTAAATCTATGACTTCAAGGGTGATGGACTGATTACATCGTCTTCACATCTCTACTGCTCCTGCCTACTTTCTATACTCGACTGAGGAAGCCTACTGTGTAGGCGAAACGTTTCGGAATAAAGTTGCCTAACTGTTGCCTATGTGTCTTACCTACCAAAAGGAATAACCTAAATGTTATTGCTCTTGCCATGAAGATGCGTGCCTTTACTGCCATTTATCTGACATTCTTTGGCATGAGCACGATTTGTCACCTAAAAATTAAAGTGGCCTTCATAGAAATTTATGTTCAGAAAATATGCATTTAGATTTGATTCTACAATACGCCAAGATGTATTAGGTTTAAAAACAATTTCCCAATGGAGAAAAGCTATTAAGGATTTTTATGTCTGGTCACGGGTTAATGACCCGTCATGTCATCCATACTGAAGGTAAGCCAGTAGTAATAACAACGATCACACACCGCGCATATAGATGGAAGCCGATAGCAAAAATCGTTGCCATATTTTTCTAAACAGGTGAATTCGTGTGTACTTGAAGACGACAAATAGAGCAATACCAAAGGAAAGGAAACAAATGTTCTTGACAAGCTTATCATGCAAAGTTATACAAAAATATATATGGAAAATGCTGGTAGATCACATGAAGATTGCAGATCTCACAGAGCATCAACATAACTTAAGGACTGGGAAATCATGCTTAGAAAAACTGAAAAGAGATACATGGCAGGTTAACAGGATTCCGACGAACAAATGGGTGGACTACATAATGTAAGAGTGCAAGAGTGAGACACTTATGCTTCGCCTCACCTCACTACAGTATATAAGCCACGTCTACGGCCCTATGCTGTACATTCTACAAGATTGATGGACTGAACACATCGACTCCAGGCTGAGGGACTGATTACCTCATACTCCTCCTCTCCTTACGCCTTCCTCTTTGTATTGGACTGATGAAGCCACTGTGTGGCGAAACGTTTCCTGAATAAAGATTCCCATATGCTGCATAAGTGTCTTAATCTTCAACTTGTCGGTTTTTCAAACCATTCATCACAACTGTCAGACACTGCAGCATCATGGGATCTTCTTACAAAGAATTCTTCAACGCTTGTTCAACCTTTGGACAAAGACCTACTTCGACTAGTGGATGATACCACTATGATCCCGCCTCCGTCTGCTTCAAGTCACCTCACTACAGTATATAAGCCACGTCTACGGCCCTATGCTGTACATTCTACAAGATTGATGGACTGAACACATCGACTCCAGGCTGAGGGACTGATTACCTCATACTCCTCCTCTCCTTACGCCTTCCTCTTTGTATTGGACTGATGAAGCCACTGTGTGGCGAAACGTTTCCTGAATAAAGATTCCCATATGCTGCATAAGTGTCTCAATCTTCAACTTGTCGGTTTTTCAAACCATTCATCACACAGTGCAAGAGTGCTTTGATGCACTATTATACTCACTCGGTAGCGCAAAAACCTACAGTGCTGATTGTGTGCTTTTAAAATGAATCCATGGAAGAGCAGTGAAGCCTCAGCTCACTGAATGAAGCCCCAGAAATAAGGCCACCCCACCCCCACCCCCACTTGAAGGAAGTCTGATTCATTGTCATAGAAAAATTTTGCTTAATAAACTGAGGACACGTGTAGAGGCAACAGGAACAGGACTAATATGGATTAAGAAAAATATCGGAATGATAGGCGACAATGTCCCAGAGATAAATGAATTCCTAATGTGACAGAGTGTAACCAGTGGTGTCCTCCAATTATAGAAACTAGGCTTCTTCTGTCTCTAGTGTGAACTAATGATTTGCTGTCAAGGATAGAGTCCTATATGTCTTTGTTTGACGACGCCAGAATTACGAAGTAAATACAAACGGTGGAGGAGACTACAAAAAGAAGTGAACAAACTAGAAGAATTATCGGAAAAGCGGCTATCAGATTTCAAGACGTGGAAAATGATGAAATGAAATAGAACTGGGGAATATAGACCACCGACAAAATACCACATCTGGGAAGAAAAGAGGGTGGGGGAAAAGGTTTTGAAAATAGACAAAATAAAAAGGAGGCAAGTCACTGCTAAACCTGACCCCAAAAGTGTATGCTAAAGATAACAGAAGCGACACTAGCTAGACTCTGGCATGGTGCTTTAAACACCACCTCCAAGGCTGAGGGACTGATTACCTCATCTTTTGTATATAGTTCTTCTGATTTCTTATTATGTCCAAGAATCTGAATTGATAAAGCCACTGGATGGCGAAACGTCTACAATAAAGATAACCAGATGTTGCACAAGTGTCTTAACTTTCATCTTGTCGGTATTGTATAGACTCTGACACAAGAACTAACTGCCTTCAGGAATCTAGACAAAGATTCCAAACATTTCACCAAATCCGTCAGACCAATCCTTGTGTATGCACCGTCGGTGTGAAACCCTTACTAAATCAAACAGAAAATATAGTTCGATAGTATGTATCTAAACTGGAGTCTAATTAATTAGTAGTAAACTACTAAATATCTCGTCCAGGTGAGACGATATATAAAGTACTCCACGGAACAATATAGATAACGCCAACCAAGGACTAAAATTTATAAATAACTACACTACCAAGCAAAGGAGGCATCATTACACACTATATCATAAGAGAAGAAACGCTGTGTAATAAGAGACACTGTCTCAGTAAAAGCTGATGGAGTACATGGGAAAAAGCAAATAAAGGATTGAGGTAATTCACGTCAAACGATCACTATAAATATTGACAGAAGTCAGTGAGCTAGAGCTCATCCCCTGCATACACAATACAGAATAAACAAAAGACTACCTAAATTCAGAAACAGTAAAGGAAATGTCGTTAGCATAATCCATCTCGGTGAACATTACGTGGGTGGAAAGAAATACAGTTTAGGAGCACGCGTGGGTAGACGGCCATTAAGTTTGTGTGGAGGTGATACGCATAACAAGCCTTTAATGACCTGCGTTGGCCTGCCTTTAATGACCTGCGTTGGCCTGCCTTTAATGACCTGCGTTGGCCTGCCTTTAATAACCTGCGTTGGCCTGCCTTTAATGACCTACGTTGGCCTGCCTTTAATGACCTGCGTTGGCCTGCCTTTAATGACCTGCGTTGGCCTGCCTTTAATAACCTGCGTTGGCCTGCCTTTAATGACCTACGTTGGCCTGCCTTTAATGACCTGCGTTGGCCTGCCTTTAATGACCTGCGTTGTCCTGCCTTTAATGACCTGCGTTGGCCTGCCTTTAATGACCTGCGTTGTCCTGCCTTTAATGACCTGCGTTGGCCTGCCTTTAATGACCTGCGTTGGCCTGCCTTTAATGACCTGCGTTGGCCTGCCTTTAATGACCTGCGTTGTCCTGCCTGTCTGCCTGCCTAGCGTATTTAGCCAAGTGATCAATTTACTGATGATGATACATGTTATTATATTTATGCGGAGAAGCTTCCCGACATAAATTATATATATTATATAATTCCGAAATGACTCATTCTGTAAAGGAATTGTTTTAGAAAAAAAAAAGTTTTGAGATAGTTAGGCTTAATAGGAACAATATATACATACATATATATATATATATATATATATATATATATATATATATATATATATATATATATATATATATATATATATATATATATATATGTCGTGCCGAATAGGCAGAACTTGCCATCTTCGCTTAAATAGCAACCCCTCATCTTGCCATATAGGACAAGTGAAAATTTGTGTATGCAATAATTTCGCCAAAATCATTCTGAACCTAACGAAAAAAATATATTTCACTGTGTTTGTTTAGTATTAAATTATTGTAAACAAATCTAAAATATATTTAGTTAGGTTAGGCTAAAATTAATTGCTCTTGTTATAATAAGGTTAGGTAAGTTTTCTAAGATTCTTTTGGTGCAAAATTATAAATTTTTACATTAACATTAATGAAAAAAATATATCTTTAAACGTATAAGAGAAAATTTTAGAAAGGACTTAATTTTAAATGAGTTCTTGCTAATTGACCAGTTTTACATATTCGGCACGACATACATATATATATATATATATATATATTATATATATATATATATTATATATATATATATATATATATATATATATATATATATATATATATATATATATGTTGTTGTGTGTGTGTGTGTGTGTGTGTGTGTGTGTGTGTGTGTATGTGTGTGTGTGTGGTGTGTGTGTGGTTGCAGACAGCAACCACCCAGGGAGGTACTACCGTCCTGCCAAGTGAGTGTAAAAAGGAAGTCTGTAATTGTTTTACATGATGGTAGGATTGCTGGTGTCTTTTGTCTGTCTCATAAACATGCAAGATTACAGGTACGTCTTGCTACTTCTACTTACACTTAGGTCACACTACACATACATGTACACGTTTATTTATACACAATCATCTGAGTTTCCTTTGATTTTATCTTAATAGTTCTTGGTCTTATTACTTTTCCTTTTATATCCATGGGGAAATGGAATAAGAATCTTTCCTCCGTAAGCTATGCGTGTTGTAAAAGTCAACTAAAATGCCTGGAACAATGGACTAGTAACCCCTTTTCCTGTATAACTTACTAAAAACAAAAAGAAGAGAACCCCACATTCCAATATTGCATTTTTAAAACTATCCCATTCTTCTTGAACCCCCCTCCCTCCACTACCCATATTTGCACTAGCCAACCATTTTACCAATAGTTGCTCATATCTCACCCTAACTTTTTCCTACCTTAGTTTATAAACTTTCACCTCTCTCTTACTTTCTGTTGCCATTTTCCTATGGCTCATCTGCCTCTTACTCTAACTGCAGCTACAACTAGATAATGATCCGATATATCCCTTGTTCATCTATAAACATGTACATCCTGAAGCCTACTCCTTAGCTCTAACTTTGTTAGAAATCCCTGACCTAATCTCATTTATTTCTCCCCACTGAAACTCTTCTCCCCTTTTAGCTTTGTTTCACTTAAAGTCAGGACATCCAGCTTCTTCTCATTCATAACATCCACAATCATCTCTTTCTTATCATTCGCATAACATCCACATGCTTGAAGGGGCAAATACAACAAGAACCACCAGAACATGGCTAGATCTCCTGATTTGCAATGAGTGACCCATCATCCCAGGAAGGAGGGTCAAGTCCGTGACAAATTCTGTCATTAATGTCATACAGGTATCTCCCACACTGACCTCGCTAGACTTTCCTCTGGAGTGAACATTCTCCTGAGAGTTACAAAGACTTTGTCTAAACTTCAGTGAGCGGAGGATCGCTTAGCTTTCCTTGTGAAACCTTCTCTAAAGGATCAAAGGAAGTAAAGGATTATCTCCCTCATCATATCAAACCAAACTGCGTCCAATAGCACTATTTACTCTTTATGATTAAATTAACATTGGAGTCTCAGCCATGTTCTTCACGAACTTTGTGAAATTGGCAGCAAATCGACCCCTGCCATTTATTTCATGTGGCAGTACTATTATTTTATTGATGGGAAGGTGCTAAACCAGTGGAGGTTGTACAGTACCTGAAGAATACACTATTATAACATTTGTTACGAGGAAGGGGAGGTGAATCAACTCCTCAGAAGTGAAAATAAAATCACTTTAAAATGTTAATTTTAACCGTCTTTGGTTTCTCTTGTAATTTTATCCTTCATTAGTGGGAAAAGAATATTGATCTCACCTTTAAAGAATACCTTTTTGTACACGATTAATGTCAGTTTCTGCCCTGTACACCTGTAAGTTGAACAGTATGAAAAGCAAAAATATTTTAATTTATCTAACAACAAGAAGGTATACACATTCAACTTCAGCGGTCATTGGGCATTATCGCATTCTGAATACTGTGCACTGTGGGCATGCGGGCGTAGGAAGTAATGACAGACTAAAAGATCACATGACCGCAAGTACAAGGATTAGGCGGAGATTAGGGTAATAAGACGGGCTGGAGGGACGCAAACAGTCTCTCCCATCACCGTCCCCTAACTGAGGACAAATGATCAATATAAACAGTGGAAAGTGAGTCCCCCCATCTCCCCCCCCCCAGACCTGGCAGGGTAAGCATAGAACCGCCGGAGTTTTTTCCAGATTGGTGAGAGTGTGGGTTACCAGGGGAGGGGAAGAGGATAGGCAAGTCATCTATATAGTCATTTTTTATGACACTGGACTAATCTTGAGAAAAAAGACAACAGCCTCCCTGCCCTTCCTAGGGTACGCCATGGATGGAAGCACAATACATTCCTCACCGTCTGTAAAATATGAAAAATATAACTGATTAAATAAAACAAAAAATCTACATATTACATACCATTTTTTTTTACCGGTTGTTTAACAGGAAAGCAACTGGTTACCTGCCTCAGTTTATTACAACTTTCAACCCTGAGCCAACACTCAGGTAACTATTTATTACAGGTAGAAGCAACAGGTAAAAAAAAAATTACTCACGTTTCCTCTCGCCCAAGTTTCGAAACCAATGGAAATAAGTCACTCTGTCTGACTTTTTTGGGTTATCCCAGGTTCTCTACACATATGCTGCTATGTATGATAATTCTATGTAACTGTATTTGTGTATACCTGAATAAACTGTATTAAAATAGCGCATGATCCCGCAACAGACTAGTTGAGAACTGATATACTGTATATGAAAAGTTACTTATTGAAAGAGGATTCTTTTAGTGGAGTCCTAGGTTAAGAATAGGGACCGATTCTTTTTGAACAGTGATAGGAAGAGCGGACATAGGGTATTATCTAGGGGCTGTGATGATCTGGGTTGGGGTGAGTTGTGAGGGATTGATTTTGATTTTGATTTTGCCACCGAAGTGGTTAGCTTATTGTGCACCCCATATCCATCCTCTGGACGGTAGCGCAAGAGCATATGGATACACAAAAAGCCTAGGAACTAGGCCCCAAAAGTTCACGTATCTGTTACAAGCAAATTTATGAAATTTGCTTAGTATATCTGGTATCTTATTTTCATTAATAAGATATCTTAACGTGTCACATAGGTTATTATACTGTCTGTCTCTGTATTCCTCAATAAGTGGACAATTAAGCACATAGTGTTCAAGACAGTGACCATATGCCTGATCACATAATTTACATTTAGTTTGATCATCATCTGTGTGTCTCCCAAACTGCCAGAAGTACTTGTAACCAAGCCTAAGCCTGACCACTGCAACATCAGTCAGTCTGTTCACATTACAAGTTGCTCCATAAACATACTTATCTATGTTCATGTTATTATAGTGGGTTATAGATCTACTCAGGCTTCTAAGTGCATTCCTGTAACAATCATTTTCATTATTTACTTCTCTCCTAATATTATTCCTAATGCTATACACAGATATACCAAAGTTATATTCTACATTCTCCTTCTGGGTACTCTTCTTGGCTAACATATCAACTTTATCATGAAGGACTTGTGAGGGTTATGGTGTATGGTGTGAATTACGGTGAGTGGTATGGTATGAGTTGCGGGAGCTACGTAGTGTGGATTATGGTCAGTGGAGTGGATTATACTGGGTTAAAGTGGTGTGAGTTATGTTAGGGTTATGGTGCGTGTTATGGTGAGTAGATTGAGTTGTGGTATATGATATCGGTTGAGTGGTGTGGGCTATGGTGGATGGTGTGGGTTATGGTGAGTACGTCAGGATTCAGCTTTACACATTATCTACCTAGAATAATAGTCTTCTCAGCTCGATGAAGACACTTGGAATCTACCATCACACCCAGATTTAATTACACACGACCCACGTCATGCGTTGGAACCAAGTAGCTCTTCTGTCTGGCCATATCCACCATCTGTCACCTACCGTGTCTTAACTTTAATAAATCACCACATGTGTGGCACTACATACTCTGACAAATCTTCATAACTAATAACAGTTGTACAAGATATAATGATATCGACAAGATATGGAAGAAAACACATATGTACATTTATGAAATTTATTAAAGGAAACCTATCGCCACGATCAGCTTCTTAAGCCCTAATACAGAGACATCCAGAAAGAGAGGATATTGTGCATAGTTGGTGGAGACAAGTGACATGCAGTGACATGGAAGTGAGCTGCGAGTGGTGTGATCATATGGTGAGGAGTGGGTATCACATGACTGTGCGTGTAAGCTGGTATTACTTGATGGTTGTGTCCAGGCTGGACAACAAGTTAATTACCAAATACTTGGAGATGCTGAAGCTGCCAGACTTCTGTGGAATGTCGTTTGAGATTGCTGTAAGGGAGGCTAAGAATTTCTGTATGCGCAGATCACTTTCGTGAATGACTTGCTTAGCATCATCCAATCTTATGAGGTGTCCGTTGTTTTGTCTGTATTGTACGCAGGCGTTGCTTAGAGCGTCATGGCTGCAGTCGTATTTATGTTCGTGAATTCTTAGTTCTAGTAGTCTTGATGTTTCACTTACGTATTTCTTGTCAGATTCCCTCATGGTATAACACATTCGTGAATTAGTGGTCGGGTCTGTTATGCAGCAATTCAAGTTTTCTCGGACTTACAGCACCACCCCGTCTCTCTTCTCGTTATTTCTGTCTTATTAATAATCCTAATAACTGACACGCATTTATTATGTGATACGTAAATATATGCTGAGGCCAAGGGGGTAAAAGCCTATCTTAGGAGCATCTAAAATATTAAACAAAATACACCACCCTAGGGCCAGAAAAGTAAATTCACAAGAAGTACTAGAGCTGGACATTATTTTTTTGTAAAAATATAAATATATTATTATTAAATATACAATATACTAGCTGCCCTCTACATATTACATGATATATACCAGTATACCTGTACCAGGTACTCACTTTAGGCCACCTACACAATATTACCTAAACCTAAACGGCTCCCGGACAGATGACCGACGGAGATTTAGCCCACGGACATTTCACCGACAGACATTTGACCGACGAACATTTCGCCGAATGGACGAAATGGCATTCAACACCTAGCCTAATCTAATTTTGCGTTCGGTGAAATGTCCATTCGGCCAAATGTCCGTCGATGAAATATCTGTCGGCCAAGTGTCCGTAGGCCATCTGTCTGGCCACAATATAAACAGTGCAGGCAAAAACACTTCACTTGTACTCTCCAAAACAGTCCCTCCACATACTAAGGCCTAACAGGTAAAATCATGAAAATACACACAGAATTACAAAAAAATATAGCCTAAAGTTACCCAAAGTACCACCTCCTATACTTCAACCCCAAACATTTTCCTGTTCCAACCACGGCTCTCCTGGTACTGACTCTTCCAGTGACACTAGGCCACATGCTGTCTCATCCCCAGGCCACCCATGACCAGGTCCAATACACGTCATTTTTCAGTATAATCCCAATCCACTGACACTATTTTAATGGACCGTTTTTAATACACATTTTTTCAACAATGCCCTGCATAATAATTACCATTTTAATATTCACAATGCCATCCACAATAATTACATTCTTCGTTCTCTGGGCATTAAACTAGTATTTCGTCAAATATACCTCGTAGCAATTTGCTTCTTGCTACTTGTATATTAAGAATACATACATGTTTAGAATTCTAGGGATGGGACGATACCCAAAATTTTGCAGACACCGATACTCAATTATCGGCCGATATCAATACCAATACTTTTCCTATATATTTTTTTATTTTTTAAATTATAATTACTATGACCAATATATGTAAGGGAATGGTTATTGTACATAGGATATTAAATAAAACAGGAAGGTTAAATGATAAATAACTTAATTTCTCTGTGATAATGTCATTACTCATTATTTCGTCGGAATGTGGCAGTCCGCCGGCACGTCTCGACTCTTCAAATTTAACTGGTCTTAGTTATTGCAACAACATCAACGTTACCTGCTCATGCAACTATGTCATGTAGTTTGACACATTTCCTTACTTATACTTTGTTTATCATGGCCATCCTACTTCTTGTATTAATATTATTACCAAATATTACTGAAAGAGCATCTTACCCGTCGTCTACCTTGATATTTACTGATGGTTTCATTTTCCTCTCCGTATGCATATTTCTAAATCCATACTTCCACAATCTCAGTAATATTCTAAACTTCTAGAACCACAGTCCCTTCCTTCACGACAAACGTCAGTACTGATAGCGAGTGTTGTAGCTTATTGTAGTATGAGTTATACAAGTGTTGGTTATAATACTTCAGGTGACATAGGTGTGAATTTTTATGGTGTAGTTTACAGTGAGCGATGTGAGAGAAACAGCAGGAGCAGTAGGAACAGGAGCAGCAGGAGTAAGAGCAACAGGAGCAGCAGGAAGAGCAGGAGCAGGAGCAGCAGGAGCAGAAACAGCAGGAGGAGGAGGAGGAGGCGGCGGCACTGATTCTCTTGTCTCACGTGACTGCAGACCGAAAAATTATTCTAATCATGAGTTGAAAATTGAGAAACTTATGCAACATATGGGAATCTTTATTGAAGAAACGTTTCGCCACACAGTGGCTTCATCAGTTCAATACAAAACAGAAGGGTGTAAGGAGAGGAGGAGGAGTTGAATTAATCAGTCCCTCAGCCTCGAGTCGATGTGTTCAGTCCATCAATCTTGCAGAAAGTACAGCACAGGGCCATAAATGATTTATCACACCATACGAGTTACTCAGCGTAAAGAGACGTGGTGCCTCGATCTTCCGTCTGCGAATAACCTGACAAACTCTACCCTGACATAAATAAATTTGAATCATATAATTCACATTTTTATCTCTCCTTTACACAAGTTTTGTTTCGCATAATGTGGTGAACTATCATTACAAAATAATGCACATGAATCTGGAACTTTGTTGCTATCAGAAAATGAGTGGAAATGTTATTCATGAGATTTGTAAACATAAAATCAAGAGGTAAAACGAAATTCATGAACTACAGCTCAAAAATCTTTGGACGCTTGTTCTGGGTTACCTCGTTGCCAGACGGGTTAAAGCCAATATTTAATGTGTTCACTGGTGGTTAAGCACAGTGTTAATTGGTTTATGTAACCTAACTGAAGGATATAAAAACATAGATGCTATACGGTAGCCTACTGGCACACTCATTGGTATTACATATATGGAAAGCTACACTTAAGTGTTAACTTCAGGACTACTTGGCAAATTATTCTACTCATCTGTAACTAATGAATGTCTCGACCGCGGGATAAGGACAGAACTGCAGGTAGAACTGATAAAGGAATGTCCGTGTATTGTGAAATGAATGTTGTCAGTAGGTAAGACACATGTGCAACAGTTAGGTATCTTTATTCTGAAACGTTTCGCCTATACAGTAGGCTTCTTCAGTCGAGTACAGGAAAGTTTGCAGAGGTAGTAGAGATGTGAAGATGATAAGGATGTAGAAGACGTAGTTTTGAGGTGGTCAGTCCCTCAGCATGGAGAAGAGTTTTTGTCTTACTGACCAACCTGTTGGTATTGTATACCATTTTAATATTCAGTCTGTCAGACACTACAACACAATGGTATCTTGGTACAGAACGGAAAACACCTGTGACAACTTTTTCAAGTGAGAATGTTAGATCTGAGAGAAACCTGACCTCTCAGTCACTACATTCTTTCTTCTATTAGTGAACTACACCTCACCTGACAGTATATGTCTCCACACTGTCGCTTCAACTTCAAATTGTTTCAGTTTATGGGATAAAAACTCTTTTCTAGGCTGAGGGATTGACCACCTCAAAATTACGTCTTCAAGGGTGGTGGGCTGTTTACATCATCTTCACATCTCTAATACCTTTGCAAACTTTTCTGTACTTGACTGAAGAAGCCTGATATGTAGGCGAAACGTTTCAGAATAAAGATACCTAACTGTTGCACTTGTGTCTTACAAACCTGTCGATACTGTATGCGATCTTAATATTTACCATGTCGCCAGTAGACTGGAGGGAAAGATATTCGATTTGCCCAGCTTCCTTCACAGCGATAAAACGCATTGCAGTCTTGAAGGCATAATATAACATATTTTCTCCAACATACCTCATGAGTACTTTACTAATGCATTCGCCAGTGAGTTAAACAGCAGGTATCGTTAGTCAAAGAGAAAAGAATTTGTCCAAGATTGTCTGTAATAAAGAGTGGAGGGGAACAAGTTTCCAGGTATCGTGTTTTTTAGGGTTGAAGCGAAAAGGAATAAGAACATAAGAATGGAGGAAAACTGCAACAGGCCTACTGGCCCATGCAAGATAGGTTCTTTTCAAAGGCACCATTTATCACATCTGTGAGACACTGCAACATAATGGGAACTTGATACAAGGAATTATTCAATACTTGTCCAACCTTTGGACGAAGACCTACTTACACTAGTGGATGGTTCCACTGTGGTTCTCCGGCCATATGCTTTACTTTCTACAAGAGTGATGGACTGAACACATCGATTCCAGGCTAAGGGACTGATTACCTCAAACTCCTCTTCTCCTTACCCCTCTCTGCTTTGTATTGGACTGATGAAGCCACTGTGTGGCGAAATGTTTTCTTAATAAGAGATTCCCATATGTTGCATAAGTGTCTCAATCTTCAATAAAGAGTATAATGTTTATTAGGATTTCAGTAAATGAACTCCAGGAGGATCTGGACAAATTAATGTCTTGGTCTGAAAAGTGGCAGTTCAGTGTGGACAAGTGTAATGTCCTCTTCCATGGGAATGAAAATAACCCGCGAAATTATTAACAATACACAACACACGAAACACAACACAAAACATGCACTCAACACAAAAACTAATAAAACACATAAAACATAAAACACACACACAAGACATACACTAAACACTCAAAATGCACTACACAAAATACAGAAAAACATTCAACACACTGAACGAAACACACACACACAACACACACACACACACACACACACACACACACACACACACACACACACACACACAACACACACACACACACACACACTTTAATATTGACAAAGTGATGTGGTGGAGGCAGGAACCATACATAGTTTTAAGGCGAGGTATGATAGAGCTCATGGGGCAGGGAGGGAGAGGACCTAGTAGCAATCAGCGAAGAGGCGGGGCCAGGAGCTGTGAGTCGACCCCTGCAACCACAAATTGGTGAGTACAAATAGGTGAGTACACATACACGCACACATACACGCACACATACACACACACAAAACGCACACACAGTACACGCAAAAAATTGGTCAAAAGAGAGGCACATATAGGCGTATCAAAAGAGGGGATGGGCAGTTAAGAAATCAATATATTCAATTAAAGAGAGAAATAAAGAAAGGAATAAGAAAAGCAAAAAGGGATTATGAGGCTAAGGTCGCAAGGGATTTAAAGACTGACCCAAAAGGGTTCTTTTAGGTATACAGAAGTAAGATTAGGGACAAGATTGGCCCACTTAAGAGTAACTCTGAGCAGATCACTGACAGTGATAAGGATATGTGTGAAATTCTCAATACCTACTTCCTCACAGTTTTCACCCAGGAAAATACTAGCGATATTCCTGAAATAATAGATAACGTAGAACAGGACGATAATAAACTATGCACGACTGCGGTAACTAGTGACATGGTTCTCAGACAAATAGCAAAACTAAATCCTTACAAATCCCCAGGTCCTTATGAATTGTTTGCAAGGGTGCTAAAGGAATGTAAAGAGGAACTTGGCATACCTTTGGCTAATCTTTTTAACATATCACTACAAACTGGCATAGTGCCTGATAAGTGGAAAATGGCAAATGTAATACCTATTTACAAGGCAGGTGAGAGGTCGTTGGCTTCGAACTATAGACCAATAAGCCTTACGTCCATAGTGGGAAAATTTATGGAATCAATAATTGCCTGAGCAAATCGTAGAGATCTTGATAGGCACAGATTGATTAATGAATCTCAACACGGTTTTACAAAGGGGCGTTCCTGTCTTACGAATTTACTAACATTTTTCACTAAAGTGTTTGAGGAGGTAGATCATGGTAATGAATATGATATTGTGTATATGGACTTCAGTAAGGCTTTCGATAGAGTTCCACATCAGAGGCTATTGAGGAAACTTAAGGTACGTGGAATAGGAGGAGAAATTTTTTCCTGGGTAGAAGCATAGCTGACAAATAGGCAGCAGAGAGTTTACATAAATGGGGAGAAATCAGAATGGGGCCAAGTCACAAGCGGTGTTCCTCAGGGGTCAGTGTTGGGCCCGTTGTTGTTCACAATTTACATAAACGACATAGATGAGGGAATAAATAGCGACAAGCAAATTTGCTGATGACACCAAAATAGGCCGTCCAATTCATTCTAATGAGGACACTAGAGCACTCCAGGATGATTTGAATAGATTGATGCAATGGTCGGAAAAGTGGCAGATGCAGTTTAATATTGACAAATGCAAAGTTCTAAATGTTGGACAGGAAAATAACCATGCCACATATAAACTAAATAATGTAGATCTTAATACTACTGATTGCGAAAAGGATTTAGGAGTTCTGGTTAGCAGTAGTCTAAAACCAAGATAACAGTGCACGAGTGTTCGCAATAAAGCTAACAGAATTCTTGGCTTCATATCTAGAAGTGTAAATAACAGGAGTCCTCAGGTTGTTCTTCAACCTGTATTGATAAAGTCACTGGATGGCGAAACGTCTACAATAAAGATATCCAGATGCTGCACATGTGTCTTAACTTTCATATTGTCGGTATTTTATACCTATCTTGCACAACTCTATATATCCTTAGTTAGGCCTTATTTAGACTATGCTGCTCAGTTCTGGTCACCGTATTACAGAATGGATATAAATGCTCTGGAAAATGTACAGAGGATGAAGATTGAGACACTTATGCAACATATGGGAATCTTTATTCAGGAAACTTTTCGCCATACAGTGGCTTCATCAGTCTAATACAAACCATTCATCACAACTGTCAGACAATGCAGCATCATGGGATCTTGTTATAAAGAATTCTTCAACACTTGTCCGACCTTTGGACGAAGACCTACTTCGACTAGTGGATGGTACCACTATGACCCTGCCTCCTCCTGCTTCGCCTCACCTAACTACAGTATATAAGCCACGTCTACTGCCCTATGCTGTACATTCTACAAGATTGATGGACTGAACACATCGACTAGAGGCTGAGGGACTGATTACCTCAAGCTTCTCCTCTCCTTACACCTTTCTGCTTTGTATTGGATTGATGAAGCCACTGTGTGGCGAAACGTTTCCTGAATAAAGATTCCCATATGGTGCATAAGTGTCTCAATCTTCAACTTGTCGGTTTTCCAAACCATTCATCACACACACAGAGGAGGATGGTAAAGATGATCCCATGTATCAGATATCTTCCCTGTGAGGATAGACTGAGGGTCCTGAATCTGCACTCTCTCGAAAGGCGTAGAATTAGGGGGGATATGATCGAGGTGTATAAATGGAAAACAGGAATAAATAAAGGGGATGTAAATAGCGCGCTGAAAATTTCCAGCCAAGACAGGACTCGCAGCAATGGTTTCTAGTTAGAAAAAATCAGATTCAGGAAGGATATAGGAAAGCACTGGTTTGGTAATAGAGTTGTGGATGAGTGGAACAAACTCCCGAGTACAGTTATTGAGGCTAAAACGTTGTGTAGTTTTAAACATAGGTTAGATAAAGACATGAGTGGGTGTGGGTGGGTGTGAGTTGGACCTGACTAGCTTGTGCTGCTGGGTCTGGTGCCGTGCTTCTTCCTTGAGTGGAGGTGACCAGACTGGGTGGGTCATTGGGTTAATCGGGGGGGGGGACATGGACCTGCTCCACATGGGTCAGTAGGCCTGTTGCAGTGTTCCTTCTTTCTTATATTCTCAATATGCACACTCACTATACAAAACACAAACCACTCCCACACGAGCCAAAAAACAGCTCATAAAACATTCCCACACGATACACACCCAAAATATATTCACAAAACACATACACACCAAACACATTCACAGAACAAACAAAACACAATACACAACAAATCACAAAACACAAACGCACGATAAACACCCACAAAACACAACCACAAAAACACCCACACGTAACTACAAACAAAACGCATGCACAAGCGCATTAATTAACTGACACACGAACATAAAAAAATTTCAACTCAAAATTTTATCTTATGCGTTCTTTATGCACAAAAACTAATCAATGATTTTCTTTTACGTGATCTTTCAACAGAATGTCGACAATTTCTGATGTAAGTTGTCCCATAACTCTCAACAGAAGAGCTGAAACAGCTGTTTTCCACAAGCTTCCTTAAGTCGAATATTTAGTATTATGACCTTGGTTGATTATAATACTAACTGCATGTTTTCCCTAACTGATCTCGGGATGTCTGAACTCAAGAATTTTTGACTATAGTGATGGCGTTCAATCGGGTCTTAATGTGATGAATGGTTTTGAAAACCGACAAATTGAAGATTGAGACACTTATGCAACATGGGAATCTTTATTCAGGAAACGTTTCGCCACACAGTGGCTCCATCAGTCAAATACAAAGCAGAAAGGTGTAAGGAGAGGAGAAGTTTGAGGTAATCAGTCCCTCAGCCTCTAGTCGATGTGTTCAGTCCATCAATCTTGTAGAATGTACAGCATAGGGCCGTAGACGTGGCTTATATACTGTAGTTAGGTGAGGCGAAGCAGGAGAAGGCGGGGTCATAGTGGTACCATCCACTAGTCGAAGTAGGTCTTCGTCCAAAGGTTGAACAAGTGTTGAAGAATTCTTTATAACAAGATCCCATGATGCTGCAGTGTCTGACAGTTGTGATGAATGGTTTGTATTAGATTGATGAAGCCACTGCGTGGCGACACGTTTCCTCAGTAAAGATTACCATATGTTGCACAAGTGCCTCAATCTTCAAGGTCTTATTGCTCTGTGCTGAATAAAAGGTAGTTGAAGCTCTAACAACAGCATAGATTTTTCTTGCACATCTACGTGGCGTCATCAAACTGGAAGTCGGATGAACGGGAGATATTTATTTTTAGGAACAGCTACCTCCTTTAAAAAGGGTTTGAAAGGGAATTTTTATAATAATTTCAACACAGTTTTAGCTTCTGAGGAATTATTCCTACACGAAGTCTACTTTTGTTTTGAGATGGACTGCTCATGAGTGACCTTCATGTGAAGCTTCTCTAAAACCTTCACATCATAAAATGTAGGTAAATCTCTGTTCCATCTCTTAATTTTTTGAGCCCATTTGGAAACTGCTAGTTAATTGGTCTTGGGATGTAAATCTCCCAAAAAAAGATAAACCGGAAATATTTCGAATTTGGATTCAGTGCCGAATATTGAAAATTCTGAATGTTCGCCCTATGTTGGATTTGGTACATGTACGATTTTCTGTCTTGCTTAAATTGTACTTCAGTTTTCTGCATATGAATTTCAACTCTGAGTAGTGAACTACTCATTAGATCCTGGTTAGATAACTCAGTTAACTGTATATTTACTTATTTTGCCAGTAATGTTGTAGGAAGCAATATACTGCATCATTAAAACAATAACACAGAAGTCTGTCGCATATGAGCAAAACCACGTATATTTTCTTATGATATGACGAGGCATTTGTCCTTTATCAACCTTATTTTTGGCACAAACTCAGCGCACAAACTGCATCCAAGCCTTCGTAGCTTTCAAAATTCCATGATGTATATTGACTTAGAGAAATAGTTCATGCTGTATGGATACATTATTTCTGGTAACAATGTTACTTGATTTGTCAACTGATTATTTCGTATGGATTCTCGTCATTTATTCGCCCTACAGAGATTCCAGCAGCTACCTTGCGACACCGCAAGACTGCCGAAGTGACTCTGCAGTGTATCAGGGGTGGAATAAACAATAGCCTTGTTTGGCCAGGTTCAAACGGTGCCTCGCCTCCTAGTGTGGAAAATCAGGTACTAGTTACCTAATTTCCCGAAACTTACTCATCGTAAGTCTTGACAAAGGAGAGCGGAGTGGCATAAGAGTTAAGGGGGTGTAAAGACGCTAAGAGAGCAAGTGTGTAGTGAGTTTGAGATGTATATAGCACAATATTTAGGCCTACATGTCTGCCAGACCTACAGTCCCACTAATATCTTACCCTTTCCTACATACTAAGACATTCCGATACTTATAAGCTGCTTCCTTCAACTTTTCAAAACCTTTCATCAATTTTACCATTATTTAAATAGATGTTTACTCTTCGGTAAAGCGAATATGTTAAGTAAAAGGACAATACATGGACATAGAGGGTATATATAGGCTTAGAGTGAGGTGTAATACTAGAGGTATTAGTTGTAGTAGTATTAATATTAGTTGTAGAAGCACTACTAGCATTACACCTCACTCTAAGCCTATATATATCCTCTGTGTCCATGTATTGTTTGTAACGGCTTGATAAAGCTACTATGTTAATCGTGACATGTTTACATCATGTAAATATAATTGGAACATTTTATACAAAGGAGAAAATGTACACCATTTTCTGGGCAGATCATTAACTTAGTTTAAAATATTAATGTTATGTAAATTCATGTTCATACTATGTGGACGTCCATTCATTAAAATAAGCTTTATATGCCTCTTAATTTATTTAAACACGACATTCGATTATTATATCTGGAGAGCATAAATTTATTTTAAGGCAGAAAATAAGCTTGTGAAATGAACCACTGAGTGTAATGTAGATCTCAGTAAATACCAGTATTACATATCCTAGACATTTCTTTATTCATACAACCGGGATAACAAGTGAAATGTTCTCAGAAACAGTCCACTAGTATTGTTTGTATGCATTAACGTAAGTCCTCTTTGTATACAGTCTGATCCTAAGTTGTCATCAACAACCAACGAATTAATAGAGTAAAATGACTCACGAAATCGTAATGACACGATTGCAAACAAGCCATACCACGGGTGGGGATAGAACCCTCGATCAGAAAGTCAGTGGCTAGCGCGTCTGTCTGAAGTTTTGTGTCTCTGATCGCGGGTTCTATCCCCGCCCGTGGTATGGTTTAATAGAGTAAAATCATTAACATACTCGGACCGTCTCTATAAGTAATAGATGATTAATCAAGGGTTAAAGTCGAGGACGATGCACGATGCTTTGTACTAAGACGTTATTGAAGAAAAGTGATTCTTTTTTATGAAAGTAATCATGTAGCCATGAGAATGATTTTATATCAGAATATACAGTAATACCATGAATATTTCAGGATATACTAAATACTCAAAAATATTGCAGAATATACTGGACAAAGCATTGTAATAATTTAATTCAAGGAGTAAATATTTATTATAAATCAAATTATTACATTCATGGGGAAGCGCTAAAGTCATAGGGATCATACAGCACCTGGGGAAATGGAAGGAATTTCGAATCAAGGAATTAAAGCACAGGTCCAATTCCTAAGATCAAGAGCCCCTCACCAGCACTACAAACAGAAGAAGAAATTAATGTTGAAGGAATTGCAGCTGAACACAATTAAATATGCAAGGAATTCGCGAGAGCATGCGAAATATACACAAACACTGATCTCTGGCTGAAGGAGACTCGAACCTACGAACCTTAGGACAAGGTACGCAGTGCTTTACCAATCTACCCACACTGTGTGTGTGTGTGTGTGTGTGTGTGTGTGTGTGTGTGTGTGTGTGTGTGTGTGTGTGTGTGTGTGTGTGTGTGTTGAATACTGAGAGGTATTCACAAAACTTAATGTTCATTTATTAATGGCTCTCTGTGGATGATATAATTTTAGCAATGAAATTAGGCAGTTGCCAGCACATGTACACTGAAAATGACTGGGAACTCCAAACACTTTAGTCACTGTAGAGCTGCAATGGTGAGTGAACAAGCACGGTGCTATGGTGAGTGAACAAGCACGGTGCTATGGTGAGTGAACAAGCACGGTGCTATGGTGAGTGAACAAGCACGGTGCTATGGTGAGTGAACAAGCACGGTGCTATGGTGAGTGAAACAAGCACGGTGCTATGGTGAGTGAACAAGCACGGTGCTATGGTGAGTGAACAAGCACGATGCTATGGTGAGTGAACAAGCACGATGTTATGGTGAGTGAACAAGCACGATGCTATGGTGAGTGAACAAGCACGATGTATGGTGAGGAAAAAGCACGAGCAGGGTGAGTGAACAAGCACGATGCTATGGTGAGTGAACTGACGAATGCTTGGTGAGTAAACAAGCCTGCTATGGTGAGTGAACAAGCACGGTGTTTGGGTGAGGAACAAGCACGGTGCTATGGTGAGTGAACAAGCCATGTAGGTTTGAGGAACAAGCCGATGCTATGGGAGTAAAACCCGATTATGGTGAGTAAACAAGCCGGTGCTATGGTGAATGAACAAACACGAGCGAGAAAAGGGGTTGCCCTTGGGGCTTTTCCGAATTTTTTATGTCTTTTACCATTCTGGGACATTTCCGGGTAAAGTGACTTCTGGGTCATCGATAACCCTTAACGTGGCGCTCTTGCTTGTGGTAAGGAGAAGGGGGGGAATAATTTTTACAATGAAATTTTTTCGACAAAAACAGCAAAGTACTCATTTTTCTAGTAATTTAAATAAGCAAATATGTACATTGGGAATCAAACTAAATTTTTTCTTTGTGATCTACTTAAGAATTTTAAACCCAGTTGTCTTTGGCACTGAAGAAATTTTTCGAATCACTCACTAAATTCACTCAAACTTTAAAGGGTACTACGCTAAAGAAATTTCGTCGCTAACGATCCCAGGAAGTTATTTCCGCATTGTAATAAAGGGGCTCGAAAACCCAAATTGATAAATAAGGGAACATGGCCAAAATTTTGGGTATTCAGCATTTGGGGTATCTATTTTATAAAACCCCAAAGTATTGCATTGTCTAATTTTTTTTCCCCGTCTTGCATAACTTCAGCCCCTTGTGTCTCAATGCAGCAAGCCCTTCCCGCAGAATGTGACTAGTTTTATGTTGTCTTACATATTTCACTGAAGATATGGGGAAATCAGAGAGACTTTCACAAGTATCGACAAAAACAATTTCCCAAGTTTTAAAAAACAACATTTGCTTGTGCAAACTGAAGAGCATTCACTTTGTTCATAGAAAATTTAAACCTATAATGCACCCACATTAAGCCTGAAGTTGCTCAAAGTTGCTCAAAAAATTTTTCAGCAGGGAAGGTTGCGGTAATGGGTGCAACACTAAAAAAATTTATCATAGGCAGGAAAATTTTAAAATTTTTAAAAATTTTTTCCCCCAAAAGGGGCATTTTTGACCCCCAAGAAAAAATCAAACCAAACTTTTCACCAAGACTACCAGCTATTAAGTAATTAAGTTTATTTAAATTACTTTATTTAAAATTAAGATTTTTTAATCTATTGGTAAATATACTTTTGTAACAATGGTTTTGAAGATATCAAAAGTTAGTAACATAAGTACACTCTCCTTTTTTGGGAAATCAATTGACTAATACAATTGTCAACAAAAAACTTACACAGCCTAAATCAAGATAAAACTTTCTTAAAGGTAAAAAAATTTTTCACAAAAGTTTAAGGTTGACTAGAAGATGCGTCCCAGAAAAACAAAATTTACACCTACACTTTTCTACCCCCCCCCCCCCCAAAAAAAAAAAAAAGCTTACACCTCTCTATACGAAACTAAGCCATTCGATTGATCCCTTTTTCTTTTGTTTTATTTTGATTTAGTAAAAAGTGCTGTCCTTTAGGTACATAGCGCTTGTGGAAGGAAAAGGGCATTCAGGTTTGCCCAAGAAGAGAAGAATAAGTTAGTTCCTGGATGAAGACCCCCTTTCACATGTCAACGAAAAACTTTAAAAAAAAAATAATGTATTTACTGTAAGCAAAATATTACATATTTTTCAAAAATAAGTGTAAAATGGCACCAGCACACTTCAAAAACAAACCCCCCAATTCTTAAAAAACCGGTTTTGAAATCCACAAGCCAATCAAAAGAGGCTTTCCAAAGTTATCTCATAGAAACCAGTTTCATTATTATAGTCAAAAAGAAGTGCTAAACCTACTAGGGTCATACAGCGCTGGATACCAGTTTCGAAAATTCATTGCCCCCTTTAGAATAACTGACCCTGGTTAAAAATTTGAAGCTGATCGGATAAAGCGTTTTGTAGTTATAGACGAAAGCCTCGGAAGAGAGAGACGAGTCTACAGTGACGAGACTCGGCTTCACTAAACACATCAAAACTAAAAACGCAAGTTTTTAATGTTCCTCGCTTTTTTATTGCAGTTCTATTTAAAATTCTTTACAATCCTTTACAGAAACAATATGTGATATTTTATGCTTTAATGAAGTTTGATTTGATAAAAAACAAATATAAAATGGCCTTAATGCTCAAATTATTTAAATTGTTTCACTTAGGATACATTTAATTGTTGAAAGTGACCACGAGAGACTTAAATGTAATTACTGGAAATCGATTTTTTTAATAAAATTTGCAGTTTAAAAATTTACAAAGAGCAAAGTGAAACCCAAACCCAGATTTTCTTCAGTAACTGTTTTGCATCCGATGATTCCCCCTTTTTAATAATTTTTTTAAAAATTTAAAAATTTATATCCAAATATTCAAAACATAAAATGTCTTCTTTTCAGGAATGTATCAGCGTTAAAAAATTTGAATGAAAAATCGTATCACTGTATAAAAAAATCGACACCCCGGGACTTGTGTATCAATTAGCAAAGGAACTTTGCTCTCTGGAAACACACATGACCAAAGTTTTAAGCCCAAACCCCTAAGAAAAGACATTCTTCAAGTACAAAACCCCAAAAAAAGTTTCTTTTTTCGCTTAAAAAACACCTGTTTTTATTTAAGCAACGCTGAAGTTAAATAAAACCCAGTTTGGCCCAAAAAACGTACAGTTTGTGAGATAGAACCCAACGACGTTTTCCCAAGACAAATTTATCATGAAAAGAGAATGGGGGAGCCTATAATCAGTTTGTTGACCACTGCTGCTGGACATGTGGGTGGGGAAAAACCACACCAACACTGCAAAAAAGCCTGAACACTGATGTAAATTATTTATAGGATTTTTTTTTTTTTATGCACACACACACACACACCACACAACACACCACACAACACACCCCACAACCACACACAACGGGCCCCGGGAAATCTAGTGTTTTTAGGGCGGCTTTAGCAGCAAAGAACCAGTTTTTGTGACAACGTCAGTAAACAACCTTACAAGTAAAACCCAAAAGTATTAGCAAAAAAATAAAGAAAAGGCGAGAGAAAGCCTAAAATTATACAAAAAAATTTTCAAAGTGCCGTTCGTTGGGCCTTTTGGGCCCTTTGTTCCCACACTGTTACAATATCAAAGTACAAAGCGAGTGACTAAAGACAAAAGACAAATAGAATTAAAGAGAGGTTGGAATGAAAAACTGTGAGGTGCATACACCCGAGTGAACAAGTAGCCAGAAAAAGGGATATTTTATATATATATATATTTTAAAATATATATATAAATATATATAATATTTTTTATATATTTAATATATTTTATACACACACACATACATAGTAAAAATTTTTGTGGGACTGCCCCCAATGATCGCCTACCCTGGCAAACCTTTGACACCGAGTTGAGGGGGGTACCTCACCCCTCAAAAGTATTATAGGACAGATTTTCACAAATGATTGAAGGTGAAAAAAACTCGCCGCATGCCGAAAGGGATAACTTACTTGGTGTTGCAGCATATACGCTTCAACTTCCCTAAGCTTAGCCTTACCCCCTTTGGACTTCCCTCAGAAACCACGGCAACCCGGGAGCCTTAATTCCCTGAAATTTAAAATCATTATTAGTGACTGCCTGACCTCAAAAATTTCCTATACCAAGAGGGGTTTTCCCCCCTATTTTAACTTGCAACAGGGGACACTATTCCCAGCTTACAGAACCTGTTACCTACGGGGCATGCTCTGCCAGCTGAAAGACAGGCCCACAGATCAAACTCACCCAATTCTCCCAGACACTGGCCAAAACTACAGATAAAGGGAGGTCTTGTCTTACTGTATGGGCCTGGGGAGGTCACTCGGTACACGAGGTGCCTTACAGTTTTCCCTAGGTTTAAAATGTGAAGACACGGGGGGCGCCGTCTGCGATCAGGCAGTCTTGTCCATTTGGTGTCTGTTTAAAAAGAACGAGCTCTTCTCTCTTCCAGACCTCTCCTTCGTTCAAACTAGGGCTGCCATTTCTCCCTAGCTAATTACCCTAGTGTTTGCTACATTATCGGCCTTTTAAATCCCTTGTTAAGGTCTTGGTCTCTTATTATTATCTACAGTTCCCTTAGAAAACCTAATATTAATATCTAACATAAAATACTACTCCTTCCCTAAAGGGGTAAATCTATAAATAAAAAGTGCAAATCAAACCCCAAAAACCCGGGGGGGAAATTTGTTTTTTGGGGGGGGTTTAAGGGCCCCCACTCACCCATTCCTTTACACCCATGCTGGTTTGTCCTTGGAACTTTAGGTACCAAATAAGTTTCCACACTTTATAAAAAAAATTATATTAAGCGAAAAGGGGGCAGAGTAGGCCTGAGGAAGTGGCCCCTAACAGGTTGGGGTGTCATCAAAAATAAAAAGTTACTTACCAAAAAGGAAGTGTAAATTTAAAGGCAATATACAAGGTGATAAGTGTGGTAAAGAGGACTCAAAAGGGCAACGAGAAAGAAAGTTGAAGAAGTCGGGGGCGGAAGGGCGAGGTGCACGATCATCATACAGGAGCTGACAGAAGCATGTACTCGGGAAATCGGTTTGTAACTACAAAATCACCTGTTTGGGTTGGGGAATTTTTTTGATGGTAGAGCCGGCCCTACGATACTGGTACGGGCCCTGTCCCATACCCTGCCCCAGAGTATTATCATACACACAGATTAGCGTATAGGAAGAAAAAATTGGTGGGGAGCAAGGAATAGGCAGGGGGGTAAGTTGGGGCTAATGGGACTCACCCTGAAACAGTTTCGGAGATAATTTTTTAAAAGACAGAGAGACAGTACAATCTGAGAAGCAAATTTTGGTTTTCCTGACCAAGGGTACGAGGTGAGTGTATTTCGGGACATATAAACAACGATGTCTCAACATACCACCGGGGCCAGGAGCTGAGTCTCGCCCCCTGAAAACACAATATGAGTACCACACCCACTCATTCACACACTGACCCTTTGGGAATTTGCCCGTGTCCCCCCCCCTCCCCCCTTTCCCCTCCCCCAAGCCCTTTCCCCTCCCCCCATTTCTCCCTTCACCCCTTTTCCCCCTCCTATCTTTCTCTCTCCCCCCCCCTCACGTTCTCTCCTCTCCCTTTTTCCCTCCCCCTTCCCCCCCTTCTCCCCTTCTCCCTCTTCCCTCTCCTCTCTCTCTCTCTCTCTTTCCTTCTCTCTTCTCTTTCTCTCCTCCTTCCCTTCTCCCTCCCTCTCTCTCTCTCTCTCTCTCTCTCTCTCTCTTCTCTCTCTTCTCTCTCTCTTTTCTCTTTTTCTCACCCCCATAACCACCCCTCACCCTCCTCTCTCTCTTCTCTCTCTATAGGTTTCTCTCTCCTCTCCCTTTTTTTATATTTCTCCCCCTCCCTCGCTTTTCTCTCTCCCATACCCTTTTTCCCCTCACCCCCCTTTTCCCTCTCTCTCTCTTCTCTCTCTCTCTCTCTCTCTCTTCTCTTTCCTCTTTTTTTCCCCCTCTCTCTCCCCTTTCTCTCCCCCTAAATTTTCCCTTTTTCCCCTCCCCCTTGGTTTATCCCTCCCCCCCATACTCTCTCCTCTCTCTCCCTCTTTCTCCCTTTCTTTTCCCCCCCTCTCACCCTCTCCCCCCTCTAGCCCCCCCCTTCTTTTTTCTCTCTCCACTAGCCTTTCCCTCCCCCCCCACACACACCTTGAAAAACATACACTTCCTCTGTGGTAAAATACAAAAGTTCGTCTGTGGTAAAAAAAAAGGGGGGCCCCGGGGGATGGAAAGCCAAAACTGGGGAAAACCAGGGGGAAAGATGGGAGTTAGAGTTCCAAAAAAGGGAGGAAGAGTAGGGAAGGAAGATAGAAAGCTTGGTAAGTTTAATGGAGGAGCGGATAGCTGAAGAGGCGGAATTGGGAGCTATAGGTTTTAGCAGCAAAGAAAAGATACAGTGCTTGAAAGAAACTGCAAACCTAAAACAGATTAGAGAGACAAATGAAAATTCAGATCGACTCGGGAAAAATTAAATGTCAGGCAAGACAAGGGGAGGAAAGCAAAAAAGGAGACATGACTACCCAAAGGGCCCTATCGCCCCACGGGGGGCCAGGGAAAAGGCGGGGAGAAACCTAAGACAATGACAGGTCCAAAGACAATGAAGGTATGCTATATGCAGAGACTAACACCCAACTGCAGTAGAAAGGGAACGCTGGTCATGAAGACAGTTCACTGAAAATGAAGTTTCAGATAGGCGGGGACTGAAGGCAAAAAACATTTAAAGGGAAAGGGAAATAAATCCCTAAAGGGGAAGAGTGGAGACCGTGGGGGGGGAAAAAGGGCGAGGTCGTTTTTGTTAGGGGCAAGAACCCAAGGGGGGACAACTTCGAAGAAAAAAAAGGGGGAAGGGAAAAAATGATTGAAGGCATCATGAAAAAATTTAGGTGGGGGCGATATGACCCAGGGGAAATTTTCAGAGAATTGGGGGGTTTTTGGCAGTGAAGGATAGGGCCTGTCAAAGAAATTTTTAAAGGGAAGAATCATTCGAACCGGGATTCTGCAAGAAAAAGCAGATGAGGGAAAAACAGGGGTACCAGAGATATACCTCGATCGAACAAAAACACAAGAAAAAAGGACTAACTGAAAGAGGGGTACAGAGTCGCAAGGGGGAAGAGGGGCAATGGCAAAGATGAGCGGACCCGACACAGGGGGAAAGGGGAAACACACCCCACAAATCTCCACCAAAAAACTCCAAGCGTTTTCCAAATTTAATTGAGCAACCTTACTACAACCCCTCCCGTTCCCTCTGCCACCAACCCCCTTACACAAACCTCCCCAAACAGTGCCCCCTTTTGAGCATTGCCCCACCCCCATCATCACAAACCCCCCCACAACACAGCCCCCCCTAGGCCCCCACCCAAAGGCTCTCGCTCCCCCAAAAACCCCAAATTTTTTTAATGAAGAAAAGAAACGAAAGTTTTGGGACACAAAAGCAGATGGAATAACGAATAAAAAATAGGGGGTGGAACAAAAATTTAGTAGAAATCCCCAGACATCATAGCAGTCACAGAAATAAAAAAGACACAATCTTCCCCAAAGGATAAACGTCCCGAGGAAAGATAGGGGGAGGGGGGGAGGGGCTGCACTGCTCATAAAAACCCATGGGGATTTGAGGAAAAGGAAGGCAGGACATGTTGGAAAAGAGATACATAGTAGGGACAATTTATCCCGGGGAAAATAAAATAGTCATTGGGAAAGATGTTAACCCCCCCACAGAACTGCAGGGGCAAAAAGAGGAGTACAAAAAAAAACAAAGGGTGATGGTGGACACATGGTGAGGGGGCAAGAAGAGCTCACTCCGCAGAGAAAGTTATGGTAATGGGGGATTTAAACCACAGGGAGATCGATGGGGAAAACTGGAGCCCCTGGGGGTCCCGAAAAAATGGAGAGCCCGAGATGGACGTGGTACTTTAAACCTCATGCATCAACATGTCAGGGCACTCCCCGAGAGAGGGGGAGGTGGCCGCAAAACTCGATCTTTTGTTCACCCCCGAGCGTTCAGACATTGAGGAATACCTCGAGAGGCCCTTGGAGTTGCGACACGTGGTTCTGGTTTTTTATTATTAGTAGAGTTACAAGTGGGAAGGTAACAGGAAAATTTAAGGGGGAAAGGCCAAACATAAAAGGGGGGGCTACAGGTAGAGAAATTCCCGCAGGAGGTTCAGTGGGGGAAAAGAAATGGGAGGGAAAAATTTGTAAACAGTGTGATATGTGGCAACAAAATGCAAGGAGGCAGGGAAAGGTTTGTTCCCAAAAGGGGAAAAAGAAAAATAGGAAGACCCCAAAAGGTCCTTTGGGTTTTTCCCCAAGGTGTAGGGGGGCAAAAACCAAATGAAAAAAGAATGGAAAAAAAGGTACAGGAGGGATAGGACCCCGGAAAAAAAGTTAGAGAAGACCCGAAACGGTATGCAAAAGAAAGGAGGGAGGCCCAGCGACTCGAAAACGACATAGCATTAAAATCAAATCTGACCCCCAAAAGCTGTATTGCCACATTAGGAGGAAAACAACATCAGGGGCCGGGGTAAAGGGTGAGGAAGAAGGTGGGGGAAACTACAAGAACTCAAGAGGTATGTGAGGAGCTCAAAATTTTGATTTTTAAGGAAGTATTTTCAGTGGAGACGGAAGGCCCTTTGGGGGGGCGGATTCATGGAAGGCAAATCCGGCCCAACCTTCTGGGGGTTTCAGATAAAGTAGCAGAAAAGCATGAAGGGGAGGGGGGGGTTGATTGCATCTTCTTGGACGCAAAAAGGCCCTTTGACACAGTTCCTCAAAGGATTAGTGCAGAAACTGGGGCAGAGAAAAAACAGGAAGGGCACTGAATGGATCAGAGAATACCTGCAGGGGGGCAACAACGAGTCATGGTACTAAAGATGTATTTCAGTGGGACCTGTGATGAGCGGGGGGCCCACGGGGGGAGGTCCTAGGACCACTGATTTTTTTGGGAATGTGACGACATGATGGAGGGTTTTTACTCAGAATGTCCCCCCCTTTTCGATGATATGAAATTAAAGGGAGAATTAAAAACAGATGGGGACCCGGGAGGACTTCAAAGATACCCGGACGATGGGCACCTGGTCCCCCAAATGGGTCCGAATTTAATCCCCCCCAAATGCAAAGTCATGAAGAAGGGAAGGGCACAGAAAAACCGCAGGCAGAGTATAGGGTAGGTGGCCAAAGACGCAAACCCACCTAAGGAGAAAGATCTTGGGAAGTTAACATGAGAGTTGGGAAAACCTCACCAGATAACGCTGAGCAAATGGGGGCCTGGGAACCTGATAACGCGTTCCCATACCTTAGAAAGGAATCGTTCAAGACCTGTACCCTTTTATGTAGGCCCATCTGGAGTATGCACACCTTTTGGGAACCCACTTGTAAAACACGTCAAGAAAATAGAGAAAGCAAAAGGTTTGCGACAAGGTTAGTTTCCGAGCTAAGGGAATGTCCCATGAAGAAGGTTAAGGGGAAAAAACCTGACGACCTGGGGAAGGAGGGGGCAGGGGAGAATGATAACGAAAATTTAAAAAACGCACAGAATAGACAAAGGGGACAAAGACAGATGTTCAAGGGAGGGGGGCACGAAAAAAGAGGTCACAATGGAATTAAGACACAAAAAAAATCAGAGAGACTTAGGGGTTTTCTTCAGCTAGAGTTGTCAGGCAGTGGGAAAAGCCCAGAAAAGACGTAGTGGAGGCGGAAAACCCTACACAGTTTTTTAAAACGAGGTTTATAAAGTTTTTGGGCAGGGGGGAAAAGAGGGCCCCTAGCAACTGGTGAAAAGGCGGGGGCCCGGAGCTACACCGGCCCCTCAACCACAAATAGGTAGAAATAGGTGAGTAACACACAACACACACACAGCACACCAAACCCCCACGCTCCACGTAGTACAAAAAATGAGACGGGCAGGAAAATAAAACAAAGAAAGAAGGGGAAAACGCAACGGGTACTGACCAGCGGGGCAGGTCCCCGTCCCCCCCCGGGTTAGACCAATGACCCCCCCCGGATTAGCCCAATGACCCCCCCTCTGATCACTCCCCTCAAGGAAGGAGCAAGCACCAGACCCAGCAGCACAAGTAGTCAGGGCCAACTCACACCCCCCCACCCCATTAGATTATCTAACCCATTTTTAAAAATAACAAGTTTTTGCCGAAAAACGACCCGGGGGTTTTTTCCACTCATCCCCAAAATATTACCAAAACCCCTGCTTTGCTATATCCTTTTGAAAACTGAAATTTTTTTCCAACTTTAAACCATTGCGGGCCTGTCTTGGGTGAAAAATTTTTGCACGCATTTTACATCCCCCTTTTTTTATTCCTGTTTTCCATTTAACACCTCGATCATATCCCCCCTTAAAATTTTACGCCTTTCAGAGAGTGCAGATTCGGGCCCCAGTCTATCCCATAGGGAAGATTTCTGATACATGGGGTAAACCTTTGTCATCCTCCTCATACGTTTTCCAGAGCATTTATACCATTCGCATACGGTGACCCGAACTGAGCAGCAAATCTAAATAGGCCCAACCAAGGAATAAGGGTTGAAGAACAAAACCCGAGGACTTCTATTATTTAACTTCTAGATATGAAGCCCAAAAATTTGTTACTTTATTGCGAACACTAATGCACTGTTGTTTTGGTTTTAAATTGCTGCTAACCAAAACCCTAAATCCTTTTCGCAATCAGTAGTATTAAGATCACATCATTTAGTTTATATGTGGGTGGTATTTACCTGTCCAAAATTTGAACTTTGCTTTATCTTATTAAATCATCTGCCACTTCTCCGACCATTGCATCAGTCTATTCAAATCATCCTGGGGCGCCCAGGCCCCATTTAAAAGAATTGGACGGCCCATTTTGGTGTCACGGGGAAATTTTTTATGTCTCATTTTTTTCCCTACTTGTCGTTTATGTAAAAAGTGAACAACAAAGGGCCCAAAACTGACCCTGAGGGGCACGCTTGTGACGTCCCCGATTCTGATTTTTCCCCTTTTTTGCCCAAACTCCTGCTGCCCATTTTTCACCATGCCTCTACCCAGGAAAAAATTTTTTCCTCCATTCCGGGCCCTTTAAGTTTCCTTAATAGCCTCTGGGGAGGAACTCTATTGAAAGCCTTACTAAGTCCCTATAACAAATCATATTCATTCCATGATCTACCCCCCCAAACACCTTTTGAAAAAAAGTTAGTAAATTCGTAAGCAGGGAAAGCCCCCTTTGTAAAACGTGTTTAGATTCATTAATCAATCGTGCCCGTCAAGATGGTACGAATTGCTTCGACAATTATTGATTCCATAAATTTTCCCCCTATGGAGGGAAGGTTTTTATCCATATTCGAAGCCAAGGACCGTACCCGCCTTTTAAATGGGATTCATTTTCCCTTTTCCATTTATCAGGCCTATGCCCGTTTGTAGGATAGTTAAAAAGATTAGCCCAAAGGTATGCCCAAATTCCTCTTTACATTCTTTTTTCACCCTTGCAAACAGTTCATCAGGGTCTGGGGGTTTGTTGGGTTTTGTTTTTTCCGTTAGTCTAGGGGGCCTGTCATAGTTACCGCAATTGTACTAGTTTATTTTTCATCCTGTTTAATAATCATTTTTTCAGGAATATCGCTAGTATTTTCCTGGTGAAAACTGAGAAAGTAGGGATTTAGAATTTACAATATCCCTTTTCACTGTTATGATCGACCAGAGTTTTCTTAAGTGGGCCCAAACTTGTCCCTAATTTACTTCTGCATACCTAAAGAATCCTTTAGGGTTAAAACTTTGTTTTCCCTTTCAACCTTAGCCCTCATAATCCCCTTTTTTTTTTTCTTATTCCTTTTTTATTTCATCTTTAATTTAATATTTGATTTCTTAAATCCTCCCCCCTTCGATAGCCTATATATGCCTTCTTTTACCATGAGATGTTTTAAACTATTGTTCATCCATTGGGATCATTTTTTGTTAGATCTAATTTCCCTACTCGGAACAAAAATTTTTGGGCAGCTCTGAAAAAGTCATATTTGGGAACCAAAATCCCTGCCGGACCCCCTAGTCAGGACTCCCAATTTTGCCCCCCCTAATTTTTGAGTCCCCTGAAATCTGGGCAGAGATTTATTGCAGTTATCTGGGTAAAACCTGATATATTAAACTAAGGTTTTTGATCACTTTCCCCAAACTACATTTTAAACCCCAAGATTATTAATTAGTGAAACTTTTTTGGGAAGAACCAAATCAAACAATTTTTTCCCCTAGTTGGTTCTGTCCAAACCCGTTCTAAAAAGCAATCCTGAACGTATCAAGAAAGTCACTAGACTCAAGTTTCCTGTCATATTGTTCCAATCAATTCGTCTAAAGTTAAAAACTCCCCTATAACAACATTTTCATACTAAAGCCTTATGAATTTGTCCCATAGCAGCTTACTGCACTCCCTATCAAAGGTTTTTGGGGGCTTAAAATAATCCAAAATTTAATTTTTCAGTCCCTCGAGAAAAATGTAGCCAAACAGGTTCTGTGTTCGATGTCTAAAACTTATATCTGTCTAAGACAAAATTTAAATTTTTTTGACAACATCGCCAACCCCCACCCCTTTCCCGTTGACCCTTCAGTGTGGAAAAGTTTTTAACCCCGTATGTTTGCATTTAGAAGGCATTTCCTATTTTCAGGTTGAACGGTCCTGTTTTACCAATAATATCAATAATACCTACACTTTCAATAATCTTAGCTATCTATCTTTTTTCTTAGACTCCACATTTTTTTTTATAGTAAATTTAAGGGGGCTAGTCACTCGTTTCCCTCTACTATCCTCTTGTTTGTTTTCAATTTATTTGCCATTATAGCAACTTATTTTTAATACGTCTTTTAAAAAAATTCCCCGAGGGATCCGTAATAACGCTGTTTTTTAACCCTAATGCTGGCCTGGGTGTTTCCCCCAAACGCCCAACCTTTAAATCTATCAGTTAATTTCTAACAAGCCCCTCAATTACCCCTCAAATTTAAAAAGGGTAATGCAAACCCCTCCATCCCCGAGAGTGAACCCCCTCCCTTGCATACTATCCGTTTTTCAAAGAACAGGCCCAGTTATCAATGAAGGGATTGCAAGTTTCCCTTTCAGTATCTGTCTAGCCGCAATTTTACCCCAATTGCCCCCAGCATCCATTCACTGCCCACTCCCCTTTCGGGAAGGCTACATATACGGGGTCCCTCCCTTAGACCAACTACTTTATGGCTGACTGTCTTATCCAGCGTCCCCTCTCCTGCCCTTCCCAAAACCATTACCCCAGCACTAAGAGAAAATAAGGGCTTGTTCCCTTACCTGCCATAAAATTTTACCAACCTGTGACTATGTCACCAACACCAGCTCAGGAAGACACACTCTCTGTCTGACCTTTCTGTCTCTGTTACAAAATGCACAGTCCTATACTTACCTGAGAATTTCTACTATTAAAATATTTTTCCCTTATTACGGGAATCATGATACCTTCACCCCGCAACCATGAAATACACTGTTTTGGAAACAGAGGGAACGATTTCCTACCTTTTCATCTTCTTATTAACTCTCCCCCATCTTCCCTTTTTCCTTTACTTGAACCCCTTGCCCTTAGAGCGGGTGCCAAATTTTACTGCTGGCGACCATTCCCTTCCCTTTCCAGCTAAATCCCTTTTCACACCGCTCCCAAAACCTCTACGCGAAGCTTCAGCCCCCTTTTTCCCCCCGAAGAAGTAAAAACTCCTTCTTCAGCATTGACCTGAATTCTAAAACACTCAACAAACCTGGTGCTTGGTAACAGCCCCCGCTAACTCCCAAGAGTTAGGGAGGTAGGCCCCAGGGGACCCCTGACCTCAGCGTCGACCACTGACCCCAGCTGGCTCGCCCCTACAATCACAAATAGGTGAGAAAACGTGCGCGAACACACACACACACACACACAACACACCCCACACACACACCACCCCCCCACCCACACCTCACACACACAACCACACACAAAAAACGACCGAGAGGTATGTCGGAGCTCAACACAAAATTTAAAGAGGTATTTCAGTGGAAACCCGAGGACTCCAAAAATCAGAAGGGGGGACCCACAAGTGCTGGGTGAGGGAATATAACCCAAAGGGGGAGGGAAGAAGCTGCATGCAATTGGGAAACCCCAAAGGCGGTGGGGCCAGACAAAATCTCTCCATGGGTCCCTTAAGAGGGAGCAGAGATATTTTGGAGCCCTTAACAAGATCTTCAACACATCTTTTAAACTGGGGGAACTCCCTGAGTATGGAAAAAGGCAAAAGTAGTCCCAATTTTTAAAAAGGGGACAGACATGAGGCACTAAACTACAGACCCCGTACTCTCGGTTATAGTATGCAAGGTCATGGAGAAAATCATCAGGAGGAGGTGGTGGGGCACCCGGGGAAAAAAACAAGTGATAATTGACAACCAGCACGGTTTCAGGGGGAAAGGGAAAAAACTGTGTCACAAAACCTAGAGTTTTTGACAAGGGGACAGAAGTAAGACAAGAGAGAGGGGGTGGCGACTGCTATTTTTGGGGCTGCAAGAAGGCTTTTGACACAGTTCCTCACAAGAGGTTACTGCAAAAAGGGGGACCCGGCACACATAACAGGGGAAGGGACTGCAATGGATCAGGAATATCGACGGGGGGAAACAACGAGTCATGGACCCACGAGGTGTCAGAGTGGGCGCCCGTGACAACGGGGTTCCACAGGGGTCAGTCTGGACCTTGCGTTCTTGGTATACGTGAACGACATAACGGAAGGGTTAGATTTAAAGTGTCCCTTGTTTGCAGACGATGTAAGTTAAAGAGAAGAAAGAATCGGCGAGGATCAGGGAGGGCTAC
>NC_069431.1:27312295-27330064 GCF_026875155.1 Cherax quadricarinatus
GTGTGGAGAAATTTTCTCCAGGAGGGAGGTATCAGCCCCCTTCAGCCCCTTCAGCCCCTTTCTGCCCTGAGGGGCCCAGCCCTCTCAGAAGGGGCAAGCATCTTGTTTACTGCTACAGTGAGTAATTGATCACAGATGCCGTACGAGTATGCGACGTGGTCAAGTGACCGTTGCTCCTTGCAGTCCAGTGTTGCAGAGTGTATTTTAATAAGAGACAGTACATCTCTTACTTTAGCAGGACAATTAAGGAAAATCCTGCTCCCACTTTGTTACCATAGTAAAGATAATGGACATTGTTGTCTATGCTTAAGACAGCAAGAATCAAACATTCTGCTTTGCTTCATCGAGGAAGTGGCAAGGAAGCAAAAGTACTAGGTCAGCTTTTTTTTTGTGCTAGGGGAGTGACGGCGTGGGGCGCTGTGGTGTCTTCAGATTACTTTTGACGCTAGTGAGAGTGACACTGACGCCAGGATAACCAGCAAAGAACGATCTGTGCGTTAGTGTGAACAAAGTGTCTCATAAAACACAATAAACACTTAAGAGAAGTGTGATCAGCTTCTTTAGTGATAAGATTGTGAACAATAAAGACAAATCTTGTGGAACATAGTGTACCAGTGTGTGTGTTCCTAGACTATGGAAGACGTGGACATCCAAGGACACTTCAGCTTCTATCAAGTCACCGATATCTGTCGAAGGTGTGAAGAACACCATAGCTCAAGCTACAAGAGCAAGGTAGGTTACGAATTTCTTGTAGTACGGGGGACTGCACAGTTCTTGAGTCACAAGGAGTCTGTAATCAACCTATAGTCAGCAGTAAGGAGCGGACTTTTGAGTCCAAACAAGTACGTAATTTATCAGCAATCAGTGAATGAAATATGCTGACATAACACCCCCTAGGGGTAATTTATAATCTTACAAATTATAAATCTTTACAGCCCGTTGAGAGATGACTTCGACAGCTTCTCAAGACCTTGTCTGCAGGGGCGGCTGTGCAGGCGATGAGTTGTCTTTCTAAGTTAAGTACAAACTCTTCAAACTTAACTGGTAATGCCATTTCTCAGCATGAGGGGCTTGGACTTCCAGCTAGCATGCATGAGCGTGTTAGATAGGAGTGGATGGACACAAATGGTTTTTGGGAGCTGAAGAGCTGTTGAAGTGTGAGCAGGGTAATATTTAGTGAAGGATTCAGGTAAACCGGTTATTTTTATATAACCGGACTTGAGTCCTGGAAATGGGAAGTACAATGCCTGCACTCTAAAGGAGGGGTTTGTGATATTAGCAGTTTGGAGGGATATGTTGTGTGTCTTTATATATGCTTCTAAACTGTTGTACCTGGGCGCCTCTGCAAAAACAGTGATCATGTATGACTGAGGCGAAAGTGCTGAATGATGATGAAAGTATTTTCTTTTTGGGGATTTTTTTTTTTTTGGTCCCCCTGCCTCGGTGGGAGACGGCCGACTTGTTGAAATATATATATATATATATATATATATATATATATATTATATATATATATATATATATATATATAATATATATATATAGTAAATGTAATTAAAAATATTATAAAATTATATAAATATTTTATAATTAAAATATATTATGATATATATTAGTGCCGATTAGTAAAACTGGTACCAACTTAAAAAAACTCATTTAAAATTTGAGTCCAATCCTAAAAAATATGTTCATTTATAACATTAAAGATATATTTTTTCGTTTATTGTAATATTTTGAATAAATTAATAATTTTGTACCATATGACCTTATCTCAATAAACTCTATTATAAGAAGCGCAATTTAATTCGTAAGCCAATCCAAGCAATAATATGATTTAGATAATTTACAATAATTATAATATAAACAAAGTGAAATATAATATTTTTTTTTTTAGATTCAGAATAAATTTTTGCGAAGTTATGTCTATCTACAAACTATTCTGTTACATTCCTAAATTCTGACCAATGAATGACATTGCTATGTTAAGAAATATCGAAAGTTTTACCTATTCGCACAGCGCGCATGCACACACACACACACTATAATATATATATTATATATATTATATAATATATATTTTATATATATATATATATTATATATATATATATATATATATATATAGGCTGTACAGTACCGGCCGCGGGGGGTTGATCCGAAACTCTATCCAGGTAAACTCTCTCAGGTAAACACCCATGATGCCTTCTATCTCCTCACAAAGGGCTTGAGTCTGCCCTGGTTAACATATTTCCTAAGATGTGTACCTCATATGATATGAATTCGGCAGTATGCTGAGGTAAATTTTTACGAAATTACTAAGCCTTAATCTAGAAGACGGACAGTGGGACCAAGCTACACTTCCAGGCAACTAGGAGGCATCACACACTGCTCTACCAGCTCTCCTGTCCTCGTGTGTGGCTTCCAATGGATTTGTAGCAACGATTCTCCCTGAACACTTTATGGACAATGCTGGTGTTCATGACCAAAAGTTCATTAACGGAAATGTACAGCAGGTCTGAAACCAGACCTGCTGCCCCCAACAACTACAGTCAGACTGGGGTCTCCAGACAGTGGAGAATATAACCTCGACAATGCTTCAGAGTGTATCAGGGCGTAAGGAGAGGAGGAGTATGAGGTAATCAGTCCCTCAACCTGGAGTCGATGTGTTCAGTCCATCTTGTTACAAAGAATTCTTCAACACTTGTTCAACCTTTGGACGAAGACCTACTTCGACTAGTGAATGGTACCACTATGACCCCGCCTCCGCCTGCTTCACCTCACCTCACTACAGTATATAAGCCACGTCTACGGCCCTATGCTGTACATTCTACAAGACTGATGGACTGAACACATCGACTCCAGGTTGAGGGACTGATTACCTCATACTCCTCCTCTCCTTACGCCTTCCTCTTTGTATTGGACTGATGAAGCCACTGTGTGGCGAAACGTTTCCTGAATAAAGATTCCCATATGCTGCATAAGTGTCTCAATCTTCAACTTGTCGGTTTTTCAAACCATTCATCACAACTGTCAGACACTGCAGCATCATGGGATCTTGTTACAAAGAATTCTTCAACACTTGTTCAACCTTTGGACGAAGACCTACTTCGACTAGTGGATGGTACCAATATGACCCCGCCTCCGCCTGCTTCACCTCACCTCACTACAGTATATAAGCCACGTCTACGGCCCTATGCTGTACATTCTACAAGATTGATGGACTGAACACATCGACTCCAGGTTGAGGGACTGATTACCTCATACTCCTCCTCTCCTTACGCCTTCCTCTTTGTATTGGACTGATGAAGCCAGTGTGTGGCGAAACGTTTCCTGAATAAAGATTCCCATATGCTGCATAAGTGTCTCAATCTTCAACTTGTCGGTTTTTCAAACCATTCATCACAACTGTCAGACACTGCAGCATCATGGGATCTTGTTACAAAGAATTCTTCAACACTTGTTCAACCTTTGGACGAAGACCTACTTCGACTAGTGGATGGTACCACTATGACCCCGCCTCCGCCTGCTTCACCTCACCTCACTACAGTATATAAGCCACGTCTACGGCCCTATGCTGTACATTCTACAAGATTGATGGACTGAACACATCGACTCCAGGTTGAGGGACTGATTACCTCATACTCCTCCTCTCCTTACGCATTCCTCTTTGTATTGGACTGATGAAGCCACTGTGTGGCGAAACGTTTCCTGAATAAAGATTCCCATATGCTGCATAAGTGTCTCAATCTTCAACTTGTCGGTTTTTCAAACCATTCATCACAACTGTCAGACACTGCAGCATCATGGGATCTTGTTACAAAGAATTCTTCAACACTTGTTCAACCTTTGGACGAAGACCTACTTCGACTAGTGGATGGTACCACTATGACCCCGCCTCCGCCTGCTTCACCTCACCTCACTACAGTATATAAGCCACGTCTACGGCCCTATGCTGTACATTCTACAAGATTGATGGACTGAACACATCGACTCCAGGTTGAGGGACTGATTACCTCATACTCCTCCTCTCCTTACGCCTTCCTCTTTGTATTGGACTGATGAAGCCACTGTGTGGCGAAACGTTTCCTGAATAAAGATTCCCATATGCTGCATAAGTGTCTCAATCTTCAACTTGTCGGTTTTTCAAACCATTCATCACAACTGTCACACACTGCAGCATCATGGGATCTTGTTATAAAGAATTCTTCAATACTTGTTCAACCTTTGGACGAAGACCTACTTCGACTAGTGGATAGTACCACTATGACCCCGCCTCCGCCTGCTTCACCTCACCTCACTACAGTATATAAGCCACGTCTACGGCCCTATGCTGTACATTCTACAAGATTGATGGACTGAACACATCGACTCCAGGTTGAGGGACTGATTACCTCATACTCCTCCTCTCCTTACGCCTTCCTCTTCGTATTGGACTGATGAAGCCACTGTGTGGCGAAACGTTTCCTGAATAAAGATTCCCATATGCTGCATAAGTGTCTCAATCTTCAAACATAGGTGTAATTGCGACAGTGAATCTGAGGACCGATTCGGGTACCATGGTCTTGTTTGCTGTAGATCCGAGGGAAAAATTGCAAGGCATGAAGAGGTTAATAACATCATCAAGAGGAGCCTCACAACAGACGGATACCCAGCGATAAGGGAGCCACGCAAACTATGCAGGTCTGATGGCAACCAAAAGCATCCAGATGATATCACCCTTCAAGCCTGGACAGACGGCAAACTGGTGTGGGACTACTCATGTGCATTCACATTGGCTGATACCTATGTCCACTATATCAGAGAGACCAGAGGAGCAGCTTCAGGGAGTTTTAAAAGTCTAAAAAAATACGGTGAACTTGCCCATCATTATATGTTTGTTTCTATAGGCTCAGAGCCTCCTTGGCCTATGGGTAAAGAGTGCATCTAGGGATCCCAGGGAGGCTAGTTTTCTATTCCAGCTACACAGCATCGCGATTCAGAGGGGTAATGCCTGCTGTATCCTGGGTATGCGCCCCAGTTCTGAGGAGGTAGATGAGATTTTCGTATTGTAATCTGCGACAAACACGTAGCAATATGTACCTGAAATGTAACCCTCAACCCTCATGTACTGTATATGCCATTTCTGTACCACAAATGTATCTATGAAGCCTTGTGTACCATATTATGTTGTTAGGTAAGACACATATGCAACACTTAGGTATCTTTATTTCGAAACGTTTCGACTTCTTCAGTCGAGTACACAAAAGTTGATAGAAGCAGAAGAGACTTGAAGACGATGTAATCAGTCCATCACCCTTAAAGTTTTAAGGTGGTCAGTCCCTCAGTCTGGAGAAGAGCGTAGTTTCAGACTATGGAACAATGCTCTTCTCCAGACTGAGGGACTGACCACCTCAAAACTTCAAGGGTGATGGACTGATTACATCGTCTTCAAGTCTCTTCTGCTTCTATCAACTTTTCTGTACTCGACTGAAGAAGCCTACTGTGTAGGCGAAACGTTTCGAAATAAAGATACCTAACTGTTGCATATGTGTCTTACCTAACAACCTGTCGGTATTTTATACCATTTTAATGTTCAACCATATTATGTACTTATAGTACATGTGTGTGTGTGAGTGTGTGTGTGTGTGTGTGTGTACTCACCTATTTGTACTCACCTATTTGTGGTTGCAGGGGTCGAGTCACAGCTCCTGGCCCCGCCTCTTCGCTGATTGCTACTAGGTCCTCTCTCTCCCTGCCCCATGAGCTCTATCATACCTCGCCTTAAAACTATGTATGGTTCCTGCCTCCACCACATCACTTTCTAGGCTATTCCATGGCCTGACTACTCTATGATGAAAAAAATATTTCCCAAAATCCCTTTTTCATTCTGAGTCTTCAATTTCCAATTTGGCCCTTTTGTGTCTGTGTCCCATTTTGGGAAATCCCGTCTTTGTCCCCTGTCTATTCCGGCAGTATTTTTTTTGTCGTTATATGTCTCCCCTGACCCTCCTGGCCTCCAGTGTTTTGTCGGGCCCGTTTTCCCCCCAAACCCTTTCTTCATAGGAAAAATCCCCGTAGCTCGGGGATAGTTTTTTGAAAACCCTTTGCACTTTTCTAATTTTTGACGTGCTTGATGGGGTGTGGATTCCAAACTGGTGCTCATACCCCAGTATGGGCCTGAGTAGATGGTGTACAAAGTCTTAAACAAAACCCTTCTGGGTATCGGAACGCTACCCGTGGGTTTTGCAGGCCCCCGTATGCTGCAGCAGTTTCTGTTTGTGTGCGCCCCGGAGTATGTCGGTGTTATACCACCCCCAGATCTTTTTCCTTTAGGGGGTTTTTGCATTTTTGGCCATTAAACTATTTGTGTCTGCGGTTCTTTCCCCCTTCCCCCAATCTTCATGATTTTGATTTGGCAGGGTTAAATTTAGGGCCATTTGCTGGACCGGGCTTTTTGCCTTCCAGATCTCTTTGTGTCCTGCGACCCTCGCCCCCGATTCGATTCTTTCTTTAAACTTACATCGTTGCAAAACAGGCACTTCGAGTCTATCCCTTCCGTTATGTCTTTTTCCCCCGTATCCCAAGAACAGCACGGCCTAGGATTTACCCCTGGGGAAACCCCGCTTGTCACAGGGCCCACCTGACACTCGTCGGTCCCATGACTGTTGTTTCCTCCCTGTAGATTTCTTGATCCATTGCGTGCCTTTCCTGTTATGTGTCCCTGGTCCTCTAGCTTTTGCAGTAACCTCTTGGGGAACTGTGTCGAAAGCCTTTTGCAGCCCAAAAAAATAGCGTGATCCCCCTCTCTCTCTTTTTTAATTCTGTCCCTTGTCATAAACTTAGTAGGTTTTGAACAGGATTTTCCTTCCTGAAACCGTGTGGTTGTAAATTTATACACTTGTTTCTTTCCAGGTGCCCCACCACTTCCTCCTGATGATTTCTCCATGACCTTTCATATATACACGTTAGAGTACAGGTCTGTAGTTTTTTTGCCTCATGTTTTCTCCCTTTTTAAAATTGGGGACTCATTTGCCTTTTCCAACCTCAGGGAGTTGCCCCGTTTAAAGATGTGTTTAAGATCTTTGTTTTAAGGTACACAATATCTTGTCCTCTTTAGGGGCCATGGAGAGTGTTTTTTGGTCCACGCCTTTGAGGTGTAAGTTCGCATAGCAGCTTCTTCACCTCCTCCTTGGGTATATGTACCTATCCGCCTTGCTGGTGTGCCCCCCCGTTCTGATTCTTGGAGTCCCCTGGTTTCCCCTTAAAAACCCCTTTAATTTGTTTGAGCTCCTGACATACCTCTCGGTCGTTTTTGTGTGTTGGTTGTGTGTGAGTTTGTTGGGGGTGGGTGGTGGTGTGTGTGGTGTGTTGTGTGTGTGTGTTGTGTGTTTTGGCGCCACGTGTTTCCCTATTTGTGATTGTAGGGGTCGAGTCCAGCTGGGTCAGTGGTCGTACGCTGGGTCAGTGGTCACTGGGGTCCTACCCGCCTAAGTTTGGGAGTTAGCGTGGGTTTACCCAAGCCCAAAAGGGTTTTGTAGTGTTTTTGAATCTCAGGTTCAAGTGCTGAAAAAGGAGATTTTTCTTCTTCGGGAGGAAAATAGGGGTGAAGCTTCGGTAGATGAGTTTGGGAGCGAGTGTGGAAGGATTTTGTGGTAAGGAAGGAATGGTCGCCGCAGGTAGTGGCAGCCGCTCTAAGTGGCAAGTGGTTCACAGTCAGGAAAAAGGAAGTAGGAGAAATTAATAGAGAAAAATGTGAAGGAGGAAATCGATTCTCTGTTCTCCCAAAACGGTGTACTTTAGTGGTTGCGAGGTGAAGGTATCACTGACCCCCGCTAATCAAAGGGGGGGGAAATTAGTTTCTAACAAAAATGACCCCAAAGGGAAATGAACAATAGTTTTTAAAACATCTCTTTGGTAAAAGAAGGCATATATGGGCCCTATCAAAAGGGGGGGAGGGCAGTTAAGAAATCAAATATTAAATTTAAAGAGGGAAAAATAAAAAAAGGGGGAATAAGAAAAAAAAAAAGGGGTTTAATAAAGGCTAAGGTTGCAAGGGTTTCAAAGAAAAAAACCCAAAAGGGAAATTTTTTTCAGGTATCCCAGAAGAAAATTTTAGGGAAAAAGTTTGGCCCAAACTTAAGAAAACTCTGGCCCAGATCACAAACATTTATAAGGATATTTGGGGGAAATTTTCCCTAAATCCCTACTTCCTCCAGTTTTCCCCCGGGAAAAAAACTACCCGGATATTCCTGAAATAAAAATTTATGTAAACAGGATGATAATAAACTATTAAAATTTGGGCGGAACAAAAGTGACAGGGCCCCTAAAGACTAAAAGAGAAACTAAAACCTAACAAATCCCCAGACCCTGATGAACGCTTTGCAAAGGGTTTTTAAAAAAGAATGTAAAGGGGAATTTGGGCATCCCTTTTGGGCTAAATTTTTTTAAACCCTATCCCCTAAAACTGGCAAGGCCTGATAAAAATGGAAAATTTTTTTGGCAAATTTTGGAAAAAAAACCTTTAATTTTTAAAAAAAGGAAAAAGGGGACAGGTTTGGGTTCAACAGGATAAAAATTTACCATCCTTTTGGGGGGGTTTTTAAAATTTTAATAATTTTTTCAACAAGTGTTTGAAGGAAGAAGGGTTAAATGAATTGTTTTTACCAAAGGGGCTTCCCAATTAAAATTTCCCCAATTTTTTTTAAAAGGGTTTTAAGGAAGGGAATAGGAAGGAAAATTTATTTTTTTTTTTTTTTTTTTTTTTTTTTTTTTTTTCCCCTGGGTAGAGGCAGGGGCTGAAAAATAGGCAGCAGAGGGGTTTTGGCAAAAGGGGGGAAAAAATAAAGAATGGGGCACGTCACAAGCTTTTGTTCCCATGGGTCAGTGTTGGGCCCGTTGTTGTTCAAAAATTTTCCCATAAACGACATAGTTTGGGGGAAAAAATAGAGACATAAAAAAATTTCCTGATGACACCAAAATAGGCCGCCCAAATTTCATTCAAATGAGGACACTGGGCGTTCCAGGATAAATTTGAATAGACTGATGCAATGGTCGGAAAAAGTGGCAGATGCATTTAATAAAGAAAAAAGCAAAGTTCAAATTTTGGGAACAGGTAAATACCTGCCCCCATAAAACTAAATGATTAATTTTTAAAAACCCCTGTTTGGGAAAAAAGGATTTGGGATTTCGGGTTTAGCAGTTTTTTAAAAACCCAAAAAACAGTGCATTAGGGGTTCGCAATAAAGAAAAACAAATTTTGGGCTCATATCTAGAAGTATAAATAAAAAGGAAGTCCCCAGGTTTGTTCTTAAACCCCTTTATATACCCTTTGGGGGGGGGTTAGGCCTCATTTAGACAAACCCTTGCTCAGTTCGGGTCACCGAAATTCCCAAAAGGGAAATATAAATGCTCGGGAAAAAACGTAACGGAGGAGGAGGGACAAAAGGTTTACCCCATGTATCAAAATTTTTTTCCCCCTATGGGGATAAAACTGAGGGCCCAAATCTCCCACTCTCTCGAAAGGCGAAAAATTGGGGGGGATATGATCGAGGTGATAAAGGGAAAACAGGAATAAAAAAAGGGGGATGTAAAAGCGTGCGAAATTTCCCCCCAAGACGGGTCCGGGCAATGGTTTCAATTTTGGAAAAATTTCAGTTTTCAAAAAAATATAGCTAAGAAACGGGGTTTGGTAATAAGTTTGGATGAGTGGAACAAACTCCCGATACAGTTATTCAGGCTAAAACGTTGTGTAGTTTTAAAAATAGGTTAGATAAATACATGAATGGGTGTGGGTGGGTGTGAGTTGGACCTGACTAGCTTGTGCTGCTGGGTCTGGTGCTGTGCTCCTTCCTTGAGTGGAGATGATCAGACTGGGTGGGTCATTGGGCTAATCCAGGGGGGTCATTGGTCTAATCCGGGGGGGACATGGACCTGCTCCGCATGGGTCAGTAGGCCTGTTGCAGTGTTCCTTCTTTCTTATGTTCTTATGTTCCTGACCCTGCCTCTTCACTGGTTGCTACTACGTGCGCATGCGTGTGTGTGTGTGTGCGTGTGTGTGTGTGTATGTGTGTGTACTCACCTATTTACTCACCTATTTGTGGTTGCAGGGGCCGAGTCGTAGCTCCTGGCCCCGCCTTTTCACCAGTTGCTACTGGGCCCTCTCTCTCCCTGCTCCATGAACTTTATCAAACCTCGTCTTAAAACTGTGTATGGTTCCTGCCTCCACTACGTCATTTTCTAGGCTATTCCACTGCCTGACAACTCTATGACTGAAGAAATACTTCCTAATGTCTCTCTGATTTATTTGTGTCTTCAACTTCCAATTGTGACCTCTTGTTTCTGTGTCCCCTCCCTTGAACATCATGTCTTTGTCCACCTTGTCTATTCTGTGCAGTATTTTATATGTCGTTATCATGTCTCCCCTGACCCTCCTGTCCTCCAGTGTCGTCAGGCTGATTTCCCTTAACCTTTCTTCATAGGACATTCCCCTTAGCTCTGGAACTAACCTTGTCGCAAACCTTTGTGCTTTCTCTAGTTTCTTGACGTGCTTTATCAAGTGCGGGTTCCAAACAGGTGCTGCATACTCCAGTATGGGCCTGACATACAAGGTGTACAGTGTCTTGAACGATTCCTTTCTAAGGTATCGGAACGCTGTTATCAGGTTTGCCAGGCGCCCATTTGCTGCAGCAGTTATCTGGTTGATGTGTATTTCCGGAGACATGCTCAGTGTTATACTCATCCCAAGATCTTTCTCCTTGAGTGAGGTTTGCAGTCTTTGGCCACCTAGCCTATACTCTGCCTGCGGTCTTCTGTGCCCTTCCCCTATCTTCATGACTTTGCATTTGGCGGGATTAAATTCGAGAAGCCATTTGCTGGACCAGGTGCCCAGTCTGTCCAGGTATCTTTGAAGTCCTGCCTGGTCCCCATCTGATTTAATTCTCCTCATTAACTTCATATCATCTGCAAACAGGGACACTTCTGAGTCTAACCCTTCCATCATGTCGATCACATATACCAAAAATAGCAGTGGTCCTAGGACCTACCCCTGTGGGACCCCGCTCATCACAGGTGCCCACTGTAATACATCATTACGTACCATGACTCGTTGTTGCCCCCCTGTCAGGTATTCTCTGATCCATTGCAGTGCCCTTCCTGTTATATGCGTCTGATCCTCTAGCTTCTGCACTAATCTCTTGTGAGGAACTGTGTCAAAGGCCTTCTTGCAGTCCAAGAAGATGCAATCAACCCACCCCTCTCTCTCATGTCTTACTTCTGCTACTTTATCATGAAACTCCAGAAGGTTTGTGACACAGGATTTGCCTTCCATGAATCCGTTCCCCCAGAGGCCTTCCTGTCTCCACTGTAAATACTTCCTTAAATCTAATGTTGAGCTCCTCACATACCTCTTGATCGTTTCTTGTGAGTTCTCCACCTTCTTTCCTCAGCCTTATCACCTGGTCCACTGACTGTTGTCTTCCTCCTAATGTGGCAATACAGCAGTTTCGGGTCAGATTTGACTTTAGATGCTATGTCGTTTTCGTACTGTCGCTGGGCCTCCCTCCTTATCTGTGCATACTCGTTTCTGGCTCTTCTACTAATCTTGTTTTCCTGGGTCCTATGCTCCTGTACCTTTTTCCATTCTCTGTTGCACTTGGTTTTTGCCTCCCTACACCTTCGGGTAAACCAAGGACTCGTTTTGGTCTTCCTATTATTTCTGTTTCCCTTGGGAACAAACCTTTCCTCTGCCTCCTTGCACTTTGTTGCCACATATTCTATCATCTCGTTTACTAATTTTCCTACCATTTCTCTGTCCCACTGAACCTCCTGCAGGAAGTTTCTCATACCTGTGTAGTCCCCCCTTTTATAGTTTGGCCTTTCCCCTTCAATTCCTGTTACCTTCTCCACTTGTAACTCTACTATATAATCAAAACTCAGAACCACGTGATCGCTAACTCCAAGGGGCCTCTCGTAGGTGATGTCCTCAATGTCTGAACTGCTCAGGGTGAACACAAGATCGAGTCTTGCTGGCTCATCCTCCCCTCTCTCTCTGGTAGTGTCCCTGACATGTTGATGCATGAGGTTTTCAAGTACCACGTCCATCATCTTGGCTCTCCATGTTTCGGGACCCCCATGGGCTCCAGGTTTTCCCAGTCGATCTCCTGTGGTTGAAATCGCCCATTACCAGTAACTTTGCTCTGCTGGAGTGAGCTCTTCTTGCCACCTCAGCCAGTGTGTCCACCATCACCCTGTTGTTTTCTTTGTACTCCTCTCTTGGCCTCCTGCAGTTCTGTGGTGGGTTATACATCATTCCAATGACTACTTTATGTTCTCCGGACTGAATTGTACCTACTATGTAGTCTCTTTCTCCAATCATGTCCATGCCTTCCATTTCCTCAAATCCCCATCGGTGTTTATGAGCAGTGCAGCCCCTCCTCCCCCTCTACTCTATCTTTCCTCAGGATCTGATTATCCCATTGGGAAGATTGTGTCTGTTATTATTTCTGTGACTGCTATGATGTCTGGGGATTTCTCACTGATTCTTTCGTTCCACTCCTCATGTTTATTCGTTATTCCATCTGCGTTTGTGTACCAAACTTTCAGTTTCTTTTCTATCATTGCAAAAATATTGGGGTTGGGGGAGCGAGAGCCTTGGTGGGGGCCTATGGGGGGCTGTGTTGTAGGTGGGGTTTGTGATGATGGGGGTGGGGTCAGAATGCTCATAAGGGACAGCTGTTTGGGTGAGGTTTGTGATAAGGGGGTTGGTGGCAGAGGGAACAGTGAGTGGGTTGTAGTATAGGTTGCTCAATTACATTGGGAATATCGCAGTTGGAGTCTTTCGGTGGGAGATTCTGTGGGGTGTGTTTGCCTTCCTCCTGTGTCTGGGTCCTGCTCATCTTTGCCATTGCCTCTCATTCCTCCTTGCGACTCTGTACCCTCTCTTTCAGTGTAGTCCTTTCTTCTTGTGTTCTGTTGCGATCGAGGTATACTCTCTGGTACCCCTGTTTGTCCCTCAGTCTTGCTTTCTCTTGCAGAATCCTGGTTCGAACTGATTCTTCCTTGAAAATTACTTTGACAGGCCGTATCCTTCCACTGACCAAACCACCCAATTCTCTGAAAATTTCTCCCTGGGTCATATCGCCCTCACCTATTGTTTTCATGATGCCTTCAATCATTTTTTCCTCTTCCCCTTTTATTTCTTCGAAGTTGTCCCCCTTGGCTTCTTGCCCGTAGACAAAAACTGACCTCGCCCTTTCCTCCTCCCACTGAGTCTCCATCTGCTTCCTCTGAGGCATTTTATTTCCTTCCATTGAAATGTTCTTGCCTTCAGTCCCTGTCCTATCTGAAACTTCTATTCTCAGTGAACTGTCTTTCATGACCAGCTGTTCCTTGCTACTGCAGTTGGCTGTTAGTCTCTGCATATAGCATACCTTCATTGTCTTTGGACCTGTCATTTGATCTTAGTGTGCTCCTCGCCTTTTCCCTGGCCCCACGTGGGTCTGATAGGGCCTTTGCATATGTCATGTCTCCTTTGTTGCTTACCATCCCCTTGTCTGTGCCTGACATTGAATTTCCTGATGTCGCATCTGAATTGTCATTTGTCTCTCTAATCTGTTTTAGGTTTTGCAGTTTCTCTTCTAAGCACTGTATCTTAGCTTCTGCTGCTAAGACCTATAGCTCCCAATTCCTGCACTCTTCAGCTATCCGCTCCTCCATTATCTTACCAAGCTCTTCTATCTTCCTTCCCTACTCTTCCTCCCTTTTTTGGAACTCTAACTCCCAGTCTTTCCTCCCTGGTTTGTCCACCAGATCTCTGGCTTTCCATCCTCCGGGGCCACCCATTTTTTTTTTACCACAGACAGAAGCTTATGTATTTTACCACAGAGAGAAGTGTATGTGTTTTCAAGGTGTGTGTGTGGGGGGGAGGGACAAGGCTAGTGGAGAGAGAAAATAGAAGGGGAAGGCTAGAGGAGGGAGAGGGTGAGAGGGGGAGAGAGAAAGGGTAGAAAGAGGGAGAGAGAGGAGAGAGTATGGGGGTGAGGGATAAGACCAAGGGGGAGAGAAAGAGAAATGTGAGGGGGAGAGAAAGGGCAGAGAGAGGGAGAAAGAGAGAGAGAAAGAGAGAGAGAGAGAGAGAGAGAGAGAGAGAGAGAGAGAGAGAGGAGAAAGGAGGGTGAGGGAAAAGGCTATGGGAGAGAGAAATGCGAGGGAGGGGTAGAAATATAAAAAAAGGGAGATGGAGAGAGAAGCCTATAGAGAGAGAGAGAGAGAGGAGGGTGAGGGATAGGTTATGGGAGTGAGAGAAGAGAGAGAGAGAGAGAGAGAGAGAGAGAGAGGAGAGAGAGAGAGAGAGAGAGAGAGAGAGAGGGAGGGAGAGAGGGAGAGAGAGAGAGAGAGAGAGAGAGAGAGAGAGAGAAGAGAGAGAGAGAGAGAAGATGGAGAGGGGAGAGAGAGGAGAGAGAGGGAGAGAGAGAGAAGGGGGAAGGGGGAGGGAAAAAGGCTATGAGAGAGAGAAACGTGAGGGAGGGGGAGAGAGAAAGATAGGAGGGAGAAGGGAGTGAAGGCAAGAGTGGGGGGAGGGGAAAGGTCTGTGGGGGAGGGAAAGGGAGAGAGGGGGGGGGGACACGGTCAAATTCCAAGGATCAGCTGTGTGAATGAGTGGGTGTGTGTACTCACCTAGTTGTGTTTTCAGGGGTCGAGACTCAGCTCCTGGCCCCGAGTGTGTATGTGTGAGCACATCAGTTGTTTATATGTCCCAGAAATACATCTCACCTCTGTACCCATTGGGTACATGTGTACCCAATACTTGCTTCTCAGATTGTACTGTCTCTCTGTCTTAAAACATTATCTCTCGAAACTGTTGTCAGGGCTGTAGTCCCATTAGCCCCAACTTACTCCTCCTGCCTATTCCTTGCTCCTACCAATTTTATCTTCCTACTACTGCTAGATGCTGTGTGTATGATAATCACTCTGGAGCAGGGTATGTGACAGCCAGCTACCAGTGATCGTAGGGCCGGCTCTACCACTCAAAACTTCCCGCCAACCACAAACAGGTGATTTGTACGTTACAACCAGATTCCTGATGTACGATGCTTGCTGTACGATGCTCGCTGTATGATGACTCGTGCACCTCGCCCTTCCGCCTCCGACTTCTTCAACTATTCTTTTCTCGTTGCCCTTTTGAGTCCTCATTTACCACACTTATCACTTGTATATTGCTACTTTTATAATTTACACTTCACTTTTGGTAAGTACACTTCTTATTTGTGATGACACCCAACCTGTTATGGCGGCGCTACTTCCTCAGGCCTACTGCTGCCACCTTCTCTGCTTATATATATTTATATATATGTGTGGAAACTTATTTGGTACCTAAAGTTCCACAGGACAGATCCAGCATGGCTGTAATGGAATGGCTGAGCTGGGTGGCCCTTAAACCCTCCCAAATAAACATATTTCACCCTCCGGGTTGGCGATTGATTGTAGGCACTTATTTATTTATAGATTTACCCTTCAGGGAAGGAGTAGGTAGTTTTACTGTTAGTATATTAATATTAGGTTTACTAAGGCAACTGTAGATAATAATAATGTAGACCTAAGACCTTAACATAGGTAGTAATAGGCCGATAATGTAGGCAAACACTAGGATAAGTTAGCTAGGGAGAACTGGCAGCCCTAGTTTGAACGAAGAGACGAGGGTCTGGAAGAGAGAAGAGCTCGTTCTTCTTAAGACAGACACCAACTGGACAAGACATGCCGTGATCAGCAGACGGCGCCCCCACGTGTCTTCACATTTGAGACCTAGGGAAATCTGGTAGAGGCACCTCGATGTACCGTAGATGACCTCCGTCAGGCCCATACAGTAAGACAAGACCTCCACTTTATCTCGTAGATTTCTGGCCAGTGTCTGGGGAGAATTGTGAGTGAGTTTGATCTGTGGGCCTGTCTTGCAGCTGGCAGAGCATGCCCAGTAGGTAACAGTGTCTCTCGTAAGTCTGGAAGCTAGTGTCCGTGTCTGCATAGTTATACTAGGGGATACACACCCTCTTGGATATAGGAATTTCTGAGGTGCAGGCAGGTCACTAATAATGATTGAATATTTCAGGAATTAAGGCTCCTGGTTGCACGTGGTTTCTGAGGGGAAGTCCAAAGGGGCTAAGGCTAAGCTTAGGGAAGTTGAAGATCAGGATATATGCTGCAACACCAAGTAAGTTAGTCCTTTATACGTGCATGCAGGCGAGTTTCTTGCACCTTCAATCATTTGTGAAAATCTGTCCTATAAGCTACTTGTGAGGCTGAGGTACCCACCTCAGAGCTCGGTGTCAACAGAGTTTGCCAGGGTAGGCGACTCACTTGGAGGCAGTCCACACAAATTTTCACAATATGTATGTGTGTGTATATATATATATATATATCTATATATAATATATATTATATATATATATATATATATATATTATATATATATATATATATATATTTCCCTTTTCTGGCTAGCTTGTTCACTCTGGCTGTATGCTACCTCACAGTTTCTCATTAGCCAACCTCTCTTAATTCTATTTGATCTTTTGTCTTTAGTCACTCGCTTTGTACTTTGTATATTTGTAACAGTGTGGCAACAAGTGCCAACTAGGCCTCAACGAACTGGCACTTTGAAATTTTGTTGTATAATTTCAGGCTTTCTCTCGCCTTTACTTTATTTTTTTGCTAATACTTTGGTTATCACTTGTAAGGTTGTTCACTGACGTTGTCACTAACACTGGTTGCTTCTAGCTGCTAAAGCACGCCCTAAAAACACTAAGATTCTCGGAGCCTGTGTGTGTGTGTGTGTGTGTGTGTGTGTGTGTGTGGTGTGTGTGTGTGTGTGTGTGTGTGTGTGTGCATAAAAAAAATAAAATCCATATAAATATATTTACATCAGTGTTCAGGCTTTTTCGCATGTGTTGAGTGTGGTTCTCCCACACCAGCAGTGTCCAGCAGCAGTAGGTCATCAAACTGATTATCAGGCTCCCCTGATATCTCTTTTCCATGATAACTTTGTCTTGGTGAAATCGTTCATGTTGGCTTCTATCTCACAAACTGTACGTTTTGGACCAAAACTGAGTTCGTATTTAACTTCAGCGTTGCTTAAGTAGAAACAGGTGTTTTTAAGCGTAAACAGAAACTTTTATTGGGTTCTGTACTTGAAGAATGTCTTTTCTTATGGTATGGTCTTAAAACTTTGAGCTCATGTGTGCTTTCCAGAGAGCAAAGTTCACTTTGCTAATTGATAGCACAAGTACCGGTGTGTCGATTTTATTATACAGTGATACTGATTTTCATTCAAATTATTAACGCTGATACATTCCATGAAAAGGAAGACATTATATGTTTAGAATATTTGGATATAAATTTTAAATTTTAATAAAATTATTAAAAAGGCTGGAATCATCGGATGCAAAACAGTTACTGAAGAATATCTGGGTTTGGATTTCACTTTGCTCTTTGTAAATTTCTAAACTGCAAATTTTATTAAATAAATCGATTTCCAAGTAATTACTATTGAATGTCTCTCGTGGTCAGCTTTCAACAATTAATGTATCCTAAGTAGAAACAATTTATAATGAATTTGAGCACTTAAGTGCCAGTTTTATATTTGTTTTTTATCAAATCAAACTTCATTAAAGCATAAAATATCACATATTGTTTCTGTAAAGGATTGTAAAGAATTTTAAATAGAACTGCAATAAAAAAGCGAGGAACATTAAAAACTTGCGTTTTTAGTTTTGGGTGTGTTTAGTTTTAAGCCCATTC
>NC_069431.1:27330564-27362156 GCF_026875155.1 Cherax quadricarinatus
GGGGTGTGTTTTGTGGTGTTGTTTTATGTGTGTTACTCACCTATTTACTCACCTATTTGTGGTTGCAGGGGCCGAGTCGTAGCTCCTGGCCCCGCCTTTTCACCAGTTGCTACTGGGCCCTCTCTCTCCCTGCTCCATGAACTTTATCAAACCTCGTCTTAAAACTGTGTATGGTTCCTGCCTCCACTACGTCATTTTCTAGGTTATTCCACTGCCTGACAACTCTATGACTGAAGAAATACTTCCTAATGTCTCTCTGATTTATTTGTGTCTTCAACTTCCAATTGTGACCTCTTGTTTCTGTGTCCCCTCCCTGGAACATCATGTCTTTGTCCACCTTGTCTATTCTGCGCAGTATTTTATATATCGTTATCATGTCTCCCCTGACCCTCCTGTCCTCCAGTGTCGTCAGGCTGATTTCCCTTAACCTTTCTTCATAGGACATTCCCCTTAGCTCTGGAACTAACCTTGTCGCAAACCTTTGTGCTTTCTCTAGTTTCTTGACGTGCTTTATCAAGTACGGGTTCCAAACAGGTGCTGCATACTCCAGTATGGGCCTGACATACAAGGTGTACAGTGTCTTGAACGATTCCTTTCTAAGGTATCGGAACGCTGTTATCAGGTTTGCCAGGCGCCCATTTGCTGCAGCAGTTATCTGGTTGATGTGTATTTCCGGAGACATGCTCATCCCAAGATCTTTCTCCTTGAGTGAGGTTTGCAGTCTTTGGTCACCTAGCCTATACTCTGCCTGCGGTCTTCTGTGCCCTTCCCCTATCTTCATGACTTTGCATTTGGCGGGATTAAATTCGAGAAGCCATTTGCTGGACCAGGTGCCCAGTCTGTCCAGGTCTCTTTGAAGTCCTGCCTGGTCCCCATCTGATTTAATTCTCCTCATTAACTTCACATCATCTGCAAACAGGGACACTTCTGAGTCTAACCCTTCCATCATGTCGTTCACATATACCAAAAATAGCAGTGGTCCTAGGACCTACCCCTGTGGGACCCCGCTCATCACAGGTGCCCACTGTAATACATCATTACGTACCATGACTCGTTGTTGCCCCCCCTGTCAGGTATTCTCTGATCCATTGCAGTGCCCTTCCTGTTATATGCGCCTGATCCTCTAGCTTCTGCACTAATCTCTTGTGAGGAACTGTGTCAAAGGCCTTCTTGCAGTCCAAGAAGATGCAATCAACCCACCCCTCTCTCTCATGTCTTACTTCTGCTACTTTATCATGAAACTCCAGAAGGTTTGTGACACAGGATTTGCCTTCCATGAATCCGTTCCCCCAGAGGCCTTCCTGTCTCCACTGTAAATACTTCCTTAAATCTAATGTTGAGCTCCTCACATACCTCTTGATCGTTTCTTGTGAGTTCTCCACCTTCTTTCCTCAGCCTTATCACCTGGTCCTTGACTGTTGTCTTCCTCCTAATGTGGCAATACAGCAGTTTCGGGTCAGATTTGACTTTAGATGCTATGTCGTTTTCGTACTGTCGCTGGGCCTCCCTCCTTATCTGTGCATACTCGTTTCTGGCTCTTCTACTAATCTTGTTTTCCTGGGTCCTATGCCTCCTGTACCTTTTCCATTCTCTGTTGCACTTGGTTTTTGCCTCCCTACACCTTCGGGTAAACCAAGGACTCGTTTTGGTCTTCCTATTATTTCTGTTTCCCTTGGGAACAAACCTTTCCTCTGCCTCCTTGCACTTTGTTGCCACATATTCTATCATCTCGTTTACTAATTTTCCTACCATTTCTCTGTCCCACTGAACCTCCTGCAGGAAGTTTCTCATACCTGTGTAGTTTCCCCTTTTATAGTTTGGCCTTTCCCCTTCAATTCCTGTTACCTTCTCCACTTGTAACTCTACTATATAATCAAAACTCAGAACCACGTGATCGCTAGCTCCAAGGGGTCTCTCGTAGGTGATGTCCTCAATGTCTGAACTGCTCAGGGTGAACACAAGATCGAGTCTTGCTGGCTCATCCTCCCCTCTCTCTCTGGTAGTGTCCCTGACATGTTGATGCATGAGGTTTTCAAGTACCACGTCCATCATCTTGGCTCTCCATGTTTCGGGACCCCCATGTGGCTCCAGGTTTTCCCAGTCGATCTCCCTGTGGTTGAAATCGCCCATTACCAGTAACCTTGCTCTGCTGGAGTGAGCTCTTCTTGCCACCTCAGCCAGTGTGTCCACCATCACCCTGTTGTTTTCTTTGTACTCCTCTCTTGGCCTCCTGCAGTTCTGTGGTGGGTTATACATCATTCCAATGACTACTTTATGTTCTCCGGACTGAATTGTACCTACTATGTAGTCTCTTTCCCCAATCATGTCCATGCCTTCCATTTCCTCAAATCCCCATCGGTGTTTTATGAGCAGTGCAGCCCCTCCTCCCCCTCTACTCCTATCTTTCCTCAGGATCTGATATCCCATTGGGAAGATTGTGTCTGTTATTATTTCTGTGACTGCTATGATGTCTGGGGATTTCTCACTGATTCTTTCGTTCCACTCCTCATGTTTATTCGTTATTCCATCTGCGTTTGTGTACCAAACTTTCAGTTTCTTTTCTATCATTGCAAAAATATTGGGGTTGGGGGAGCGAGAGCCTTGGTGGGGGCCTATGGGGGGCTGTGTTGTAGGTGGGGTTTGTGATGATGGGGGTGGGGTCAGAATGCTCATAAGGGACAGCTGTTTGGGTGAGGTTTGTGATAAGGGGGTTGGTGGCAGAGGGAACAGTGAGTATGTTGTAGTATAGGTTGCTCAATTACATTGGGAATATCGCAGTTGGAGTCTTTCGGTGGGAGATTCTGTGGGGTGTGTTTGCCCTTCCTCCTGTGTCTGGGTCCTGCTCATCTTTGCCATTGCCTCTCATTCCTCCTTGCGTCTCTGTACCCTCTCTTTCAGTGTAGTCCTTTCTTCTTGTGTTCTGTTGCGATCGAGGTATACTCTCTGGTACCCCTGTTTGTCCCTCAGTCTTGCTTTCTCTTGCAGAATCCTGGTTCAAACTGATTCTTCCTTGAAAATTACTTTGACAGGCCGTATCCTTCCACTGACAAACCACCCAATTCTCTGAAAATTTCTCACCTGGGTCATATCGCCCTCACCTATTGTTTTCATGATGCCTTCAATCATTTTTTCCTCTTCCTCTTTTATTTCTTCGAAGTTGTCCCCCTTGGCTTCTTGGAGCCCGTAGACAAAAACTGACCTCGCCCTTTCCTCCTCCCACTGAGTCTCCATCTGCTTCCTCTGAGGCATTTTATTTCCTTCCATTGAAATGTTCTTGCCTTCAGTCCCTGTCCTATCTGAAACTTCTATTCTCAGTGAACTGTCTTTCATGACCAGCTGTTCCTTGCTACTGCAGTTGGCTGTTAGTCTCTGCATATAGCATACCTTCATTGTCTTTGGACCTGTCATTTGATCTTAGTGTGCTCCTCGCCTTTTCCCTGGCCCCACGTGGGTCTGATAGGGCCTTTGCATACGTCATGTCTCCTTTGTTGCTTACCATCCCCTTGTCTGGTGCCTGACATGAATTTCCTGATGTCGCATCTGAATTTTTAAATTTGTCTCTCTAATCTGTTTTAGGTTTTGCAGTTTCTTTCTAAGCACTGTATCTTAGCTTCTGCTGTTTAAGACCTATTGCTCCCCTTCCTGAAACTCTTCAGCTATCGCTCCTCCTTTATCTTACAAGCTCTTCTATCTTCCTTCCCTACTCTTCCTCCCTTTTTGGAACTCTAACTCCCAGTCTTCCTCCCTGGTTTGTCCACCAGATCTCTGGCTTTCCATCCTCCGGGGCCACCCATTTTTTTTTTTACCACAGAGAGAAGCTTATGTATTTTACCACAGAGAGAAGTGTATGTGTTTTCAAGGTGTGTTTGTGGGGGGGAGGGACAAGGTAGAGGAGAGAGAAAAGAAGGGGAAGGCTAGAGGAGGGGGAGGGGGAGAGGGGGAGAGAGAAAGGGTATAGAAAAAGGCAGAGAGAGGAGAGGTAGGTGGGTGAGGGATAAGACCAAGGGGGAGAGAAAGAGAAATGTGAGGGGGAGAGAAAAGGGCAGGAGAGGGAGAAAAGGAGAGAGAAAGAGAGAGAGAGAGAGAGAGAGAGAGGGAGAAAGGAGGGTGAGGGAAAAGGCTATGGGAGAGAGAAATGCGAGGGAGGGGTAGAAATATAAAAAAAGGGAGATGGAGAGAAAAAAGGCCTATAGAGAGAGAGAGGAGAGGAGGGTGGGGATAGGGTTATGGGGGTGAGAGAGAGAGAGAAAAAGGAGAGAGAGGAGAGGGGAGGGGGGGAGAGAGAGGAGAGAGAGAGAAAAGAGAGAGAGAGAAAAGGAAGAGAGAGAGAGAGAGGAAAGAGGGGAAAGAGGGGGAGAGAGAGAGGAGAGGAGAGAGAGGAGAAGAAGAAGAGAGAGAGAGAGAGGGGAGAGAGAGAGAGAGAGAGAGAGAGAGAGAGAGGAGGGAGGGAGAGAGGGGAGGAGAGAGAGAGAGAAGGAGAGAGAGAGAGAGAGAGGGGAGAGAGGGGAGAGAGAGAGAGAGAGAAGGGGGAAGGGGGGGGGGGAAAAAAAAAAACTATGGAGAGGAGAAACGGAGGGAGGGGGAGAGAGAAAGATAGGAGGGAAGGGGGAAAGGGAGGAAGGCAAGGTGGGGGGAGGGGAAAGGTCTGTGGGGGAGGGGAAAGGGAGAGAAGGGGGGGTGGGGGGGACACGGTCAAATTCCAAGGAATAGCTGTGTGAATGATGGGTGTGTGTACTCACCAGTTGTGTTTTCAGGGGTCGAGACTCAGCTCCTGGCCCCGAGTGTGTATGTTGTGAGCACATCAGTTGTTTATATGTCCCAGAAATACATCTCACCTCTGTAACCCATTGGGTACATGTGTACCCAATACTTGCTTCTCAGATTGTACTGTCTCTGTGTCTTAAAACATTATCTCTCGAAACTGTTGTCAGGGCTGTAGTCCCATTAGCCCCAACTTACTCCTCCTGCCTATTCCTTGCTCCTACCAATTTATCTTCCTACTACTGCTAGATGCTGTGTGTATGATAATCACTCTGGAGCAGGGTATGTGACAGCCAGCTACCAGTGATCGTAGGGCCAGCTCTACCACTCCAAACTCCCGCCAACCACAAACAGGTGATTTGTACGTTTACAACCAGATTCTGATGTACGATGCTCGCTGTACGATGCTCGCTGTATGATGACTCGTGCACCTCGCCCTTCCGCCTCGACTTCTTCAACTATTCTTTTCTCGTTGCCCTTTGAGTCCTCATTTACCACACTTATCAATTGTTATATTGCTCTTGATACTTTACACTTCATTTTGGTAAGTCCACTTTCTTATTTGTGATGGACACCCAACTGTTCTCTGGGCCGGGCGCTACTTCCTCAGGCCTACTGTGCACCTTCTCTGCCATAAATCTATTATATATCTGTGTGGAAACTTATTTGGTATAAAGTTCCACAGGACAGATCCCAGCATGGAGCTGTAAGGGGAATTGGAGAGCTGGGTGGCCCTTAAAACCTCCCAAAATAAAACATATTTCTCCCTCCGGGCGTTGGCCGAGTGAAGTGTAGGCACTTATTTATTTATCGATTTACCCTTCAGGGCAGGGTAGGTAGTTTTTACTGTTTAGTATATTAATATTAGGTTTAACTAAGCGCAACTGTAGAAAATTACTCATGTAGACCTCCCAGCAACCCCCCCCCTCCCCCCCCCCCCCCCTCCCCCCCCCCCCCACCCAAATCGGTAGAAATAGGCCGATTACTTGTCGGCAAACAACTAGGATAAGTAGGCTAGGGAGAACTGGCGCAGCCCTTAGTTTGACGAAGAGACGAGGGTTGGAAGAGGAGGGAAAGAGCCTCGTTCTTCTTTAAGACAGACACACCTGGACAAGACATGCGTGATCAGCAGCCGGCGCCCCAGTGTCTTCACATTTGAGACTTGGGAATCTGGTAGAGGCACCTCGATGTACCGTAGATGACCTCCGTCAGGCCCCATACAGTAAGACAAGACCTCTCATTATCTCGTAGATTTTCTGGCCAGTGTTTGGGGAGAATTGTGAGGGAGTTGATGAAGTTTGATTCGTGGGCCTGTCTTGCAGCTGCAGAGCATGCCCCGTAAGTAACAGGTTCTCTCGTAAAGTCTGGAAGCTAGTGTCCCGTGTCTGCCTAGTTATTACTAGGGATACACCACCTCGTGGCTATAGGAATTTCTGAGGTGCAGGCAGGTCACCTAATAAACGATTGATATTGGAGGAATTAAGGCTCCTGGTTGTGCGTTGGTTTCTGAGGGGAAGTCCCACAAGGGGCTAAGGCTAAGCTTGGGGAAGTTGAAGATCAGGATATATGCTTGCAACACAAAGTAAGTTAGTCCCTTTATCGTGCATGCAGGCACAAGTTTCCTTGACACCTTCCATATTTGTGAAACATCGGTCTATAAGCCACTTGTGAGGCTGGAGGTACCCCACCTCCAGAGTTCAGTGTCAACAGAGTTTGCCAGGGTAGGCGACTCACTTGGAGGCAGTCCACACATATTTTCACAAAAAAAAGTGGTCCTTCGAAAACCTTGATGTGGAATAGCTAGGTTAAAGCTATCATGCCAGGCCACATGTCAAGGAACCAGTTTAACAGTGGTTAGGTTAAAGTTAGCACACCTAGGCCCAGAGTTAGTTACACAGAGGCTAGGCCAGTGACTGTACACAGAAGTTATTATTTGCAGTTAAAAGTTAATTTACAGGCAGGCCAGGTAGGCTAGAAGCTTGTGAAAAAATTTAATTATTTACAGTGATTACAAGTAATCAGAGTAGGAGTACTGGTGTGTTAATACCTACCGTGGATTTTGCAAGGTAGCCACAGTTAGGCTAGGCTTGTGCAATATTTACACACAGTTTAGTAGCTAGAGACAGATTTAACCTAGTTATTATTTAACAGGGGGTTCTAAAAGCAGGTTTAAGTTTTATAGCACACTTGTTAGGTTAGGGATTTACCGTAATTCAACCTTCCCACGCTTGAACAGAGTAAATGGGCAGTTAGGCCAGCTATTTTAATACCCTTTATTCATTTACTGTTTCAAAGTTTGAATTGTTGAATTTACTTGTCCTAACCACGTGATTTTAATTTGTATCTGCACTTTTTGTGTGATTTTCTTGTCTTTGATTATTTTAATGTGGGGATTTTGTGACTTGTACCTTGGACTAGGTTAAAGTCCTGTAATTATTTGGCTGGCATTGTACAGGAAATTGCTAGTACAACATTTTGCCAGGGATTTGAGAGCTAACAGTGTACATTTTTGATTAGAGAGAGTCAATATAATAAAGGGAGTTGTCATGCTTGTTGAGGAAGCCTTGAGAACTGTTCATTCTCAGCCTAATACCATTCGTGTGTGGGGTGGGCTAATGCAAGTACAACTTCGTACCGTGATTTTAAAACTAAACCGCAACTATGGTAGGTGAAGAGTAGTACTAGCTGTCCCTGCTCTAAGTCATTAAAGCGGTCTATGGGAGCTATAAGGGGGCGCCTGAGTAAAGTCATGTGAGGAGTGTCGTATGGTCAGAAAGATCAGACTAGACTGGGAGAACTGAGAGTTGCCTGAAACCTTTGGAGCAAAAGATGGAGGTCTTTGAGAGATTCATTTTCCTTTATGAGGACGAGGCCTATACTACACGTGAATCTGAAATTTACAGTCGAAGTAGCACGGACAGACTGATGTACGAAGGGCAGAGTGTAAAGCAGAGATGGAGACTCTGGCAGGCAGTTAATAAGACTTGGAAGGCCGGATACAGCAGGGGAGCAAATGGCTTCAAGGAACAGAAACAACGAGCACACTGTTAATGTGTGGCCCAGATTGCCCCAGTTTGATTTCCCAACATTCGACGGAACCTTAACAGAGTTACATTGCTTCTGGGATCACTTTAAGCCCAGATAGATGACAGAGCCGATTTTGTCAGAAGCCGTCAAATTACAGTATTTACGTTCACAGACTTGGTCCGGCATTACCAAACACCGACACCAATTACCAGCATGGCTTGTCGCCATGACTTTCAGAGCCTAGAGAAGTCCGGAATGAAAGTTATGAGTTGACGAAAATGTCTTAGAAGATTACATGATTGGGGTATATAAGTCCGGAATGGTTCATCAGTCAGTAATTCAGAGGAAATGGCTGGCACTTTACAGTGCACGATGTTTGCATTAAAATATCGGACGAACTGTTCACAATACAAACAGATCGTTTGAGTGGGTTGGGAGTCCTGTGTCTCAAACTGAGGGCATAGGTCGGGGGGAGAAATTGCCGACAAGGTGGCATCGATCAACCCCCTCCAGATTACTCGAGAGATGATAAAGCTAAACCACTCCTACTAGGGTTGGCCTCATATTATGCCAGGAACAAGTCCTCCACCCCCCAGAGCCAATGGAGAAAAGTCACCTCAACGCGGCCAGGTAGAGACGGTGCGTTTGTTTTGTTGAAGACATACTAGTTCAGGGTGTGTTCAGGTTCACCCCCTTAACCAAAGGGGTTTTCAACGACTAAGGGAGTTGAGACTTTGTTTCAATTTTGGTGGGAGAACATTTTGCCAGGGACTGTAACGCCCAACTCAGGGAGTGTCGGGGCTGCTGCGAAGGGTAAGCCCACGTGCACTGTGTCCTATTGACGCCAGATTAGCACAAGTTCCGGAGAGCAAACCGCGAGAAAAGGCGGCGAGAGCCACGAACAAGTTGAAGTGTGATGAGAGTGGTGAGTACGGCGCCGAGATTTGTTCTGGTGAGCAGTTTCAAGGTTTCGGTGGCCCTTGCCCAGATAATGGCGGTGGTTGCAAACGGGAAGAAAGTTTGAATAAAGACCCGTCGTGTTCTTTTGACGGTGGGGACAGAGATCCTGTCATAGCTGAGAGTCTAGCACTAGGATTGAAGCTGGTGGAGAAGTTGGTAAAGTTGACATGAAGGTGGAAGGTTTTGGATGGGGAAGTCCATGCAGGGTCATATCCAGTAGTCAATGAGGACGGACGGTTAAGCCTGGCATCGCCGGGAAAACTTTCAGCCTTATCGTGAAGAGGCTGCCCAAATATCATTACCATAAGGGACTGGCTGCAGCAGTCAACGTTTATGAGGGAGTTGGGTGTCGAAGCTAGCGAACCAGACATTGCTACAGGATAAGTTAGTAATGTAGGAATCTTGGTAGAGGGGATTACATAGACGAGGTTGTTTTACGAGAAAGGGGTTATCAAAGGAGGGTGTTGGCCGTACAGGACTCCAGTGGGGTACATAGTAGGCGCTGGGTACCAGCTCAATTTCCTGTGACCCGGGAAAAGAGGGCTTGCTAATTACAGCGATGAGGCTCTGTGTTACCCTGGTGATGCGTTGGGGGTGCACAAAGGTTGGTCAGAGATGCAAGTTGGCTTAGCGACAGTGTGCCGGTCCATAAAACTATGGGACTGGATGTAGTAGGGATTAAGGGTGACAGCCGCCCCCCCCGAACACGAAGAAACCGTATCGAGATACTTGAACATGTGCATTTCAGGGGACGGACAGTACTGGGTGCGACTCCCATAGGAATCCAGGGACACTCCAACCCTGCCCACTAATTTCAAGAAGGCACGGGTGTAGTGAATTCATTGGTGAAACAGCTGACCAAGAAGGGTCTGGTGGGAAATATGATGGATATTATTAAGGAACAGCTGGCCCTTGGGTTCATTGAGAAAGTGCCCAATGCCAGCCCTGGGGAAAACACCCATTATCTTCCACACATGGCAGTCACCAAGGAGTCGGTAACCACTCCCATCAGAGTAGTCTTCAACTGCAGCTCGCAGGCGAGTCCCCGAGAGCCATCGTTGAACGACTGTCTGCTCACAGGGCCCTCCCTGACGCAGAAATTAGCAGATGTGTTGTTGAGATTCAGGACAGAACAGTACGCCTATGCGGCAGACATTAGCAAAGCCTTCCTACGTATTGGGTTGCAGCCACAAGACAGGGACTACACAAGGTTCTTGTGGTTGGCTAACAGGGAGGTGCCCAAGCAAGGGTATGATACCTACAGATTCAGGGCAGTGTTGTTTGGTGCCACTAGTTCACCATTCTTATTACAGGCTACCATAGACTACCACCTTGTGAACTGTAACAGCCCGCTTAAAGGATTACTGAAGACCCTATTTTATGTAGACAACATGCAAGGTACCACCTCAGATGAAAGGCTGTTGATGGACATTTACCGAGAGTCTAATCAGGAGATGCTCTCGGCTAACATGCCATTGAGAGAATGGGTGACAAACAATCCAACGTTGCGGGGCACGGTGGAACATGACTATGCTGGCTACTCAGTACCTGAGGTAACATCGGTGTTAGGACTGGAGTGGGAAATCGAGGAAGACAGACTTAGGCTAAAGAGGAAACTGATGGTGAAGGGAATCTGACCAGGAGGTCTTTGCTGAGCAAAGTGCAGACTGCCTTCGAGCCTTTGGGTTTGTTGACAACCCATCACCATCGAGGGAGGATGCAAGTGCAACAGACCTGGGAGCTGAACCTAGGTTGGGACGACTCCACTGCCCAGAAACAGACTGCCACAGGAGTGGGATCAGGTTAGCAAAGATCTAGCGGAAATTGCATGAGTTCAAATTCCCAGTCCATCGGGTGCACCGGGTGTGATAATGACATTTCAACGTTTTTTCTGCAATGCCATCCTCCAGTGCCTAATGGGCAGTAGCATATTTGGTGGCGCGGGGAACATGTCATCCTGGTCACCAGTCCCGTGCGCGGGTGACACCCCTGAAGTGTGATTGCTCGATCTCCAAAGCTTAGAGCTCACGGCGAAGTTGCTGGTAGCAAGACTGGTCAGTAAATAGAGGAGGTGTTGAGTAATCTGAGTGGTGACACACACCTTATGTATGGACAGACTCGGAGGTTGGCCTTACTAGTGGGTACCAGAACGACAGGTCTAAGCTCCCCCAATGACATGGAAATCGGGTAAAGGAATACGGGAAACTACAAGTCAACATCAACAATTCTGATTGCCTACAATCAAAACGCAGCCGACACTGAAAAGCCGATGGTGACACACCAAAGCGAGTAATAGCGAGATTTGGGTTCCAAGGCCCAGACCTGTTAACCCCGGCAATCGATTGCTGGCTGGAGCAAAATTCGTGGAGACAACCAGCATCAACAGTACACTTTGCGGGGGTAACCGCGACACTGAATTATTTGAACCCCAGGCCTACTCCTCTTGGAGAAACAAAAATCTTAGGAGTCACGGAAATGGTATTTCAATTTGGAGGAAGCAGCATGACAAAGTAAGCCAAGGTCACAAGTTTTGTCCACTTGTGGGTCCCAGAGAAATTGGATAAAGGCAGTACCAAATGTAGTGAAGGTTTCCAGGATTGCTTGGAAAGTACATGCGCGACCAGCAGCAGATATGGCGTCAGGACTCGTGCCAACGAAACCGACTCAGGGAACATTAAATGGTTCACTCATTGGGATTGTTCCTAAGATCATGCGGGGCTAATAAATGCAGGGAAGAATACAAAACTCTGAGCTCAGCTATGGGCCAAACAATCCCGTGCTATTGAGAAGAGAGGTAAGGGCGACAGAGCTATTGATACATAGATGCCCATGCAGAGGACCTAACAAGGGGGGTTTGGAGATACCCCTCACGCTGCCTACCTTCCAGAATTACTAGGGTACAGAATGTCCGAGCTGCCGTCAAAAGGTGTGCTAAAGAGTTGCACGGTCTGCCGGCGGTACAAAGGGAGGACCCTACCATACCCAGGTCCCACCACACCGCTGCCTCAATGAGCGGGTCATCATGACAGGCCCTTAGAGACTGTGGAATAGAACTATACTGGGGCAATCTAAGCATGAAGATCCCCGGAGACGAAGGGTGGTCCCTCAGAAATTATATGTCGCCTGTTTACATGTCCACTACTATAATCAACTTTCGAGTCGCGGTGGGTGACATTTGGAGTTGCAGAAGATATGTCAACAGAGACTTTTCGTGAAGTTTTCAGGAGGTTAAACCATCCAGATTCTCGTGCCCGCGATTGGATTATCTCGGACATGGCACAAGCTTTTAGGGCAGCCGATAAAGTTTCAAGGATCGTTAGGGAACAACGTAGAAGTAGAGAACACGCTGAAGAGAACAGAAGTGGCGAGTTGGATTTCATTGAGCTCCCAGGGCGCCTTGGGTCAAGGGGGATTTCTATGAACGCATGGAGGGGCACAGTTCAAAATGTGCATCGAAGGTCTTGCAACGCAGGAGAAGTGAGCTTTGATGAACTGAGGACAGTGTTAGTTGATATAGAAGGCAAGAGTTAAAAAACATGCCCTCTGACACTACGTACAAAAGGGAGAGATGAAGCAGGAACTCACACACACGTTCCCATCACATGCGGTATTGGAAGAGGATTTGAGCCCTTCCACTGCAATTTTTGGAGTCAGTCTTTCCAAGGAGCTGATATTTAAGGGCCAGATGGTCCCCCCATCAATGAAGAATTCTGCACAGCAGGAGTCACGAACAGACTGTTTGAACATCCTGGACAAAAGGAACCAGTGTGGCGCAGGGGATTACTTTTGACAACCTTTCGGTAACATTTCTATGGTTCCGACCCCGAGGCAAATAAGATGCTTCTAAGTGAAGGTGGGTACCGGTGGCAAGTAGAATCCGAAGGCGCCCCAGGCATACTGGCCCTCCTTGGCCTGGTATTGGTCAACCCACCCAGACAATGGCTGGGCGGTTGAGAAGGTGAAGGTGATAATGAATGGTGTCGAGAGCAATAAGACCGCAATCAACAGGCTTTAATAAAACCTCTCAAGATCCACACGGTGGTACCGGGACAAGAAGAAAATAAGACCAGAGGATGACCCGAGCAGAGCGGCCGACGCCCCGTCGAAGCGGCGCTCAAGTCCAGGGCCCACTGGAGGTGCCTGCGGGAGCAGCTCGATCTAGACTTAGCGCTCTACCTCCCCGGCGGGAGGATTTGAAAATAAATTTGGTCCCTAAAGTTCCACATGACAGATCCAGCAATGTCCGGTAACGGGACGGCTGAGCTGGATGGCCCAAATACCCACCCAAACAAGAGAGCATTCCTCTCCTCTGGTCCGCAAGGATTCCTGGAAGGCATGTATTTAATTTTAAGATTTATAATTAATATTATTTTACATCAGGGAAGGAGTAGAGTAGTTTTTAACTGTTAGAATATTAAAATTAGGTTAAAAGGCAACGCTGTAGATAAGCATAATGTAGACCTAAGTACTTAACATATGTAGTAAAAGGCCGATAAATTTTGAAAAAAATGTAGGCAAACAACTAGGATAAGATAGCTAGGAGAACTGGCAAGCCTTAGCTTGAATAGGAGGCGCGGGTCAAAAAGACAATCGCGTCCCTTCTTAAGACAGACACCATCTGGACAATACTGCCGATATCAGCAGACGGCGCCCCCACGTGTCTACACATCTGAGACGCTGGGGAAATCTGTTAGAAGGCACCTCGATGTCCGTAGATGACCAGCCTCCGTCAGGGCCCATACAGTAAGACAAGACACTATTTCTCGTAAATTCTGGCCATGTCTGGAGAGTTAGTGAGATTAGTTTAGACTGTGGGCCCGGTGGCATCAGGTTGAGCATGCCCAGTAAAGTACCATGTCTCAGAGCATCTGGAAGCCTAGGTCTGAGTCTGCATAGTTATAATAGGGATACATACCCTCTTGGATATAGGAATTTCTGAGGTGCAGGCAGGTCATAAATTTACGATTGAATATTGCAGAATTAAGGCTCCCGGTTGCATGTGGTTTTCCCTGAAGGAAGTCCAAATGGGCCTAGGCTAAGCTTAGGGAAGTGAAGATCAGGATATAGCTGCAACAACAAGTAGAGTTATTCCTTCATACGTGCATGCCGGCGAGTTTTTTTGCAACATCAATCTTTTGTGAAAATCTGTCCTATAAGCACTTGTTGAGGCTGAGGTACCCACCTCAGAGCTCGATTCAACAATTTGCCAGGGTATGCGACTCATTGGAGGCAGTCCACACAAAATTTCACGAGTAGCGTCCAGGATGTACATGTTTATAGAGGGCAACTGGATATACGGATCAATAATTTAGTTGTAGCTACAGTTAAGTACGAGGTAGATGGAAAAGAGTAAGTGGCAACAACAAGTAAGAGGAGGTGAAAGTGTATAAACAAAGGGAGGAGAAGTTCGGTGCAGATAAGCGACTATTTGCAGAAAGGTGGGCTAGGCAAAGATGAGTAGTGGGGGGTTGACGAGGGTATGGAATAGTATTAAAAATGCAGTATTAGAATGTGGGCAGAAGTTTGTGTCATAGGAGGGTGGGGGCAGAAAAAGATGATTGTGATTGTGGGAATGATGAAGTAAAGGTGATGATACAAGAGAAAAAGGTAGCATTATGAGAGTTTTTACAAAGCAAATGTTATAAGAAAGAGCAGAGTAATGGAGAGTAAAAGAAAGGAAGAGAGTGGTGATAGATGCAAAAGGAAGCATATGAAGAGTGGAGAGCACTGTCAGAAATTTTAATGAAAATAAAGTAAAAAATTTTGGAGTGGTTAAACAAGTTAAGAAAGCGCAATGGAAAGTATGGATTTGTCAGTAAAAAACAAGTAGGGGAGTTAGTAGATGGTGAGAGGGAGGTATTAGGAAATGGCAAAGAAATATTTTGAGGAACTTTTAAATGTTGAGGAAGAAAGGGAGAGGCGGTAGATTTCATGCACTGCCAGGGTGGTATACCATCTTTAGGAGTGGAAGAAGAGCAGAATGAAAGTGAGGTGGAGGTACGTGAGGCAATACGTAGAATGAAAGGGGGAAAAGCGCTGGAACTGATGGGAACATGACAGAAATGTTAAAAGCAGGGGGGGATATAGTGTTGGAGTGTTAGTTACTTTTGTTTAATAAATGTATGAAAGAGGTGAAGGTACCTAGGGATAGGCAGAAGCATGTATAGTCCTATTATAGAGGGAAAGGGGACAAAATAGATTGTAAAAAATTATAGAGGAATAAGTTTACTGAGTAATACCAGAAAAGTATACGGTAGGGTTATAATTGAAAGAATTAGAGGTAAGACAAATGTAGGATTTCGGATGAGCAGGGAGGCTCAGAGTGGTAGAAAGGTGTAGATCAAGTGTTTACATGAAGCATATATGTGAACAGTATTTAGATAAAGGTAGGTAAGTTTGTATTGCATTATTGATTTAGAAAAAGAGGCAAATGATAAGTTGATAAAGAGCACTGTGGCAGATTGTGCAAGTATATGAATAGTGTGGTTAAGTTACAAATGCGTAAAGAGCTTTTAGAGGAATAGTGAGGCTCAGGTTAGGGTATGATAGAAGAGAGGGAAAGAATACTTCCGGTACAGTAAGGTCTTAGACTGGGTTGTAATGTCACCATGGTTGTTTAAATATAGTTATAGATGGGGTTGTAAAAGAAAGTAAATGTCCAGGGTGTCGGGAGAGGGGTAGGGAATAAATTATGGGAAACAAATTCAAATGGAACTGACACATTACTTTGCTGATGATACTTGCTTATGGGCGATTCAAAAGAAAAATTGGCAAAGGTTAGTGGGAAAAGCGTTTAAAAGGAGAATGTGTGTAACGGTAGAAAGTGAAAGAGAACATAGAAAAGAGTAAGGTGAATGAGGTATCAAAAGATATAAGGGACAAAGAAAATTGGATACAAATTGGGGAGGAGGGAGTATGGAAGAAGTGAATGATTTCAGATACACTTGGGAGTTAAGAACGTGTCGCGGATGGTTTATGAAGGATGAGGTTATCATAGAATTGATGAGGGAAAAAAGGTGGATTGGGCACTTGAGTATATGTGGAGTCAGAAACTTATCATGGAGGCAAAGAAGGGAATGTATGAAAGTAATAAGAAGTACCAACACTCATAAATGGATGTGAAGCTTGGGTGGTAAATATGCAGCAGCGAGGAGATGGTTGGAGGCAGTGGAGAAGTTCCTGTCTAAGAAGGGCAAGTGTGGGTGTAAATATTATGCAAGAAAATTCGGAGTGTGGAAATTAGGAGAAGTGTGGAGTTTAAACCAAAAAGCATTTAGTCAAAGAGGGCAGAAGAGGGGTTGTTGAGGTGTTTTGGTCATTTAAAGAGAATGGATCAAAGTAAATGACATTAAAGCATATAAATCTATAGGGGAATGAAGTGAAGGGAAGGAGGAGTCGTCCTTGAAAGGGTAGGAAAGAGGGGGTAAAGGAGGTTTTTGGTGGGCGAGGGGCTTGGACTTCCAGCAGCGGCATGGAGCGTGATAGATAGAGAGAATGGAGACGAATTGATATCTAGGGACCTGAATGATCTGTTAGGAGTGTGAGCCGGGTAAACTTTAGTGAAGGATTCAGGGAGAACAGTTATTATCATATAGTCGGACTTGAGTTCCTGTAAATGGAGGGGTTTGGGATAATGGACAGTTTTGAGGGATATATGTGAATCTTTATACGTATATGCTTCTAAACAGTTGTATTCTGAGCACCTCTGCAAAGCAGAGATAATGTGTGAGTGAGTGAAAGTGTTGAATGATGATGAAGTATTTTCTTTTTGGGGATTTATCTTTCATTTTGGGTCACCCTGCCTCGGTGGGAGACGCCGACTTTTGAAAAAATAAAAAATATATATTTTATGTCTTTGCCAAAATATACATTGGAGATTTGTAATTTACAATAGTGGTTGCAATGCAAAGAAGCCTCTGTTATGCCTGGACATATGTGCCAACTTACATTATTTGGCTTACAGACTATTAACACGTAGGGAATATAACAAGTTGTCAGTAGGATAGTAATTTTTCATAGATTTACAGTTGCCACATAAAGTGGCCTGAAGATCTGGAATTCAATTACCTGAACCGTAGTAAAGGATCCCCTGACTATTTATAAATTTAGGACTTTGCTTAAAAACATATCATCCTCAACTAACCAAACCACTTCATAAATCAGTTTGAAGCAACTCCTCCCACATACAGTGGACCCCCCTGGTTACCGAAATTTATTTCATACCCAAAGTATTTTTCAGTGCCAGTACTCGACCGAATATTTTCCCAAAAGGAATATTGTGAATAATAGTCAATTTCAGACCCCCAAACAACATGTACAAACGCACTTACACATAAATACACTAACATAAATGTCGCATATGGAGTGTTTTTCGTTAAGCGGGGGTCCAACTGTATTATATTCTATGTACCTCTATTCTTATAAACATCCGCCAATTCCATTAAATATTACTGTATGAACCATTAAATGTAAAGACTTGTTTTTTACTATGTCAACATCAAGTTATAATTCTTATAAACCTCCACCTTGACTACCCTCGCAATAGTATTAAGTTAAATAAAAATATATTAAAAGTTAGCCACTCTTGTTCTTATCTAGATTTAACATATTTATAATGTACTAGGATTCGTCTGCCCCGAAATGCCCCGGCATAATATGGCTTTCTTTGTACTAAACAAAGCAAATTGTAATTACATATTGTAACCTTTACCAAGAAAATAAAATCTTTATTTGTTATCAACTTTTTATAGGTGATGTGACATAGCAGTATGGAAATTATTATGACAGTTAATGGGAACAAGCCCATTATCTGTCCTAGTGGCTGGAGGTAATGACATTGGAAAAGGGCAGGAGAGAGGAGCTGCTGTGATACTTACAGTCAGCCAATAGAAGTAGTTAGGTCTCAGAGCGGGGATGCCCAGTCATATGAGCATCTTGCCTAGAAAGGGAGAGGGCAATGAATGGATGTCTAGGGTAAATTGGTATAAAATTGCTGGCTAGACAGGTTACTGCAAAGGAACTATGCAATCCCATTCATTGATAACTGGGACCTATTCTTGGCAAACGTGATATGTATGCAAGGGATGGTTATCATCTCTCTGGGGATGGAGTGTTTGCAATTACCAATTCGATGAGAGGGTAATTGATGACTTGTCAAGTGAATTTTAACATGATAGATTATAGAGTATGGGTGTTTGTGGTAAACAATCAGCTGCAGGCATTAGGGTACAAACATCAGTTATTAACCGGAAACCTCAGGAAATGTTTTAAAAGACAAATATTCAAAATAAAAGTTGCTAGTAAAGCAAATCAATTTGAAAAAACAAACAAAGATATTAAGGGCAACGAGTGACTAGCTCCCTTAAGGTTTATTATACAAAAAGTAGGAGTCAAAGAATAAATAGATGACAAAGATAACTTGTAAGTGTAGGTAATATAGAAATTATGGTTAATAACAAGACCTGGTTCAACGAAAGATAGAGAAATGCCTTCTGAATTGCAACATGTAGGGTTATAAACTATGCCACAACTGATAGGGACAATCACAAGGAAGGAGGTGAGTGGCGATGTAGTCAGAGAAAATTTAAAATGTTGTCTTAGACATGATATAAATTAGAAACATCGAACACAGAAATCTGTTTGGCTACAGTTTCTTGAGGGACGGTGACAAATAATTTTGGTGTGATTTATAGGCCCCGAAACCTTAATAGGGAGTGCAGTAAGCTGTTAAATTTGGGGGGGACGTAATTCAATAAGGCATCTAGATGTGAAAAATGTTGTGATAATGGAGATTCTAACTTTAGAAAATTGAATTGGAACAGAATGACAGGAAATCTTGAGCTAGTGACTTTCTTGATACGGTTCAGGATTTGCTTTTTAAAACAGTTGTGACAGAACCAATCAAGAGAAACAAGCGGCTTGACTTGGTTCTTGCAACAATGATTCACTAATTAATAATCTTGAGGTTAATGATGAGCATGGGAAAGTGATTCCACAAATCATTTAGTTTTCAATATATCATGGATTACCCAGAATACCTGGCAATCAAAAATCTCTGTCCCAGATTTTCAACTTGGCCGACTTCATGGTGACTGAGAAAATTACCTGGGTGGGCTAAATTGGGATGTCCTGACTCTGGGTCAGGGTATGTTGATCTTGGTTTGCCAATATACTTTAATCCAGAGCCTAGTTCTAGCACCCAACAACATTCCGTTCCGAGTAGGGAAATTAGATATAACAAAAATGATCCCAAATCCTCTTGAACAATAGATTAAAACATCTCAAGGTCAAAAGAGAGGTATATATAGGCATATTCAAAAGAGTGATGGGGCAGTTAAGAAATCAATATAATTCATTAAAAGAGGAGAAATAAAGAAAGGAATTAGAAAAGGAAAAAGGGGATTAGAACTAAGGTCGGGGCAAGGGATTCAAAGACTAACCCAAAAGGGATCTTTCAGTATACAGAAGTAAATTAGGGACAAGATTGCCCACTTAAGAGTAACTACTCTGGTCAGATCAATGACAGTGGATAGGATAAGTGTGAAATCACATACCTAATCCTCCCCAGTTTTCACCCAGGAAAATACTAGCGATATTCCTGAAAAAATAGATTACGTAGAACAGGATGATAAAACTATGTATGATAGCCGTAACTAGTGACATGGTCCTCAACAATAGAAAACTAAAACCTAACAATCCCCCAGTCCTGATGAACCGTTTGCAAGGGTGTTAAAGAATGTAAGAGGAACTTAGTAATACCTTTGGCTAATCTTTTTAACGTATCACTACAAACTGGCCATAGTGCCTAAATGGAAAATGGCAAATGTAATACAGTGGTCCCTCATTTTTCGTAATTAATACATCCTGGAGTGAGCTGCTAAAACAAAATTTTTACGATTTGCGAATCAATATTTCCCATAAGGAAATAATGTAAATGCAATTAAACCATTCCTGACACCCAGAAGTATCAAACAAAAATATTTATTACATGAATATACATGTAGTACAAAAACAATACAATGGAAATGATGAATGAAACATTAAGCAGCATAACACTTACCTTTATTGGAGATTCTTCTTAAAGTTGGGGTGGGGTAAAAAAAAAAAAAAAATGGGGAAACTGAGGAGGAGAGAGATAGGATTGTTAATAATTTGGAAGGGGAATCCCCTCCATCACCACCTCAGGTACCATTTTGCTTTTCTGGGGTTGGCTTCTCTTCTCGTTTCTTATGCCAACTAGGACCGCCTTGAAAGTCACTGGAGACCTAGTCTCGCAAAATAACTGTCCAGAGAGCCTCTGTTTTTCATGGCCGTCTCTTTAAACACGTCCCTAAAATGGCCAAGACTTTGTCACTGTACATGTTGCCACATGGCTTGCAACAACCATGTTTAGGGTGATTGTTTCTCCATAAAGCGTTTCCCAACTTACCCAACATAGTAAAAAATCTCATTAATTCTGAAGAAAGCACCTTCTTCCATCTCTCTCCCTCCTCCTCTGCAGCATGATTCTAGCAGGCAATCTGTGCTGTTCCTGCTGAAGCTCTTGCAGCTCCTCAGTGGGTGAGCTCTTCATTGTGGTCTTCCACCAACTCTCCACATCCTCCAAACTCACATCCCAACCCCAAGGAACGCCCCAGTGCCACAATTGATTTTAACAACAGACATAGGGTCCATCAGGGTCAGTCCAAACCCTTCAAAATCCCCTCTTGTCCGACAGACAATCAGCCACAATATTTCCTCCAAGCAGATTCATGTCCTGGTAGTCACTCCCTCCCAATCCATATACCTATAAGGGTTATCAATGGAGAATGCTGAATGTCCTCTCTAAAAATCCTTAGGGTCAAAAGTGAGTGTCCTGTGGTCACAGTCCCAAAGCACCTGTGAAACATTGCTTTTTTGTAGAGTTTTTTAAAGTTTAGCAAGACCTGCTGGCCATGGGCTGGAGGAAGAGGAGTGGTAATTCGGGGCAAGTGAACTTTACCTGTATGAACCCAACTCCTCGAAAATTAGGTTTCATCCAAGTTTGGAGGATGAGCAGGTCAATTGTCCATTACTAGCAGGCACTTGAGATCCAAATTTCTTTCGCAGGAGGTAAATTTCTTCACACAAGGGCCAAACCCTTCATGAACCACTCGACAAAAATTTCCTCAGTGACCCAGCCTTATTAATAGATTTCCAAAAGCAACACATTTACTCTTCATAAAACATTGTTTTCCTGAACACTACTGGGATTTTTCAGATGGTACAGCTAGCAATGGCTTCACTTTGAATCCCCACTAGCATTAGCACAGAACAATTAGCGCACCTTCTTTTCATAGGCTTGAGTCCTGCATTGCTTTTCCTCGCTTCCTGTGTAATGAAGGTCCTCTTGGCATTTCTTCCCAAAAGAGGCTGTTTTTGTCACAATTTGAACACTGTTCAGGTTTCAGTCCTACAGCCTCAATGACTCCTGATTCATGCTCTATTTTTCAGCCGCCTTGTGTCCCGAACTGGCAGCCCACAATGCCTTAACCACACTGTGGAAAGCCAGTACGGTCTTATATCTCTCAAACCACCTTTGCTGGCCTTAAATTCACTTCACATCACCACTAGTTGCAGGCAATTATCTTTACCAAAACATCATGCAACTGCCTAGTCCTTTTCACAATAATCGAAGTCATAAGAGTATCACCCTGCTAATTGTTCTCATTATATCCACATCACTAATACCCCTTTTTTCAACCTCTTCGAGTACTGGTGATTCTCATTTTGTCAGCATAGATACCTCCTGTGCAACAACATGTCCTTGGATTTCTTTTTCTTAGCCGCTGGTTGAAACATATATGTTGTTAGGGTTTCTATACATCCTGCCGGGGGTTGGGCCCACACTGTACCACTTTCATATTGTTCAATGATGGTTTTCTTAAAATCATCGAATTTCCTCACCTTCTTTAACCACAGCTGCACTAGGAGCTATCTTGGAGCCATGTAGTCTTATTTAGAACATGCAAAGCACTAAATAAATAGAATATTATGGAAATATTTTGCTTGGAGCAACTGAGGGGACCTTTGCTCACTGGTAAACAATGTCAGACTGGCTGCCGCCATGGCTTCACGCTGTGGGTACGACGCATCCCGGACGAACTACAACTCGTCGAGTCAACCATGAAAAGCGAGCCCATGTTTATACAAAATATCCTAGATTCCGAAATTTACGATTGCCGAGAACTACGAAAAGCGAGGGACCACTGTAACCTATTCACAAGGCAGGTGACAGGTCCTTGGCTTTGAACTATAAGACCAAAACCTTACCTCCATTTGGAAAAATTAGGAATCAACAATTGCTGAAGCAATTCGTAGCCATCTTGATAGGCACAGATTGATTATAAACACAACACGGTTTACAAAGGGTGTCCTGTCTTACGAATTTAACTAACTTCTTCACTAAGGTGATTTGAGGATGTAGATCATGTGATGGATATGATATTGTGTATATGCACTTCATTAAGGGCTTTTGATAGAGTCCACACCAGAGGCTATTGAGGAAAACCTTAAAGGCAACATGGAATAAGGAGGAGAAATTTTTCCTGGTGGAGGCATGGCTGACAATAGGCAGCAGAGAGCTTGCATAAATGGTGAGAAATCAGAATGGGGGCACTCACAAGTTATGTTACTCAGGGGTCATGTTGGGCCCATTGTTGATCACGAATTTACATAAACGACATAGATAAGTAAAAATAGTTGACATAACGCCAATTTGCTGATGCTTCCAAAATAACCCATCCAATTCATTTCAAATGAGGAACACTAAGCACTCCAGGATATATGAAAAGTGACTGATGCAATGGTTTGAGAATAGGCAAATGCAGTTTTAATATTGAACAAATGCAAACTTCAAAAATGTTGACAGGCAAATAACCATGCCACATATAAACTAAATAATGTTGATCAGATTGCAAAAGGATTAGGAGATTCCTGTTAGTCAGTAATCTAAAAACCGAAGGTCAAGACAACAATGCATTAAATGTTCACAATAAAGCAAACAAGAATTCATTGGCCTCATATCTAGAAGTAAAAATAGTGAGAAGTCCCTCAGGTTTGTACTTCAACACGTATATCCTGTTATTGCCACATTTAGACTATGCTGCTCGAGTTCAGGTCACTGTATTACAGAATGATATAAATGCTCCACGGAAAACTTACAGAGAAGATGACAAAGTATGATTCCATATATCAGAAATCTTCCCTGTGAGGATAGACTGAGGGCTCTGAATCTCACTCTCTCGAAGGGCGTAGAATTAGGGGGATATGATCGAGGTGTATAAATGGAAAACAAAATAAATCAAGGGGATTAAACAGTGGCTGAAAATTACCAGCCAAGACAGACGCTCGGAGCAATAGTATCAAGTTGGAAAAAATTCAGATTCAGGAAGGATAGAGGAAAGCACTTGGTTTGGTAATAGAGTTGTGGAAGAGTGGAACAACACCCGAGTACAGTTATTGAGGCTACACGTGTAGAATTTAAAAATAGGTTAGAAAATTACATGAAGTGGGTGTGGGTGGTGTGAAATTGGATCGATTAGCTTGTGCTTGGCTGGGTCTGGAGCTGTCTCCTTCTTTGAGTGGAGGTGACTACCTGGGTGGGTCATTGGGCTAATCCGGTGGGGGGGGGGTGCATTGGGCTAATCTGGGGGGGGTGACAAGGCCTGCACTGCATGGGTCAGTAGGCCTGTTGCAATGTTCCTTCTTTCCTTATGTTTTTATGTTAGGTATCATATAATGTAGGGTGATGATGGGTTGTGGGTGTTTATTTTGTAGGTGAGGATTTTTGGTGACAGTAATAGTAGGTAGGATGTTGTAGGCGAGTCATTATTGTATGTGATGGAGCATACGCGAGTCATAATTGTAGGTGGTGGATGATGTTACTGGAGTCAATATTGTAGGTGATGATGATGATAGAGGGTGAGTCATTATGGTAGTGTGAAGTTAGGAGAGTCATTATTATAGAGAGGAATATTGTTGTTAATTAGGTCATTATTGTAGGTAAGATAATGTTACTTCAAGTCATGAATTGTAAGTTTAGATATTGTGATAGGTTAAATATTCATTGGTCATTCATTCACTTTTTTCTTCCCACAAATACTATTATTATTATATTATAATTACAGTATTTCTGTTACATAAGTAATGACCACATCCATTTTCAGAGTGATAAAATGTGTTGACAGAATAGTGTGTAAATCATGCGGAGGAGTGATACATTGTTCCACCCCACTTCATGAGGAAGACCCTGGATGATGAGCGACCTACTAACCTTAACGTCGACGCAAGTAAACTCTTAGCAACACAATCACAGATCCTACAGATATTCTAGTGATTATAGAAGGGTAAAGTCTGTACAGTGTTACACAAGCATGGCTTGTAATTACAGTAGTCCCCCCATATCAACAGGAACATGTTTCCAAACCTACCATGGATACCTGAAATAGTGGATAGTATTCGAACCCCTATATATACATCATTTATCCTTTACATATAACCATTGATAAAATATTTAATTGATAAATTATATCAGACTAAGTCTAGAATAAACACATTTTTTAACTGAAAAGGAAGCATTTACTGCTTCTTTTTTGACTAGAAAAACAGCAGGCCTCTACTTTTGTGCTTTGGGGCCATTGTTAAGTAAAATTTATGGTTATTTTTGGGCCAGAGTAACCAAGCATAACTGTAAACTGACGGCAGATATCGAATCTGTGGATATGGTGTCGTAAAATCAATTTATTATCAATTATTTTTTTTTTATATCAACTGGCCGATTCCCTACCAAGGCATGGTGGCCCGAAAAAGAAAACATTCACCATCATTCACTCATTCACTGTCTGCCCAAAAGGGTGCATACACCTACAGTTTTAAATTCAACATTAACACCCTCCCTTCAGAGTGCAGGCACTGGAGGAGGGGTGGATAATGTTCAGTTTAAAAACTGTAGTTAAAGCACCCTGTCTGGCAAGACAGTTGATGGAGTGAATGATGGTGAAAGTTTTTCTTTTTTCGGGCCACCCTGCCTGAGGGAATCGCCAGTTTGATAATAAAAAAAATATATATGAAATAAATCGGTACGACCCCATAACCACAGATTCGATATCATCAGTTATCAGTTATCCATGGTTTACTCTGGCCCACAAAATACCCATAATTTTACATAAACAATGGCCCCCAACACAAACGTTTTTTTAACCTTCCTGGCCATGCTCTTTACTAGGTAGTGTGACTCCCCAAAAAAGAAAACACATTCATTGTCGTTAATTCAATAGCTATGTTGCCAGAAGTACATAAATATCACAGTTAAAATGACATTCTGAACTGTAACATCCTCACCTGTCCTTCAGATTGCATGTACTGCCCTTCCCACTTCTAGGAGTCAAGACCAGCTAACTGGTTTCCCTGAATTCCTTCATGAATATCACCTTGCTCCCACTAACAGCTCATCATGCCATGAAAACCATTTATCTCTACTCAGTCTGATCTAACACACACAAGCTTGCTGGGTACTCAGACTCTTAGCCCTCAAAAAAACCTTGTACGCCCTCATTCCTGTTCTTTTTTTTTTTTTCTACAGCCCCCACCCTTTCTTTATTCCACTCACAATTTACTTTATTTGTTCAAATGACTACCTCACCGGCAACTACCCGAACACACTGTTCCTAGCTCCGACTAACCCATACGAAGTCTCCCTTATTATCAACGCACTAAAAAACAAGGCAGGAGATTTAAATACCTTACCACCCCTTATATACAAAAAAGTGTCACAAGTGCTATCACCAATCATTGCAACACTCTTTAACAAATCCATTGAATCCTCCACCTTCCCTACAGTACTCAAAATAGCAAGGGTCACCCCGATCCACAAAGGAGGAGACCAAACAGAGTTGAGTAACTATAGGCCAATATCCAATTACACCCTCTCTCAAAAATCTTCGAAAATTAATTCATAAACGAATCTACTCCTACCTTATCTCCCAAAACATACTCAACCCCTGCCAATTTGGATTCAGGCCTAATAAAAATACTAATGATGCTATTATACCATGCTAGAACATATATACACTGCAATAGAGAAAAAAGAAGTCCCACTGGGGATCTTCATTGACTTACGTAAAGCTTTTGATACAGTTGACCATGACTTGCTCCACGTAAAATTGTCACACTATGGTATAAGAGGGCACTCCCTCAACTACCTCAAGTCTTACCTCAGCAACAGAAGCCAATATGTGTACGCAAATGGGGCAAACTCTTCTGCACAACCAATTACAGTTGGTGTCCCACAGGGAAGTGTCCTTGGCCCTCTTCTCTTTCTCCTATACATAAATGACCTTCCAAATGCTTCGCAATTACTCAAACCCACACTATTTGCAGATGACACTACATACGTCTTCTCTCACCCGAGCCCAGTCACGCTAGCAATACTGTAAATACCGAATTACAGAAAATATCTACCTGGATGAGGACTAACAAACTTACACTAAACATTGACAAAACCTTCTTCATTCTTTTTGGGAAAAGAGCTACAGATGCCCCTCTTAACATAATGTTAAATGGTTTCACCTATCACAAAAACTAACAGAGGGAAAAATTTTTAGGAATCCCCCCTGATAATGGGGGGGGGGGCTAAAATTTATACATTTTTTTTTTTTTTTTTTTTTTTTTTTTTTTTATTATCAACCCCCCGGATTCCCACCAAGGGGGGTGGCCCAAAAAAAAAAAACTTTCACCACTTTTCACTCCTTTCACTGTTTTGCCAAAGGGTCTTTACACTACATTTAAAAACTGCCAACATTAACACCCCTCCTTCAAGTGCAGGCACTGTATTTCCCCACCCTTCCAGGACCCCAAGTCCCGCCGGGTTTCCTGAACCCCTTCAAAAAATTTTTTCCTTTGCTCACATTTCCAAACAGAAAGTAAGTTTTAAAAAACCATTTGTCTCCATTCACCCCCAAATTCAAACCGTCACGCACCCTGCTGGAAGCCCCAACCCCTCCCCAAACAAAACCCCCTTTTAAACCCCTTCCCCCCAAACCCCTTCCCTGGGCCCGGCCCCCTACCCCCCTTCCCTTCCCCACTAAAATTTGAAAAACCCCTCTTGAAGTCTTTCCCTTTTTCCCCTCCATTCTCTCTACTGCCCGCCCACCCCCCAAAAACCCCTTCCTCACCCTCTGGGACAACTTTTTGGGGGTAACCCCGCACCTCCCCCTAATTTCCCAAAAAATACAAATTCCCCAGTTTGGAAGTTAGGGGAGGTGGGGGTTTAAAAAAAAACTGTTGTCCAGAGGGCTGGGGAAAGGGGTTTGTTAGGGGGGTTTCGGACATGTAGAGAGAAGGGAGGAAAAAAAATGATTCAAGAGTGAAATCAGTCTGTATGGAAAGGGAAGGGGGGGGGTCCCCTGGGAAAGGGGTTGGGGGGAGGGGTAAAGGAGGTTTTTTTGTGCGGGGGGCTTGGCTTCCGAAAAGGCCCTGCGTGGGGCGTGTTTAATAGGAGTGAATGGAAAACAAAGGGTTTTTTAAAAATTGACGTGCTTTTGGGAGTGTAGAAAGAAAAATTTTTGTAAAGGGTTCGGGGAAAAAGGGCGGGCCGGACTTGAGTCCGGGAGATGGGAAGTACAGTCCCTGCATTTGGAAGGGGGGTGTTAATTTGCATTTTAAAAAGGGAGTGTAAAGCACCCTTCTGGCGACAGTGATGGAGTAAATTGATGGTGAAAGTTTTTTTTTTGGGGGCCACCCTCCCTTGGTGGGAATGGGGCCAGTGGTAATAAAAAAAAAAAAAAAAAAAAAAAAAAAAAAAAAAAAGGTATAAAATTTTGAGTTATTATCAAGGGGGATTCCAAAGAATTTTCCCACTTATACAAAAATTTTCTAAAAATTTTTTTCCAAAGGGCCCCGTGGGCATAAATCGAAGTACGGTACTTGTTCCCAGTCAGCCCCCCGGGCCCCAAAATATCACCCTTTATTTCCCCCTATCTCCCTAGGGAAAATTTGTGCAGGGGGCTCAACAAAAATTTAAACCCACCAGCCCACAAATTTTACCCAAAAAAAGGGCCCGCAGTTAGAATGATAAAAAATTTTCCACTAAGGGCACACCCCCAAAAATTTTAAATACACTAAACCTACCCCCCATAAAAAAAATCCGTACTTTTTAAAGCACCTATTACAACATGGGCCCATTTAAATTCTGATATTAACCCCCCCTTTCAAACTTTCCCCCTTCCCAACCCTCAACAGAAACATGCCCAAAAACACAACCCCAGTCACTTTTTGATTTTTCCTCGTGTCCATCCACACTATGCAAAAACTAAATTGCACAAAAAAGGGCCCCAAAAATTGGGGAATTCATTCCCTAAAATATAAAAAAAACCACAACCTGTTTATAAAAAGTCTCTTCCAAAATTCTTACTCACCCAAAACCCAAAAAAATAAATACTGAATAACTGAACATTAAAATTTTTATAATTTTTAAATGTTTTTCACAATTATATCACTAAATAAATTTTAAAACCCAAAACCCAATCTAATTTATTTTTTTTTAAAAATTTTCCAACCCACCCTTTTCAGAATCCCCTACCCCAACTGAAAAGCAAACCCTTGAAACCGTCTTTTTTAATATCAAATTGTGCTTTATAATTTTTCTGTTTAAAATTAATGTTTTTTTCACTGATTTCATCAAATTTCTTAGTAGCGCGCTGTATAAATCCTTGTGGGTTAGCGGTTTTTTTTGGGGTTATAAAAATTAAAAATAATTATTGTTATTTTTCTTTAAATTTAATTTTTAAACCACCTTTTAATGCTATGCATAGTTTAAGTGGCTTTGGCAACTGCTCTTTTCTGTTTTTTTTTGTAATCTGTTGTGGCACAAATTGGGAAAAAAATTAAAAAAAATAAAAAAAATAAAAAAAGTTAAATAGGGTTTGGGAACAGCTCCCCCCAAAAATACTACCGTCCTGCCCGATGACCCGGGAAAAAAAAAAACCTGTAAATGTTTTTTCATGATGGTAGGATTGTGGGTTTTTTTTTCTGTCTCATTAAAAACGTAAATAAAAGGGGTTTTGGGGACTCCTATTACACTTTTTGGGCACCCCTTTACGACACCCCATTCATTATTATATACATACTTTAGGTTTTTTCCTTTTTCTAAATACTCTTGTTCTTTTTTATTTCTTTATTGTCCATGGGGAAGTGGAAAAAAATCTTTCCCGTAAGCCATGGTGTCGTATGAGGCGACTAAAAAGCCGGGAGCAATGGGGGGAAACCCCCTTTCCGATTTCAATTCCAAAAAAAAAGAAAGAAAAACTTTATAAAAAGGGTTGCTTAAATGTGCGGGATGGAGTTGGGGAGACAAGAAAAAAATGATTTGATGTTTTGAAAAGAAAAGAAGGGGATGTCCTGGGCCCCAAGCGAAACAAAACTAAGGGGGAAAGGGGAGTTTCAGTGGGGGAAATAAAAGGGGTTAAAAACTGGAGTTCTGAAGGTTAGAGCAAAGGAAGGGTAGCGTAATGTTTAATTATCAGTTATGGGGAAGGGGAAAAAGAGAAAATGAATGGAAAAAATTTAAGAATTATGTTGGGTTAAAGTAAAAAGGTTGGGTGCAGAAGGGGCATAATTTAAACGTTTTATGCACCTGGGGGAAGGAAAGGAAGCAAGGGAGAGAAGATTTTGGGGGATGGGTTAATGAATGTATAGGGCCTTTGAACCATTAGAGAGTAATTTGGTTTGGGGGCTTTAATTTCCCAAAAATAGGAGAAACTTTTTTTAAAAGGGTGTGGGGTAAGTTTGGGGGGCCAGGGGTAAATTATAATGGGAAACCCTTTTATTGAACTTTGTTTTTGAAAGGGGTTTTTGTTTTAGGGAATAAAAAATTTTAAAGAAAAAGAGGATAAATAAGTATACACGATATGATGTAGGGGGAAATTTACATTTTTTGGGTTTGGAAATTTTAAAATTTGGGAAAATAAAAGACTGTTGAGTAGACTTCAGGTTTGTACATGTTTATAGAGGGGCCACAGATATATCAATCACTTTCTAGTTGTACTACACTGAGAGTAAAAGGTAGATGGGATACAAGGAGAATAGAAGCATCAGGGAAGAGAGAGGTGAAGGTTTATAAACTAAAAGAGAGGCAGTTAGGGTAAGATATAAACAGCTATTGGAGGATAGATGGGCTAATGAGAGCATAGGCAATGGGGTCGAAGAGGTATGGGGTAGGTTTAAAAATGTAGTGTTAGAGTGTTCAGCAGAAGTTTGTGGTTACAGGAAAGTGGGTGCAGAGGGAAGAGGACGATTGGTGGAATGATGATGTAAAGAGAGTAGTAAGGAGAAAAAGTTAGCATATGAGAAGTTTTTACAAAGTAGAAGTGATGCAAGGAGGGAAGAGTATATGGAGAAAAAGAGAGAAGTTAAGAGAGTGGTGAAGCAATGTAAAAAGAGAGCAAATGAGAGAGTGGGTAGAGTGTTATCAACAAATTTTGTTGAAAATAAGAAAAAGTTTTGGAGTGAGATTAACAAGTTAAGAAAGCCTAGAGAACAAATGGATTTGTCAGTTAAAAATAGGAGAGGAGAGTTATTAAATGGAGAGGTAGAGGTATTGGGAAGATGGAAGGAATATTTTGAGGAATTGTTAAATGTTGATGAAGATAGGGAAGCTGTGATTTCGTGTATAGGGCAAGGAGGAATAACATCTTGTAGGATGTGAGGAAGAGCCAGTTGTGAGTGTGGGGGAAGTTCGTGAGGCATAGGTAAAATGAAAGGGGTAAGGCAGCCGGGATTGATGGGATAAAGGTAGAAATGTTAAAAGCAGGTGGGGATATAGTTTTGGAGTGGTTGGTGCAATTATTTAATAAATGTATGGAAGAGGGTAAGGTACCTAGGGATTGGCAGAGAGCATGCATAGTTCCTTTGTATAAAGGCAAAGGGATAAAAGAGAGTGCAAAAATTATAGGGGGATAAGTCTGTTGAGTGTACCTGGTAAAGTGTATGGTAGAGTTATAATTGAAAGAATTAAGAGTAAGACGGAGAATAGGATAGCAGATGAACAAGGAGGCTTTAGGAAAGGAAGGGGGTGTGTGGACCAGGTGTTTACAGTGAAACAAAATAAGTGAACAGTATTTAGATAAGGCTAAAGAGGTCTTTGTGGCATTTTATGGATTTGGAAAAGGGGTATGACCCGGGGGATAGGGGGCAATGTGGCAGATGTTGCAAGTGTTTTGGTGTAGGAGGTAGGTTACTGAAAGCAGTGAAGAGTTTTTACGAGGATAGTGAGGCACAAGTTAGAGTATGTAGGAAAGAGGGAAATTTTTTCCAGTAAAAGTAGCCTTAGACAAGGATGTGTGATGTCACCGTGGTTGTTTAATAAATTTATAGATGGGGTTGTAAGAGAATAAATGCGAGGGTCTTGCAAGAGGCGTGGAGTTTAAAAGATAAAGAACACACACAAAGTGGGAGTTGTCACAGCTGCTCTTTGCCGATGACACTGTGCTCTTGGAGATTCTGAAGAGAATTGCAGAGATTGGGGGATGAATTTGGTAGGGGGTGCAAAGAAGAAAATTAAAGGTGAATACAGGAAAGAGTAAGGTTATGAGGAAACAAAAAGATTAGGTGATGAAAGATTGAATATCAATTGGAGGGAGAGAGTAGGAGGAGGTGAACGTATTCAGATATTTGGGAGTGGACGTGTCAGCGGATGGGTCTATGAAAGATGAGGTGAATCATAGAATTGATGAGGGAAAAAGAGTGAGTGGTGCACTTAGGAGCTGTGAGACAAGAACTTTGCCTTGGGGGCAAAGAGGGGGAAAGTAGGAGTATAGTTTTTTTCCCAA
>NC_069431.1:27362656-27385263 GCF_026875155.1 Cherax quadricarinatus
AGTTTCTTCCTGGTAGGAGCTTAAATCCTATACATCTATCTGTCATTTTAGATAGTTAGAAATTAGAGGGGTTTCTGCATATCTGTGATCAGCGGGTGGGAAAGGGTGCTGCCATTCAATGGACGAAGGTAGGAAGGCCGGCGAAGTAATGTTACGTTTTGATATTAAAGCTTCTCAAACAATAATTATGAATCAAAAAACAGCTACCAATGAAATTAGAGATCCGATGGATGAGATAATATTTCATGCTGCGTAGGCGTCTGGGTAGTCTGAATATCGTCGTGGCATGCCATTTAATCCTAGGAAGTGTTGAGGAAAGAAGGTTAAGTTTACCCCTAAAAATATAGTAAAGAAGTGAGGTTTTAATCATGAAGAATTCAGAGAAAATCCAGTGAATAAGGGGAATCAGTGAACAATACCTCCGAAAATTCCAAATACAGCTCCCATGGATAGAACGTAGTGGAAGTGAGCTACAACGTAATAGGTGTCATGAAGAATAATGTCGATTGAAGAGTTTGCTAAGATAACTCCTGTTAAGCCACCTACTGTAAATAAGAAAATAAAACCTAAGGTTCACAGGAGTGAGGGAGAGTATGAGAATTGAGAGCCTTGGAGAGTTCTTAGTCATCTGAAGATCTTAATTCCTGTGGGAATAGCAATAATTATGGTTGCTGATGTAAAGTATGCTCGGGTGTCTACATCTATACCTACAGTGAATATATGGTGAGCTCACACGAGGAATCCTAGAATTCCAATTGCTGTTATGGCATAGATTATCCCTAGTGTGCCGAATGCTTCTTTTTTGCCTGATTCTTGTGTGACGATGTGTGAGACTATGCCGAAAGCTGGTAGAATTAAGATGTAGACCTCGGGGTGCCCAAAAAATCAGAATAAGTGTTGGTAGAGAATAGGATCTCCCCCTCCAGCAGGGTCAAAGAAAGTAGTGTTTAGATTTCGGTCTGTAAGAAGTATAGTAATTGCTCCTGCTAGAACGGGGAGGGATAAAAGCAGAAGTACTGCAGTAATGAAGACGGATCATACGAATAAGGGTATTCGGTCTATGGATATCCCTCTGGTTCGTATATTGATTGCTGTAGTTATAAAATTTACAGCTCCGAGAATTGAGGAGACTCCGGCCAAATGAAGGGAGAAGATGCCTAGGTCGACTGATGCTCCTGCATGGGCGATTGATGCTGCTAGAGGAGGATAAACTGTCCACCCTGTTCCGACACCTCTCTCTACTATTCCCCTTGTAAGGAGAAGGGTGAGAGAAAATGGTAAAAGTCAGAATCTTATATTATTTATTCGAGGGAAGGCTATATCAGGGGCTCCAAGTATAAGGGGAACTAATCAATTCCCAAAACCCCCAATTATGATTGGTATAACTATGAAGAAAATCATTACGAAGGCGTGGGCTGTGACGATTACATTATAAATTTGATCGTCTCCGATTAATCTTCCTGGTTGACCAAGTTCGGCTCGAATAATTAGTCTTAGGGAAGTGCCTACTATACCGGATCAGGCTCCGAACACAAAAGTATAGAGTGCCGATGTCTTTATGATTTGTTGAGAAAAATCATCGTTGCATTAGGCTTTATAGTGGAAAAAAGACGTCAAATTGCAAATTTGAAGATGTATAATTACTAAAGCTTAAGAGAGAATCTTGTAGTATAAGTAGTAAAGCTACATTAGCAGTTCTATCAAAACTGTCCTTTTATCAGGCATTATACTTATTAAGGAGGTTAAAATTATAGGGGTTAACTGTAGATTTATGTTTTAAGAGGTGTTCTTAGAAGATTAAATCTTAGATTAGAAGAAGGTGTCTACTTGAATAGGTTGAGATAGGCTTAAAGTTTGATTCTTGCTTGAACTTTTATTTTATAATTAGGGTATATGTGTATCTTGGTGGGAAAGAAGTAAGTATAATAGAGATAATTTATAATAAGTCGTAGTTTTGTTATTCGCAGTATGGAAGATTAAATATTGGTTTAGGGGTCCGATTTAGTAAATTATAAAAAGTTTGATGAAATTTTGTGCCAGCAATCGCGGTTAGACTTAAAAGCTTAGTAAAGGTGTTTTAGTTTAGGTTATTCTTATGTTTAAAGGTAAATTGAAATTTATAGTAATAAAAGGTGAAATTGGTTTATTAGGAATAAATGGAAGTTGGATTATAAATAGGAGGAGACTCGGAAATTAAGGTATAAACTAGGATTAGATACCCTATTATACTTAAAAGATAAAAATAAAACTTGAATATTAATAGATATGGTCTTTAAATTCAAAGAATTTGGCGGTATTTTAGTCTTGTTAGAGGAACCTGTTCTGTAAATGATACAACACGAAAAATCTTACTTACTCTTGTTTAGCAGTTTGTATACCGTCATTATCAGATAACCTTTGTTGAGGTAGTTATTGAAATTTGAGAAGTAAAGTATATTAGATCAAGGTGCAGTTTATGGGTAAGAAGAAATGGGTTACAATAAAATTTATTTATTACGAATCAGTAAAAGAATAGTTTCTGTGAAGGGGGATTTAATTGTAATACATAATTTAGTGAGTTAGTGTGATATGAGAACTAAAGTATGTACATATCGCCCGTCGCTTCCGCTTAAGGTGGAATAAGTCGTAACATAGTAGGTGTACTGGAAGGTGTACCTGGAACTAAATTTACTTTGGCAGAGGATATGCGTTAAATTTAGAATTTAATTATATAGAAGAGCACTCTATAGGTAAAAGTATTGAGGACAGTGCTGTGGCTATTAGAATTGTGAGATATTTAATGTTGATAGTTTGTGTTTTAGTTAGAGTGGCGTTTGTAACTCTTTTGGAGCGTAAGATTTTAGGTTATATTCAAATTCGTGAGGGTCCTAATAAATTGGGCATTCTGGGGTTACTTCAGCCTTTTTCGGATGCTATTAAATTGTTTGTAAAAGAGCAGAATTCACCGGTAATATCTAATTTTTTTACCTTATTATTTGTCGCCGGTATTCAGTTTATTTATTGCTTTAATTTTGTGAGGGGTTATTCCTTATGATTTAGGATTAGTGGATTTTGATATAGGAATGTTTATTTTTTTTATGTTGTTTTGAGATTAAGGGTCTATCCTTTGTTAAGGGCCGGATGGGCTTCAAATTGTAAATATTCTTTATTAGGGAGTCTTCGTGCTGTAGCACAGACTATTTCATATGAGGTAAGGTTAGCTTTAATTTTGTTATCCTATGTGTTTTTAGTTGGAAGATTTAGGTTCATAGAATTGAGATATTATCAGGAAAGAATGTGGTTTGTTTGATTAACATTTCCATTATCTATAGTTTGGCTTGGTTCTTGTTTGGCGGAGATAAAATCGCACTCCTTTTGATTTTGCAGAAGGGGAGTCTGAGTTGGTTTCTGGGTTTAATACTGAGTATAGGAGAGGGGGTTTGTATTAATTTTTATGCTGAATATGTTAGAATTTTGTTTATGAGTGGAGTGTCAACATTGTTGTTTTTAGGAGGGAGAGTTTTAAGGTTAGGATTTTATATAAAATTGGTAATGGTAGGGTTTACGTTTATTTGGGTGCGGGGAACTTTACCGCGACTGCGATACGATAAATTGATGTATATGGCTTGAAAAAGGTTTCTTCCTATATCTTTAAATTTTTTAATTTTTTTCCTTAGGCTAAAATTAATTTTAGTGTAAACTAAATTTATATGTTGATGGGTACTGGAAGATTCTTCCTTTAAATGCTTTCAAAACATTTGTTTTAAATAAACTAAATAGCCATTTTAGAAGAAGGTCTGTTAAAAGGGTGGCCAAAGGGTCAGTAATATAATAGGAAAAGTAGATGACAGTTAGAGCTTGACCTGTGAAAATATAAGGATCCTCTACAGACCGAGCTCCGATCCATGTTAATAAAATGATTGTGGAGATAAGAGTTCAAAATAGAAGCTGGTTTAAAGGATAAAAGGTAAGGCCTCGGAATTTTGATAGGGAGGTGAATGGGAGGAGTCAAAGGATCGCAACTGATAATATTAAAGCGATAACCCCTCCTAATTTTGTTTGGGATGGATCGAAGGATGGCGTATGCAAATAGAAAATATCATTCAGGTTGAATATGTACCGGTGTAATTAGAGGGTTAGCCGGGGTAAAATTATCAGGGTCTCCGAGTAAGTATGGGTTTAGGAGAGTTAGGAGGACTAGGAGTATAAGTATGATTAGGAACCCTACAATATCTTTAAATGTAAAGTAGGGGTGGAAGGGGATTTTGTCTAGAGAGGAGGTTACTCCTAAAGGGTTGTTGGCTCCAGAGTGGTGGATGAATAAAATATGGACGAGTGTGGCTGCAGCAATTAGAAATGGCAGCAGAAAGTGGAATGTAAAGAATCGAGTTAAGGTGACGTTATCAACTGCGAACCCTCCCCAAATTCATTGGACTAAATCTGTGCCAATATAGGGAATGGCAGAAAATAAGTTTGTAATAACGGTGGCACCCCAAAACATATTTGTCCTCAAGGTAGGACATAACCTAGAAAGGCTGTGGCTATTGTTAAAAACAGAATTAGAACGCCAATCCTCCAAGCGTGGAAAAGAGCAAATGACCCGTAATAAACACCTCGTCCGATGTGGGAGTAGATAAAGAAAAAGGAGGCCCCATTTGCATGAAGGGTGCGGAACAATCACCCGTAATTAACATCACGACAGATGTGGGCTACGTTCGAAAAAGCTAGGTCAATATGCGGGGTAAAATGAATTGACAAAAATAGTCCGGTTGCGATCTGAGCTACTAGACATAACCCTAAGAGGGACCCGAAATTTCAAAAAATTGAGATGTTAGTAGGAATTGGCATATCTACGAGTGCGGAATTAACGAGTTTAAGCAAAGGATGGGATTTACGTAAAGGCGAAGTCATAAGTTTTGGGAGAGTGAAGATTAGAGTAATTAAAGAGGAGATAAGGGTGTATGATGGTATTAGGTATTGAGGGTTTCGGGTTGTTAACTATAGTTTTTTGTGGGTTCTGAGCGTTTATCTCGAATCATAAGCATTTGTTGAATGTTTTACTAAGGTTGGAATTTATTATATTAAATGTGTTTGGGTTTATGAGAGGTTTACACGTTCAGGGTTGGTTTAGAGGGTGTGTTTTGTAATATTTTTTTTAGTGATGGTTGCGTGTGAAGGGCTTTAGGTTTATCTTTATTGGTCTCTATTGTTCGCTCACATGGTAATGATTATTTTAGGGGATTTGGAATTTTAGTATGTTAAAGTTTTTGGTGTTTAATTTGGTTTTAATGGGGTTTGTGAGGAATTGAAGGCTTATTCAGGTGGGTTTATCGATAATATGCTTTATGGGATTGTTAATAATAAACCATGATTTTTGTTCTTTTTGTCTGGGTTATATAATGAGGGTTGATTATTTAAGATATATTTTGATTGTATTAAGAGTTTGGATTGTAATATTAATAGTTTTCAGGAGAACTGTAGTAAAGAAAATAGGTAATTTTTGTGTGGGGTTTTTGTCAGTGAATTTGATTTTGTTAATAGTTTTAGTCTTAACTTTTAGATCAGTAAATTATTTAATGTTCTACATTAGATTTGAGAGCTCATTGGTTCCCATACTTGTATTAATTTTGGGTTGAGGCTATCAACCTGAGCGAATTCAGGCTGGAATTTATATATTGTTCTATACTTTATTTGCTTCTTTGCCATTGTTAGTTTCTTTATTGAGGTTATATAAAAGTGAAGGGAGATTAAACATGGGATTGTTACTATCAGGAGTAATTGGCTATCAGGGGACTAGGTTGCTGTGGTATTTTTGTTCTGTGTTAGCGTTTATGGTTAAGTTACCTTTGTTTATATTTCATTTATGGTTGCCTAAGGCCCATGTGGAGGCCCCGGTTGCGGGGTCGATAGTATTGGCCGGGGTGTTATTGAAGTTAGGAGGTTACGGTTTAATCCGGATTTTGGGGGTGTTTTCAGAGGTAAATAAAATATTTTGTTGGGTGTGAGTGAGTCTTGGAATTCTAGGAGGTGTTATTGTTAGTTTAATATGTTTGCGTCAAGTGGATATGAAATCTTTAATTGCTTATTCTTCTGTGGCTCATATGGGTTTAGTGTTAAGAGGGTTGGTTTTTATAGGAGGGTGAGGTTTAAATGGGGCTGTAGAGTGATGGTAGGTCATGGTTTATGTTCTTCAGGTTTATTTTGTTTAGCAAATATAGTTTATGAGCGGTTAGGGAGGCGAAGTTTGATAATTAGGAAAGGGTTGCTAAATGTTATACCGAATATAGGTTTATGGTGGTTTTTATTAGTTGCAGGAAATATAGCTGCTCCTCCAACTTTAAATTTAATAGGAGAGATTAGTTTAATTATTAGAGTGGTTAGATGAAGGAAATTAATTATATTTAGAGTAGGGATATTGTCTTTTTTCAGGGCTTGTTATACTTTATATATGTATTCATTAAGGCAGCATGGGTTATTTTTTAAATGCCTTATTTTCTTGTTGTTCTGGAAAGGTAGTGGAGTATTTTGTCTTGTTAATGCATAGTGTTCCGTTAAATATCATGATTGTGAAGGGTTCATTAATTTTGTGCGATCTATAGGATAAGGTGGCTGAGGTTAAAGGCGTTGGATTGTAAATCTGAGTAGAAGTTGTACTTTCTTATCAATTAAAGGTAAGATTTAAAAGATTATTACTTTTTTTGACAGCTTTGAAGGATGTTAGTTTGAATTAACTTAAAATCTTAGATAACTAAAAGTATGGATGGGATAAAAAGTCCGAATAAATTGATTGAGGTGTACAAGGGAGATGGAGGATTTTAAGGGGTTTAAGGGGGATGCCCCATTTTATTTGGGTAGAGGAAATTGAGATAGAGGATAAAGTAATTCGGATGTAAAAGTAAAGAGTTACTAGAGAAGAAAGAAGGAGAATAAATAAAGGTAAGTAGAAGGATGATTGAATTATTTCTTGGGTAATAATTCATTTAGGAATAAAACCTGAAAAAGGCGGTAGGCCTCCTAGAGAATAAAGGTTTATAGACGAGATGATTTTGGGGAGGGGACCGTAATTTGCGTTAATTAAGTGAGGAAAAAAATATGTCTGGGCGGATGCGAAGTGGAAGGCCACAGAAGCCGAGATTAGAGTGTATATAAGAAAGTAAATTATTCAGGAGGTCTCATTAATAAGCATGGCGAAAAGTATTCATGATAGATGATTGATAGATGAGTAGGTCAAGATTTTTTCGGAGGGATGTCTGATTGATTCCCCCTAGTGCTCCAATAATAGCAGAAGAGATCCCACCAAAAAAAAGAAGCATGTGTGTGTAATACTCTGAGGATAAGTAAGAGATCAAGAATATTGGGGCAAGTTTTTGGATTGTTATGAGAATAATAACTTGGGTTCAATTAAGACCTTCTATGACTTGGGGAAATCAAAAATGGAAGGGGGCAGCCCCTAGTTTAAGGAGAAGAGCTAAGGAAATAAATGAGAGCGAGACTATTGGAATAAAAAATGTTAAGGTTGAAGATAAAATGATGATGGCTGATCCAAGGGCCTGGATTAAGAAATATTTCAGGGAGGCTTCAGATGGAAGCTGATTTTCTTTTGATGGGATTAAAGGGAGAATGATATAAGATTAAGTTCAAGACCAATTCAGGCTGAAAATCACGAGGAAGAAGAAACGACCAGGAAGGACCCAGACAAAAGTGAGAACATAAAAATGATTTTATAAGGTGAGAATGAAATTATAAAGAGAGATTACTCTCACAAATGAGGTATGAGCCCATTAGCTTGAAACTTAGCTTATCTTTATAGTATATGTAGAAGTGTACAGGGCACGAAAAGGTTTGATCTTTCGGGGATTGGTGCGATTCCAATTTACATAAAGAGTGTTAGGGATTAAAAGGGGTAAGGGTAGAGGTTGGTCTTAAAGTATCTTTGAATTCCTCTTTGAATATCTGTTGTTCTTAGAAGATTTAAGAGGGAAAAGAGGGTAAGTGTCTAAAAAAATAAAATTTTAAAAAAAGCTTTGAAGGGGGGTTTTATTTTTTTTTAGTTTATATAATATACCATTTTTTATTTGGAAGGGTTTGTATTGGGTTTATAATTGTATGATTTGAGCTGATTTTATCTATATAAAGCAGAACGAGATATTGGGCTCTCCCTTTAAATTACCCCTTATAAGTAAAACCCCCTCGTGAAAAAAAGGGGATTTACTTTTTGCTGTATTAATGGGTTCCCCTTTTAAATTTTCCCCCCTTTTTCACGAAGATTTTCCCCCCAACGATGATCATTGAAAAAAGTTTAAAATGAAGCTGTTACTTTTTTTATTTTAAATTTTTCAAAGAGATCATGAAAAAGGGGACATGAGTGTCGTTGATTATAGCAGTAAACTAATTTAATGAGACAGTTTGATATAAAACAATTTTTTTTATGTGTTTAATTAATTTAATAAAAATTTAAATGAGATAGATAATAACCTGGGGCAAAAGATACACTATGGGAATTATTATATAGTTAATGGATTATAGCAGTGAACTAACTAAAAAGTGGCTTGTTATATATAATATTGTGAGTTTTTACTAACTTCAAGCATAAAATACAAAAATTTGGATAGATAAACCCCTGTGCGAAGATACACTAGGGAGTATTATTTTAATAGATTATGGATTATAGTTTAAAATAATTTAATAAATTTGGCTTGATATATATAATATTTTTGGAGTTATACTAATTTTCGGGCATAAAAATATTTAAGTGATATAGATAAAAAACCTGTGGGGAAAGGGATACACTATGAATTCATATATATACAAATGGATTATATGATTTACGGGGATTTTGAAGATTGGGAGAAGGATTTACATTTAAAAAAATGTATATTATAAAGACTTTAAGGAGGATGGAGATTCTTTAAAATTAAAATACCAGTTTTTATGATGATCGAAGTTTATTTGTTTTGAGAGATTAAAGTTGTAGTTTCCCAAAGTAAAGCTAAAGATTAGCATTTCACTTACGTTGAAAAGGTTGTCGCGGGGGTGCTTTTTTTGGTTGTTATGAAGCCCTTGCTAATTATTATGATTGGGAAAAAAATTTTTTTAGGTTTAAGTATTTTTTTAAAATTTTTTTTTTTTTTTTTTTTTTTTTTAAAAGGAAATAATAGTTTGGCGATAGAAAATAGTACTTTTACAGGAAAGTTAAAATTTATTTAGTGAAATAGATGGGAAAAGTATTATTTAAAATTAAAAGTACCTTGTGTATTGGGGATATTTTACTTTAAATATTTATAATATCTTCCCAAAATAAAAAGAGCAAAATTAAAAGGGTCGATTTTTTGTGGAAAAAAAATTCAAAACCTTTTTTTAGAGGGGAAAATGTTTAATCGAGTTTTTAAAGATTTTTTTTTTTTTTTTGAAAAAAATTCAATTTTTTTTTTTGATTAAGGAAAGGAAAGGTTAGGAACAGAGGGGGCAAAGCTCTTTGTTTAATTTTTTTAGTTATAAAAAAAATTTTTTTTTTAAAAAGGTTTTGTTTAACTAGGCTTGGGGGGTAGCTATGTTACAGGGTTTTATTTTCTGAGATAAAAGGGAGAGGGTATTTATTTTTTTTTAAGTAGGTAGGAAAGATTTTTTTGGGAATTTAGTTTAAAGTTTTAAAGGGAAAAAGTATATTAGATAAAATTTGTTTTTTTTAAAATTTAAATTTTGGAGTTAATGAGATTTTTTGAAGGGGTGAGGGAGTGTAGGGAAATTGGAAAATAGGGCTTTCCGCCTGTTTATCAAAAAACTTGTTATATGGGGGTTATATAAAGTTTTGACCTGCCCTTTGGGGGGACTAAAGGCCGGGGGGTATTTTGCCCGTGCGAAGGTAGATAATCATTAGTTTTTTTTAATTGGGGGCTGGAATGAATGGTTGGACGAGAAGGAACTGTCTCTATCTCGGAGTTTGGGAATTTAACTTTTAAGTAAAAAGGCTTAATAAGTTGGGAGGGACGATAAGCCCCTAAAAAAAGTTTATACAAAATTTGGGTTTAAAGAGTGTTTTTAAGGTTTTAAAAGTTTTTTAAATCAGCAGGGTTTTTAAAGTTGGGGGGGGGGACTGGGGTTTATAATTATTAAACTGTTTTTTTTTTTAAATCAGAGATATTTGTATATGGCCCCTTTTTTGGATTAGAGAAAAAATTTATTTAGGGAAAAACCAGCGAAATTTTTTTTTTAAGAGTTTTTACCCGAAAGGAGTTTGCGCCCTGGGTGTTGAAAAAAAAATTTTTTCTGTGGTTTTTGGGGGTTTTACGGGAGAGGGGGGTCTTTTTCGCCCTTTTAAAATTTTTTAAAAACCCATGTTTTGAGTTCAGCCCGGCGAAACCCGGGTTTGGGTTTTCTATCTTCAAAGGGGTTTTGAGGTATTTTAGTAGAAAGGATTAAGTATTAAAATAGTTTTAAAAAAAAAAAAAAAATCAAAAAAAAGCAGGGACTTTTTTTTTAAATCCCAAAAATTAAATTATTTTAAGAAAAACTATTTTCTGTTAAAATTTTTTGAAGGTCCCCCAGGGGTTCTTGTGAGATACTAAAAATTTACTAAAAATTAAAAATTAAAGGGAAGAAAGAGATAAAAAAATTACTAGAGAAAGAAAAGGGGGGAAAAAAAGAAATGGAGTAGATGGAATGGTTGATAAGGTGGCAAAAATTTGTTTTATTTCTTAGAATTTAAAGAATAGTCTAGTTTTGGGAAAAAATTTTGTTTGGAGAATTTAAAGGATCTGGGAAAGATTAAGGAAAAGGGCATTTGGGTAAGGATAGGTGTTAGAAAGACTGGTTTTAAAAAATAAATTTTTAAAAGGGCTTCGTTGGAAGCAAGAGAAGAGCATAAATAAACCCCAAAATTTAAATTTTCCCTTTCCTAGAAAAATTAGAAATAGGAAAAATGAAAAATCAGTGGGAAAGCCAAAAAATAGGCCTGAAAGAGCACAGAAAAAGAATAGTTTGAGTGGGGGGACTGGGCCCTATGGAAAGAGGGTGGGTTAGAGTCGTGAAAAGGGAAGCAACTTTTTGGGTAAGAGGGAGAAGAAAAAAATAAAAATTAAACTGTTTTTGTTAAAGTTCAAAAAAAGGGGTTTTATTTTTTGGTTTACAAGCCCGATTTTTTTTTTTAAATACTGGGAACCTTTAAATTTTAAATAGTTTAGAGTAAAACTCGGGTTTTTGGTATCGAAGATATAAGAAAGTTATTTTAAATTGTGTGGGGGTTGGGCCCATAGTCATTTAGTGGTTTTGGGGGGTTTTTTTTATTTAGGGATTGGGTTTTTTTTTTTTAGTTTGGTGAGAATAAGCTTGAGGTCTTTTATGTAAATTTGTGGTGAGAGCTTTTTTTTTTTTAAATTCTTTTTCTGTTTAGTGACTTTGATTTTTTGATTTGAGTTTAAAGGGTTTTTATTTTTGGGGGTTTGGGTTTTATTTATTCCCCCTCTTCGGTAAAAATTATAGGGGGGAATTTATTTGGGGGGATAAAAGGTACAGGCGATTTTTTATATTTAGTTTTGGTTTTTTTTTTATCTTTAGGGGGTTTGATTTTTTAGCCCCAATTTTAAATTTGAATCCTTTTAGGTTTGGGTGGATTGGGGGTTTAAATTTTTTATGTATTGGTTTAAATTTTTTACCAAAACGAGAAAAAAGCGAATGCAGGTTTTGCAGTTTTGTCAAATCGGATTGGAGGGCGGTTTGGGTTTTTTGAGAAATTTTTTTATTTTTTGCTAGGGGGTTGAAATTTTATTTTTTTTGAAAGGTTTTTAGTGGGAATTTTTTATTATTTAAAAAAATTTTGTGTTTTGTTTTCTGCTTCAACTAAAAGGGGCCTCAAAATTCCCTTCTGGCTTGGCTTCCAAACGCTATTGCCCGCTCCTTTTTCCGGGTTTTAAACTTTGTTCCTTCTTCAACACTTGTTACGGGTTTGGGTTTTTTTTTGATTCGCTTTTTGTGGGGCTTTTTAAAAGGTTTTTTGTGTAAAAGGGTTTTTTTGGTTTTTTCCTGCTTTTAACCCTTTTTATAGCCCGGGTTAGGGGCTAATTTTTTAGTTTGATTGAAAAAAAAATTTTTGTTTCAACTTTGAGGCAATTAGGGGGATAGTGGGTATTTTTTTTTTCCCTTTTGGGTTTGCTGATTTAGCTTTTTTTTTATTTTTTAATCATGTTTATTTAAAGGCTTTTTTCGTTTATGTGTGGGGGGATTGGGAATTCATAGGGGTTTAAAAAAGTGTAAAAATATTTGGGAAAATGGGGAGGTTAGTGGGCAGTATACCTTTAACTTTGGGGGTTTTTTGGGAAATTTTGCTAAACCCGGCTTTATTTGGGGGTAAACCCTTTTTTGGGGTTTTTTTCTAAAGGGTTTTAAATTTTTGAAATTGCATTTATAAGGGAAGTTTAAATTTTTTTTTTTAAGGGGTTTTTTTTTTTTTTGTTTTGAGTACTGGCTTAACAGTAGGGTTTTACATTTCGATTAATTTTTCTATAGAATAGGGAAAGGGTTTCTAATATAAGGGGCCCGTAATAATTGTCAGGGAAAACCCCTAGAAAAATGTTAAAAAAGGAAAAATGACATTAAGGGTTGGGGGGGTAAAAGGGGGGGGGGTAATTGGGTTTAGTTTGTGTTCCCCGAGTTCTATATGATTTGGTTTTAGGGTCCTCAGGGGCTCCAAATATAAGGGGAACTAATTTAATTCCCCCAAAACCCCCCAAATTTTGATTGGTATAAAAATATGAAGAAAATCTTTTCGAAGGGGGGCTTGGGCGATTACATTAAAAAATTTTATCGTCTCCGATTAATTTCCCGGGTTTACCAAGTTCGGCTCGAATAATTAGGGCTTAGGGAAGTGGGCCCACTATACCGGGTCAGGCTCCGAAAAACCAAAGTTATAGGAAATGCCGATGGCTTTTTATTTGTTGAGAAAAAATCATCGTTGCCCTTTTGGCTTTTTTATGGAAAAAAAACCCTTTAAATTGCAAATTTTTAAGATTTATAATTACTAAAGCTTAAGAGAGGGTTTTTGTAGTATAAATAGTAAAAATACATTTGCCCGTTCTATCAAAAAATGTCCTTTTATCAGGCATTATATTTTTAAGGAGGTTAAAATTATAGGGGTTAAAATGTTATTTTTTTGTTTTAAAAGGTGGGCTTAGAAGATTAAATCTTAGATTAGAAGAAGGTGTTAAATTGAAAAAAGGGTTTAGATAGGGGTTAAAGTTTGATTCTTGCTTGAACTTTTATTTTTTAATTAGGGTTTTATGGTATCTTGGTGGGAAAGAAAAAAGTATAATAGAGTAATTTATAAAAAAGTCGTTGTTTTGTTTTCGCTAGTATGGAAAATTAAATTTGGGTTTTGGGTCCCATTTTTGGGAAATTTTTAAAAAAGTTTGATTTAAAAAATTTTTTTTTTTTTTGCCAGCAATCGCGGTTTAGACTTAAAAGTTAGTAAAAAGGGGTTTTTTTGTTTAGGTTATTTTAGTTTTAAAAGGGAAATTGAAATTTATAGTTTTTAAAAGGGTGAAATTGGTTTTTTTAGAAAAAATGGAAGTTGGATTATAAACAGGGGGGAGACTCGGGAAAATTAAAGGGATAAACTAGGATTAGATACCCTATTATACCCTTTAAAAAATAAAAATAAAATTGAATATTAATAGATATGGTCTTTTAAAATTTAAAGAATTTGGCGGGGATTTTAGTTTGTTTAGAGGAACCCGTTCTGTAAATGATTTTCAAAACGAAAAAAAAACTTACTTTTCTCTTTTTTAGCAGTTTGTTTTACCCTCATTATAGATAAACCTTTGTTGAGGTGTTATTGAAAATTTTAGAAGTAAAATATATTAGATCAAGGGTGCAGTTTATGGGTAAGAAGAAATTTGGGTTACAAAAAAAATTTATTTATTTTCGAATCAGTTTAAAAAATAGTTTCTGTGAAGGGGGATTTTAAATTTTTAAAAATTTAAATTTTGGAAATTAGTGTGATATGAGAACTAAAGTATGTACATATCGCCCGTCGCTTCCGCTTAAGGTGGAATAAGTCGTAACATAGTAGGTGTACTGGAAGGTGTACCTGGAACTAAATTTACTTTGGCAGAGGATATGCGTTAAATTTAGAATTTAATTATATAGAAGAGCACTCTATAGGTAAAAGTATTAAGGACAGTGCTGTGGCTATTAGAATTGTGAGATATTTAATGTTGATAGTTTGTGTTTTAGTTAGAGTGGCGTTTGTAACTCTTTTGGAGCGTAAGATTTTAGGTTATATTCAAATTGTAAGGGTCCTAATAAATTGGGCATTCTGGGTTTACTTCAGCCTTTTCGGATGCTATTAAATTGTTTGTAAAAGAGCAGAATTCACCGGTAATATCTAATTTTTTACCTTATTATTTGTCGCCGTATTCAGTTTATTTATTGCTTTAATTTTGTGAGGGGTTATTCCTTATGATTTAGGATTAGTGGATTTTGATAAGGAATGTTATTTTTTTTATGTTGTTTGAGATTAAGGTCTATCCTTTGTTAAGGGCCGGATGGGCTTCAAATTGTAAATATTCTTTATTAGGGAGTCTTCGTGCTGTAGCACAGACTATTTCATATGAGGTAAGGTTAGCTTTAATTTTGTTATCCTATGTGTTTTTAGTTGGAAGATTTAGGTTCATAGAATTGAGATATTATCAGGAAAGAATGTGGTTTGTTTGATTAACATTTCCATTATCTATAGTTTGGCTTGGTTCTGTTTGGCGGAGATAAATCGCACTCCTTTTGATTTTGCAGAAGGGGAGTCTGAGTTGGTTTCTGGGTTTAATACTGAGTATAGGAGAGGGGGGTTTGTATTAATTTTTATAGCTGAATATGTTAGAATTTTGTTTATGAGTGGAGTGTCAACATTGTTGTTTTTAGGAGGGAGAGTTTTAAGGTTAGGATTTTATATAAAATTGGTAATGGTAGGGTTTACGTTTATTTGGGTGCGGGGAACTTTACCGCGACTGCGATACGATAAATTGATGTATATGGCTTGAAAAAGGTTTCTTCCTATATCTTTAAATTTTTTAATTTTTTCCTTAGGCTAAAATTAATTTTAGTGTAAACTAAATTTATATGTGATGGGTACTGGAAGATTCTTCCTTTAAATGCTTTCAAAACATTTGTTTTAAATAAACTAAATAGCCATTTTAGAAGAAGGTCTGTTAAAAGGTGGCCAAAGGGTCAGTAATATAATAGGAAAAGTAGATGACAGTTAGAGCTTGACCTGTGAAAATATAAAGGATCCTCTACAGACCGAGCTCCGATCCATGTTAATAAAATGATTGTGGAGATAAGAGTTCAAAATAGAAGCTGGTTTAAAGGATAAAAGGTAAGGCCTCGGAATTTTGATAGGGAGGTGAATGGGAGGAGTCAAAGGATCGCAACTGATAATATTAAAGCGATAACCCCTCCTAATTTGTTTGGGATGGATCGAAGGATGGCGTATGCAAATAGAAAATATCATTCAGGTTGAATATGTACTGGTGTAATTAGAGGTTAGCCGGGTAAAATTATCAGGGTCTCCGAGTAAGTATGGGTTTAGGAGAGTTAGGAGGACTAGGAGTATAAGTATGATTAGGAACCCTACAATATCTTTAAATGTAAAGTAGGGGTGGAAGGGGATTTTGTCTAGAGAGGAGGTTACTCCTAAAGGGTTGTTGGCTCCAGAGTGGTGGATGAATAAAATATGGACGAGTGTGGCTGCAGCAATTAGAAATGCAGCAGAAAGTGGAATGTAAAGAATCGAGTTTAAGGTGACGTTATCAACTGCGAACCCTCCCCAAATTCATTGGACTAAATCTGTGCCAATAAGGGAATGGCAGAAAATAAGTTTGTAATAACGGTGGCACCCCAAAACGATATTTGTCCTCAAGGTAGGACATAACCTAGAAAGGCTGTGGCTATTGTTAAAAACAGAATTAGAACGCCAATCCTCCAAGCGTGGAAAAGAGCAAATGACCCGTAATAAACACCTCGTCCGATGTGGGAGTAGATACAGATAAAGAAAAAGGAGGCCCCATTTGCATGAAGGGTGCGGAACAATCACCCGTAATTAACATCACGACAGATGTGGGCTACGTTCGAAAAAGCTAGGTCAATATGCGGGGTAAAATGAATTGACAAAAATAGTCCGGTTGCGATCTGAGCTACTAGACATAAACCCTAAGAGGGACCCAAATTTCAAAAAATTGAGATGTTAGTAGGATTTGGCATATCTGGGGGGGGCTACGAGTGCGGAATTAACGAGTTTAAGCAAAGCTGGGATTTACGGTAAAGGCGAAGTCATAAGTTTTGGAGAGTGAAAATAGAGTAATTAGAGAAAGAGGAGATAGGGTTATGATGTATTAGGTATTGAGGGTTTCGGGTTGTTAACTATAGGTTTTTGTGGGTTGCTGAGCGTTTATCTCGAATCATAAGCATTATGTTGAATGTTTTACTAAGGTTTGGAATTTATTATATAAATGGGTTTGGGTTTATGAGCGTTTTACACGTTCAGGGTTGGTTTAGAGGTTTGGTTTGTTAATATTTTTTTTTTAGTGAATGGTTGCGTGTGAAGGGGCTTTAAGGTTTTATCTTTATTGGTCTCTATTTTCGCCTCACATGGTAATGATTATTTTAGGATTTGGGAATTTTAGTATGTTAAAGTTTTTGGTGTTTAATTTTGGTTTTAATGGGTTTGTTGAGGAATGAAGGCTTATTTCAGGTGGGCTTATCGATAATATGCTTTATGGATTGTTAATATAAACCATGATTTTTGTTCTTTTTGTCTGGGTTATATAATGAGGGTTGAATTATTTAAGATATATTTTATTGTATATAAGAGTTTGGATTGTAATATTAATAGTTTTGCAGGAGCACTGTAGTAAAGAAAATAGTACTTTTTGTGCGGGGTTTTGTCATTGATTTGATTTTGTTAATAGTAGTCTTAACTTTTAGATCAGTAAATTAATTTAATGTTATTTCTTCTACATTAGATTTGAGAGCTCATTGGTTCCATACTTGTATTAATTTTTGGGTTGAGGCTGATCACCTGACGAATTCAGGCTGGAATTTATATATTGTTTCATATACTTATTTGCTTCTTTGCACATAGTTATTTCTTTATTGAGGTTATATAAAAGGTGAAGGGAGATTAAACATGGATAGTTACTATCAGGAGTAATTGGCTATCAGGGACATGGTTGCTCTGGATTTTTGTTCTGTGTTAAGCGTTTATGTTAAATTTACCTTGTTTATATCTCATTATGGTTTGCCTAAGCCATGTGGAGCCCCGGTTGCGGGGTCGATAGTATGGCCGGGGTGTTATTGAAGTTAGGAGGTTACGGTTAATCCGGATTTTGGTGTTTTTTCAGAGGTAAATAAAATATTTTGTTGGGTGTGATGAGTCTTGGAATTTCAAGGAGGGTGTTATTGTTAGTTTAATATGTTTGCGTCAAGTGGATAGAAATCTTTAATTCGCTTATTCTTCTGTGGCTCATATGGTTTAGTGTAAAGAGGGTGGTTGTTATAGGAGGTGAGGTAAATGGGGCTGTAGTAGTGATGGTAGGTCATGGTTTATGTTCTTCAGGTTATTTTTTAGCAAATATAGTTTTTATGAGCGGTTTTAGGGAGAGCGAAGTCTGATAATTAGGAAAGGGTTGCTAAATGATATACCGAATTAAATTTTTATTGTGGTTTTTTATTAGTTCAGGAAATATAGCTGGCTCCCTCCAACTTTAAATTTAATGGAGAGGTTAGTTTAATATTATAGTGTTAGATGAAGGAAATTAATTATATTAAGTAGGATATTGTCTTTTTTCAGGGCTTGTTATACTTTATATATGTATCAATTAAGGCAGCATGGGTTATTTTTTTAAATGCCTATTTCTTGTTGTTCTGGTAAGGTATTGGAGTTTTTTGTCTTGTTAATGCCTTAGTGTCCTGTTAAATATCATGATTGTGAAGGGTTCTTTTAATTTTTTGTGCGATCTATGGATAAGGTGGCTGAGGTTAAAGGCGTTGGATTGTAAATCTGAGTAAGAAGTTGTACTTTCTTATCATTAAGGAAGATTTAAAAGATTATTACTTTTTTGACAGCTTTGAAGGATGTTAGTTTGATTAACTTAAAATCTAGATAACTAAAAGTATGGATGGATAAAAGTCCGAATAAATGATTGAGGTGTACAAGGGAGATGGAGATTTTAAGGGGTTTAAGGGGATGCCCATTTTTATTTGGTAGAGGAAATTGAGATAAAGAGGATAAAGTAATTCGGATGTAACAGTAAATGAGTTTACTAGAGTAGAAAGGACGAGAATAATAACAGGTAAGTAAAGGATGATTGAATATTTCCTGGTAAAATTCATTTAGAAATAAAACCTGAAAAAGCGGTAGGCCTCCTAGAGAATAAAGGTTTATAGACGAGATGATTTTGGGGAGGGGACCGTAATTTGCTTTAATTAAGGTGAGGAAAAAAATATGTCTGGGCGGATGCGAAGTGAAAGCCACAGATAGCCGAGATTAGAGTGTATTAAGAAAGTAAATATTCAGGAGGTTCTCATTAATAAGCATGGGGAAAAGTATTCAGGATAGATGATTGACAGATGATAGGTCAGATTTTTCGGAGGGATGTCTGATGATTCCCCTAGTGCTCCCAATAATAGCAGAAGAGATCCCACAAAAAAAAGAACATGTGGTGTGTAATACACTGAGGATAAGTAAGAGATCAAGAATATTGGGGCAAAGTTTTGATTGTTTATGAGAATAATAACTTGGTTCAATTAAGATCCTTCTATGACTTGGGGAAATCAAAATGGAAGGGGCAGCCCCTAGTTTAAGGAGAAGAGCTAAGGAAAATAAATGAAGCGAGACTATTGGGAATAAAAAATGTTAAGGTTGAAATAAAATGATTATGGCTGATCCAAGGCCTGATTAAGAAATATTTTCCAGGGAGGCTTCAAGATGGAAGCTGATTTTCTTTGATGGGATTAAAGGGATGAATGATATAAGAATTTAAGTTTTCGAGACCAATTCAGGCTGAAAATCACGAGGAAGAAGAAACGACCAGAAGGACCCAGACAAAAGTGAGAACAATAAAAATGATTTTATAAGGTGAGAATGAAATTATAAAGAGAGATTACTCTCATAAATGAGGTATGAGCCCATTAGCTTGAACTTAGCATTATCTTTTATAGTATATGTAGAAGTGTACGGGGCACGAAAAGGTTTGAATCTCTTTCGGTGGGGTGGGGGGGGGGGGGGGGGGAGGGTGGGAGGATTGTGCGATTCCAAATTACATAAAGAGTGTAGGGATTAAAGAAGGGTAAGGGTAGAGGTTGGCCTTAAAGTATCTTGAATTCCTCTGAATATCTGTTGTTCCTTGAGAGATTAAAGAGGGAAGAGGAGTAAGCTGTCTAAAAAATAAAATGAAAAAGCTTAAAGGGGGGTGTATTTTATTTTTAGTATATACATATATATATATATATACATTTCTTTATATGGAATGAGGTGTATTAGGTATAATTTATGAAGTGAGCTGATTTTATCTATACTGAAGCAGAACGATGATATGAGCTCTACCGATTAATACACCTATAAGTAGAACCCCCCTCGTGAGAAAGGGGATTCTAACTTTATAGCTGTATTAATCGTCTCCTCTAGATTCCCCATTTCCACGAAGATATTCCTAAAAGATGATCATTGAAGAGATAAAATGAAGCGTTTTTACTTCTTTATATTAATTTTCGAAGAGATACACTGAGAAAGAGACATAGTGTCAGTTGATTATAAGCAGTAAACTAACTATTGAGACAGTTTGATATATACAATTTATTATTATGTGCATAGCTCAAGTATAAAATACTTAATGATGATAGATAATAACCTGTGCGAAATACACTATGAGTATTATATATATAGATTAATGATTATAGCAATGAACATAACCAATAAAGTGGCTTGATATATATAATTATTGTGAGTTATACTAAGTTCAGGCATATAAATACTTAAATGAATAGATAATAACCTGTGCGAAGATACACTATGAATGTCATATATAACTAATGGAGTATATGATTTACGAGATTATGAAATGATTCGAGAAGGATTTACATTTAAAGAATGTATATATAATAGACATTAAGGAGGATGGAAGAATTTCGTAAGATTACATACGCAGTTTTTTTAATGATGATCGAAGTTTAAATTTGTTTGAGAGATTAAAGTTGTAGATTCTAAGTAAAAGCTAAAGATTACATTTCACTTACGTTGAAAGGTTGTCGCAGGGTGACTTATTTTGGTTTGTTATGAAGTACTGGCTAATTATTATGCATTAGGAAAGAATATTTTTAGGTTTTAAGTAGTAACTAAGGAAATAATAGTTTGGGCGATAGATAATATAACTGTACAGGAAAAGTTGAAATATTCTAGTGAAATATGATGGGAAGTATTAGTTAAAATTAAGTACCTTGTGTATTGAGGGATATTTTAACATTAAATATTTATAATATCTTCCCGAAATAAGAAGAGCTAAATTAAAGGTCAGTTTTTGTGGTAAAAAAATTCAAAACCTTATTTAGTAGTGACATGTTAATCGAGTCTTAAGTATATCTGGTTTTTTTGAAAAACGATTCAATATTTTCTTTGCATTAGGTAAGGCAAGGCTTAGGAACAGAGGGGGCTAGCTCTTTGTTTAATTTATTTTAGTTATAAAAATAAATAGAAATGTATGTTTAACTAGGCTTAGGGGAGCTATTTTACAGGGAGTTATACTGAGATACAAGGAGAGAGTATTTATTATTTTAAGTAGGTAGGAAAACTTTTTATGAATTTAGTTTAAAGATTTAATGTGAGTATATTATAATATAATTTGTTTGTTTTAAATAAATTTTGAGATATAATGAATTTATGAAGGGTGATGAGTGTAAGGAATTCGGCAAATAGAGCTCTTGCCGCCTGTTCATCAAAAACATGTTATATGAGAGTTTTATAAAGTCTGGACCTGCCCATTGGGGACCTAAAGGCCCGGTATTTTGACCGTGCGAGGTAGCATAATCATGTCCTTTTAATTGGAGGCTGGAAGAATGTTGTGACGAGAAGGAAGCTGACTCTATCTCGGAGATTGAATTTACCTTATTAAGTGAAAAGGCTTAAATAAGTTAAGAGGACGATAAGACCCTATAAAGTTTATACATGAGTTGGTTAAGAGTGATTTAAGGTGTTAAAGTTTATTATCAGCAGGGTGTTTAGTTGGGGCGACTAGGATATAAAATTATATAACTGTTTTTTGTTTAAATCAGAGATATTTGTTCATATGGTCCCTTTTTAGGATTAGAGAATAAATTACTTTAGGGATAACAGCGTAATTTTTTTTAAGGTTCTTATCGACAGAGAGTTTGCGACCTCGATGTTGAATTAAAAATTTCTCTGTGGTGTAGCGGTTACAGGAGAAGGTCTGTTTCGACCTTTAAATTTTTACATGATTTGAGTTCAGGACCGGCGAAAGCCAGGTTGGTTTCTATCTTCTAAGGAGTTAGAGGTTATTTTAGTACGAAAGGATTAAGTAATTGAAATAGTTTTAATAAAAAAATCAGAAAAAAAGCAGGGACTTTTCTTTAATCTCCAAAATTAATATTTTAAGTAAACTATTTTCTGTTAGAATTTTGAAGGTCGCAGAGGTCTTGATGAGATACTAATAATACTAACAATAACAATTAAGGTAAGTAAGAGATATAAAATTACTAGAGTAGTAAGAGGGAAAGAAGTAATGGAGTAGATGGAACTGGTTGATTAAGGTGGCTAAATTTGTTTTATTTCTTAGAATTAAGAATAGTCTAGATTTGGAAAATTTTGATGGGAGAAGTAAGAGATCTAGAAAGATTAAGGTAAAGGATATGGTTAAGGATAGAGTGATTAGTAGACTGGATTTAAATGAATTTTAAAGGCTTCGTTGGAAGCAAGAGAAGAGACATAAATGAACAAAATTAATTTTCCTCCTAGAAAAATTAGAAATAGGATATATGAGATCAGTAGGAAGGTCCGAATAGGCCTGAAAGAGCACAGATAAGAATAGTTTGAGTGAGTAGGACTAGTTCCTATGGAAAGAGGGTGGGTTAGAGTCGTGAATAGGATAGCAACTCTTAGGGTTAAGAGGGAGAGTGAAATATAAAATATTATAACTGATTTGTATAAAGTTCTAAAAATGGGCTTTATCTTTGGTTTACAAGACCAGATTTTTTGTTTAAACTACTAGAACCTTTCAATTTAATAGTTTAGAGTAAACATCGGGTTGTGGTATCGAAGATATAAGAAAGTTATTTTAAATCATGATGTGGGGTGCCTATAGTCATTTAGTGAGTTTGGTGTTTTTGTTATTTAGGGCATTGGGTTTTATTTTATTTAGTTTGGTGAGAATAAGCTTGAGGTCTTCTTATGTAATTGAGTGAGAGCTTTTTTCTTTTAAATTCTTCCTCTGTTGTAGTGACTTTGATTTTATGATTGAGTAAGGTTCTTATTTTTAGGGGTGGGTTTTATTTATTCCTTACGGTAATAATTATAGGGGGGGTTTTACAGCGGGATAAGGGTACAGGGATTTTATATTTGTTTTTGGGTTTTTTTT
>NC_069431.1:27385763-27401805 GCF_026875155.1 Cherax quadricarinatus
GTTGGGGGAATTTGAAAGGATTGAAAGGTTGAATTACCTCTAGGTGGTCAAAATATTCCGATTTCAATTGTAGGTGCAAGTACTTCTATGAAAGAATGCCCAAAAAAAATGAGAAGAAAAATAGTACTTCAGAGACGATAAATAAAATTATTCCCCACCGGAGGCCTTTTGTGACGCCCTTGGGTAGTGAAGTCCTTGATATGTTCCCTCTCGAGTTACATCTCGTCACCATTGAATTATAGTTGAAAAAGATAGGAATAAAATCTGAAAAAAGGGAGGTCTGGATTAAATTGAGAAATCCATTTGATGGAGGCCCTGATGTTAAAAGCATAGCTTTAATTTGATCCGGTTAAGGGTTCAAGGTCTTATGTTCAACTAAATGAAAGGTATGGTGGCTATGTGATGACATAATTTACTTCACTGGCATAAAGAGTTCTGAGAACTGCAAATACATAGGATTGGATGATTGCAACAGCAGATTCTAGTATAAGGAGAATGAATTTGGGCCAGAATGAGAAAAATTAATAGCTTAGGGGATAAAGAGGACCCTATCCTTCCAAGTAAAGTAAGGAGGAGGTGACCTGCAATTATAGTTTGCTGCAAGTCGGATGGCCAATGTGCCTGGTCGAATATATTCCTAATAGTTTCGATGAGGACTATAAAAGGTATAAGCGTATTTGGGGTCCCTTGAGGCACTAAGTGGGCAAACATGTGCTGGGTGTGGTTTAACCATCCAAACAAAATAAAGGTTAGCCATAAAGGTAGAGCTAAGGTTGAGGTTATTGCCAGATGTCTGGATCTGGTAAAGATATAAGGAAGGAGGCCTAAAGAGTTATTAAAAAGAATGAAGCTAAATAATGAAACAAATAAAAATGATAGGCCTGGGTTAGAGGGTCCTAAGATTGTCTTAAATTCATTGTGAAGGGTTTGATACAATTTTAAATCACAGATAAAGTCACCGGGATGGGGAGGTTCAGAAGAGAATCGGAACGAATAGGAACCCTAAGAATGTTGAGACTCAGTTTAGGTTAAGTGAAAGGATACATGAGGATGGTTCAAAAATGGAAAACAGTCTTGCTATCATTTTCAGGGTTTTTCTAGAATTGTTGATGTGTGGGTGAAAGTTTCTGTTTTAATTGGAAGTTTACAGAAGAAATTAACGATAAAGAATAAGATATACCCAAGGGTGAATATAAGAAAGAGATTTAGCCAAAGTAGAGGTCCTATTTGAGGCATTCTAAAGTACCATAAGAGTGGTAATTTTAATTTGACAAACTAATGTTATTTTTTAACTAATTTTAGTCTCTAGAAGTAGGAGGACTACTTTTTTAGGTTTAAAAGACCTAAACTTTATAAGTTATCTGGAGAGAAATTTAATTATGAATTTCTAGAAACTCAGTTCAAGAAAGAGTCTACCGAAATTCTTTCAATTAGAATTGGTATAAATCTATGGTTAGCCCCACAAATTTCGGAACATTGACCGTAGAATAGGCCAGGTCGGTTTAGAAGAAACCTAACTTGATTAAGTCGCCCTGGGATGGCGTCGGCTTTTACTCCTAAGGAAGGAATAGTTCAGGAATGGATTACGTCTGCTGCTGAAATGATAAGACGAATTTGAGTATTTAAGGGGATAGGGATTCGGTTGTCAACATCTAAAAGTCGTAAATTTGAGTCTATGTTATAGGGTGCTATGAAGGAATCAAATTCGATATCTAGAAAGTCTGAATATTCGTTAGGATCAGTATCATTGATGTCCAATGGTTTTAATTGTGACTTCTCGAGTTATTGGTTTCGTCCAATAAGTAGAGTAACCGTAGTGAGGGTATATGGCGATGAAGATTAAGATAATAGCAGGTAAAATAGTTCAGATAATTTCAATTTCTTGGTTTTCAAGTAAAAATCGGTTAATAAGTGAGTTTAGTGCTGAATTAATTAGAATTATAACCTACTAATGTAGTAATGAGGATGAGAATAAATATTGTTGTGATCGTGGAAATACGTTAATTGTTCTATAAGTGGGGAAGCACTGTCTTGGAGTCCTAGGCATCCTCATGTTGGCAGTTCTAAAAGAAGGTAGTTTCTTCCTGGTAGGAGCTTAAATCCTATACCACTATCGTCCATTATTAGATAGTTAGAAATTAGAGGGGTTTCTGCATATCTGTTATCAACGGGTGGGAAAGGTGCTGCCATTCAAATGGACGAAAGGTAGGAAGGCCGGCGAAGTAATGTACGTTTTTGATATTAAAGCTCTCAAACAAAATTATGAATCAAAAAACAGCTACCAATGAAATTAGAGATCCGTGGATGAGATACTATTATTTCATGCTGCGTAGGCGTCGGTAGTCTGAATATCGTCGTGGCATGCCTATTATAATACCTAGGAAGTGTTGATGAAAGAAGGTTAAGATTACCCCTAAAAAAATAGTAAAGAAGTGAGGTTTAATCATATAAATTCAAGAAAATCCAGTGAAAAAGGGGAATCCCAGTTGCACAATACCCCGCAAATTCCAAAATACAGCTCCCATGGAGAGAACGTAGTCGGAATTGATGCTACAACGGTAATAGGTGTCATGAAGAATAATGTCGATTGAACAGTTTGCATAAAATAACACCTGTAAAGCACCTACTGCAAATAAGACAATAAAACCTAAGGATTCTCATGATGAGGGAAGTAATGAGAATAGAGAGTGCCCTTGGAGAATCTTAGTCATCCAGAAGATCTAATTCCTGTGGGAATAGCAATAATTATGGTTGCTGATGTAAAGTATGCTCGGGTGTCTACATCTATACCTACAGTGAATATATGGTGAGCTCACACGAGAATCCTAGAATTCCCATTGCTGTTGATGGCTATAGATTATCCTCAAGTGTGCCGAATGCTTCTTTTTTTTTGCCTGATACTTGTGTGACGATGTGTGAGACTAATGCCGTAAAGCTGGTAGAAATAAGATGTAGGACCATTGGGGTGCCCAAAAAATCAGATAAGTGGTTGGTAGAGATAGGGAACTGCTCCCCTCCAGCAGGGTACCCAAGTAAAAGTAGTGTTTAGATTTCGGTCTGTAAGCAAGTATAGTAATTGCTCCTGCTAGAACGGGGGAGGGATAAAAGCAGAAGTACTGTCATTAATGAAAGACGGATCATACGAAATAAGGGGTATTTCGTGCTGATGGATATCACCACTGGTTCGTATATTGGATTGCTGTACTCGTTAAAAATTTACAGCTCCGAGAATTTGAGAGGAGACTCCGGCCCAAATGAAGGGAGAAGATGCTCTAGGCTTGCTACTGATTGCTCCGCGTGGCGATTGATGCTGCTGTAGAGGAGATAAACTGTCCCACCCATTTCGACACCTCCTCAGTCTACAACTATTCCTCCCTATCCACTTGAAGGAGAAGGGTGGAGAGAAAATGTAAAAGTCAGAATCTTATATTATATATCGAGGGAAGGCTATATCAGGAGACTTCCCAGTATAAGGGGACAAAATCAATTCCCAAAACCACCCAATTATGAATGTATAAACTATGGAAGAAAAAATCATTACGAAGGCGAGGGCTGTGACGATTACATTATAAATTTGATCGTGACACCGATTAATCTTCTGGTTTGACCAAGTTCGGCTCGAATAATTAGTCTTAGGGAAGTGCCTACTATACCGGATCAGGCTCACTGAACACAAACGTATAGAGTACCGATGTTCTTTATGAATTGTTGAGAAAAATCATCGTTGCTGTTTAGGCTTTATAGTGGCAAAAAGACGTCAAATTGCAAGTATGAAGATGTATAATTACTAATGCTTAAGAATGAATCTGTGTATAAGTAGTAAAGCACGATTAGCAGTTCAATCAAAACACACACCCGCCCGTTTATATCAGGCATTTATACTTATTAAGAGGTAAAAACTTAATAGGGTTAACTGTAGATTTTATGTTTTTAAGAGGTGTTTCTAGAAGATTAAATCTAGATTAGAAGAAGGTGTCACTACTGAAAAGGTTGAGATAGGCTTAAAGGGTTGATTCTTGCTTGAACTTTATTTTATAATTAAGTATATGTGTATCTTGGTGGGAACGAAGTAAGTATACTAGAAGAGATAATTTATCATAAGAGGTCGTAGTTTTGTTATTCGCAGTAAGGAAATTAATTATATGGTTTTAGGGTTCCCGATTTAGTAAATTAATAAAAAGTTTGATGAAAATTTTGTGCCACAATCGCGGTAGACGTAAAAGTCTTAGTAAATCATCGATGTATTATTTAACTGTTAGGTTTATTTCTTTTATCCTATGATTTCACCAAGGTAAAATTGAAATTTATAGTAACTAAAAGGTGAAATTGGCTTTTAATTTAGGAAAAGCACATAAAACATCGAAAAAACTAGTGGAAGTTAGGATTATAAATAAGAAAGGAGACTCGGAATTAAGGTAAAAACTAACAGGAGTAGATACCCTATTAGTTACTTATAAGATTAAAAATAAAAACATGAATCTTAATAGATATGTCTTTAACATCAAAAAGCATTTGGCGTGGATTTTAGTCTTGATAGAGGGGAACCTGTTTCTGTAACTTATACAACACGAAAAATCTTACTTACTCATTGATTAGCAGTTTATTATACCGTCATTATCAGATAACCTTTTGTTGAGGTAGTTCTTGAAAATTTGAGACGTAGAAGAAAATATTAGAAACAGGGTGCAGTTTATGGTAAGAAAGAATGGGTAACAATAAAATTTTAAATTATTACGAATCAGTAAAAGAATAGTATCTGTGAAGGGGGATTTAATTGTAACACATAATTTAGTGAGTTAGTGTGATATGAGAACTACAGTAATGTCCAATCGCCCGTCGCTTCCGCTTACGGTGGAAAAAAGTCGTAACATAGTAGTGAAACCTGAAGGTGTCCCAGGAACTCCAACTTTCCTGTTGGCACGAGGATCAGCTTTAAAAACTAATAGAATTAACAAATAAAAGCCTCACCGCACATCTAACGGTCACAGACTGTTGAGCCGGACCCATAGAGTGTGCTGTGGCTATTAGAATTGTGAGATATTATAATGAAGCACGATTGTGAAAATAGAATCGCGATGGCGATTAGACCCACAAAAAGGCGCGTCCGCAAAACGGAACTCTACACTACTAGCGGGACCAACTAAATTGGGCATCAGGGAACCATCCGTGCGGCGCCCATATAACTGGCAGCTCTCACTTGAAAGACCCCTCGCCGCAAACCCGTATACACTTACCCCACACTCCAAAAAACCCCCAACAACTATGACACTCCGCTACCGAAACAAACAAAGCAAACCCAAAAAGAGCTTTAAACAACAACACATACCTTGCATCGAGTCAAAATCACACTCCAGTACAAAAAAAAAAACATAAGAAAGCACAACAGTTACATCGCACTACACCAAATAAACCTTTCCTTCATTTCCAACCCCACATACCCACAACAAACCAACGTGCGACAACTATCATACGCCCCTCCCCGGGCCACAAACCAACAGCGTACCGTGAACGTCAAAAACAAAATAACAACTCAGATAAAAATCCCGCCGAAGTTCCGTCAACGTAACCAGCTCCAAGCTCACAACACCTCTGCCCGCCTAGTAGGAAATTAAATGCAACGCAAAACCCAACACTCAATAAAATGTCTATGCATAACAATGATATGTCCGCGCAACCATCGGCCTCAACACCATAAGCTAAAAGCAGAACAAGGGGAGACAATTTGAGTTGGTTTCTGGGATTTAATACAGAGTAATACGGAGAGGGAGGGAGCGGGAACATTAACCGTAGACTGCGCAAGCGAAAAATTGATGTATATGGCTTTGAAAAAGGTTACTTTCTAAAACAATCAATATTTTTAAATTTTTTTTTTCCCTTTTCCGAGTTTTAATCTTTCCTTTCTTATGATCGTTTTTCTTACCTTCCTTTTTTTTTTCCACCGTACGTTTCTTTCTTTGTTCTCTATATATACATACCCCTTACTTCCATCCCTCCTTTCCTTTAGAATTTCTTTTATATCTCCCCTCACATTTACTATTTCTTCCCTTATCTTCCCACCAAAACTTAAACCCCAACCAAAAACCCGAGTACCCCACCCAAAGGACAGAAGGCATATTACCATGTCCTCTATCAACCAACCCCAGCAATACACCCCCTAAAATAAAACCCACCCCACCCACTCACAAAACTCCCTCCTTCATAACCCCGTTACTCCCCCTGTACCGACCTCACCAACTTACCCCTACTCAGCCCCGATAAACGCCGCAAATCCCCCCATAGTCCCCTACACCACTGGCACCAACACCCTCCCTTTCCTCTCCGTGCACCCCGGAACCACCACATCAAGATCTCACGCGCTATCCCCCACCTCCGCATGAAACCCCTTCACCCCCTTATCCTTGCCCACTTACCACTTAAGTCTGCCTAAAATCACGTTCTGTGGATCCATTTCCGTCGACCCCTGCAACAGCCCCAGCACCACAAACCGCGCACCCCCCTGCCAACCACCAAAGTAAAGGTTCAGCATCGCCTGCAGGCGACAGCCCCAAGCAACTCACAACGCTTAATCCACTTACCAGGGAACGGGAATGAGACACAACCTTGATCGCCTCTGTTTACCCCCGAACACCGTTACACCTCGACCGACCTGGATTACTCTGCCGCGAACTTCGCGCCACTTTTACCACCACTAACATCAACGTCCCCCCTCCCCACACAATCCCTACCCTACTTTGAGTGTCCTCTATTATTTTCAATATAGACACTCTCTTGTTCTTTACCCGACCACCCGATTAGATAAGATCACTCAACTCTATTATGTCATCCAACCCCAAGACTAATTCCGCTACAGTAATTCTTCCTTCCCAACTCCCATGCCTCCGCCCCCTCTTCCAGACCCAGCCACCTAACCGGAGCGAACACCCCTGGATCGCCCCCAGCCCCCCCCAACTACCAGAGGGAGCCACCTCCGATCCCCACACCTTTCCATTTCCTCCCCACCTAAATACCCCACCCTATTCCCCCCCCAACCCCCCCCCCTCACAAATACCACTCCTTACTGCCCACCCCCACTCCCGTCAGATGCACAAATTAACCCGTGGCCCCTCCAGACTCCCCCCCCCCACCACCCCCGGCTATTCCCAGTCTCCCCCATCCACCCTACCACCCCTCCTCCCTCTCTCTAATGACCGCATATTTCTACGCACCCTCCAGCTGACTCCTCCCCCCTTCGTCCTATCCACCTTACGCAGAACCCCAGCCACAAATAGCCATGCCTTGCTTAGATCATGACACCCCAACCCCCCTACCACCGACCCCACCCCCTTGGACACGCCACCGCAAATAATGTCACCTTGATACTCCCCCCTCACGGCTTACCCATCATTTCTTTTATCCCCATTCCAATCCCCCCCCCTACCGTGCATCTCCCACTATGCTCCGCTCCACTCCCACCCCCGACCTTCTTTCCACCTCCCCTTGGTGGTCCTCACGCCACCTATTAACCCCCCCCGGGACACAACACCCTCCCTAACCCCGCTATCGTCCTAACACCTCGAACCAGTGCTCCATCCTTCATGTTCAAAACAAAAACCGCTTAAGCCCCGCAGTCTCCTGTACCACTAAAATGGTCTCTATCCTCAAACGTCGACCGAACTCCTCTGCTCACACCTTTGATCTTATACGAATCATTACAATCCCATGTCGCAGACCCTGTACTTCCTCAACAAGCTTGTACTAAATAAAACTCACACTTTATTCGAACTGTGACACTAAAAAACCAATAAATACTTTCCACCTCTCTCAACACTCCAAGCTACACTCCAATCACGCCCTCCAAATAAATCCAATGAAAAAAACCTTCCACCTCCCAACGCCGCCACCCGCTTAATTCTCAAACAACACAACCCATTTCATACATTTTAGCACCTCCACTCTAAACCCCCCCCCTAACCTTTAAGTAAACCTTTCTATTATATAAAATCCCCCTCCACCAAAAACTCTCATTACTCTCTATCCTTTCCTAAGCTTAAACACAAACAATTACACACCAATAACTCAGCATCCCGACCCCAAGTACCATCAACAACAACTTTTCATAGACCAAAAGGGGGTACCATAACCACTACAATTTTTAAAACCAAATTAAAACATTTTAAATATTCTTCCAATCCTTCAACAACCGTATTTAAAACAATGCACACATCAAACATTTTCATAAACCACCCCCCCCCATCAAAAATAACAAAAATGTGTGACCCCCCATTGAAACACACCATCATTTAAGTAAACAAAACCTCCACACAAAATCAATACAATTCAACCTCTCGAAATTCAATACCAACCAACCACTAAAACCCGCTCCCATACTAGCCCTCCCCACGTACACAAAAATATAGTGTTAATAAATACCTATGCCAAATCAAAATAAACCACGAAAAACTTACAACACAAAGACTCACCTACCAAACAAAACCAGTAACGACCCCTACCAAATCTGCGCGCACCCCAAAGAGTTGAAAACCCCACCAATACAACCAAAAGTTAATCGTCACACCCCGCAGCTCACCAACCTGGCAGTCCAAACACCAATAAACACACCAAACAAATCCAACAAAATAAGGCCCATGAACGCAACCAAACAATCGTAACACCACCCACCGAGACGGGCGAAACCCCCATTGCAATAACCACACGACGGTCGACCAATGCACACCGCTGCCACTTAAGCCATATATCATAAAATGAAACAGATAACTCTAAACCAGTAACCCAACCCAAATAAACCACAAACCAAACATTAATCCAAACCGTCCCACATGAGTCGGCCCCGGAAGCGTGGGACGCACGACAAAAGTGCATTGTAGAACAAGCCGAACGTCGTAAAACGGGCAACCACCGGCAAAATTGGTGGAGAAAACCGCTGACCACCCCACAAAATGACTTGATGTCTTATGCTGAACAAGTTACAACGCACTGCTGATAACAAACTACGAAGACACCATCCAGAAAAGGCGGACCCTATGGCACGCCCACAAACAAATCAAACAACAACATACACCTCATTTAAACCGATAACCTTCTTGAATTAATAACACTTCTTTAAGCGTAAACCCAATGGCCTCATGTACCTACTAATCAGTACTACCATTAAACAGAACAACCCTTACAACCCAACAAATAAAACTCCCCCACACTGAGAGACCAGTCTCTTTAACTTGCGGTTCTCCTAAATCACCGAACTTCCCTTGATAATCACCCAGAACACTCCTGCCACACTTAAGAACAGTAATGTAAAAACAACTATGCCTGCCCACTCGCAGGCATCCCCCCGTCCAAACCCAAACCACGGCTCGCAACTAAACCAACAACTCTATTGAACGCACCCTTCACAACCAACACATACTCTACTTTCACAATCTACAAAAAAAAACGCTTTCAATATGAAACACCAAACACACAACAACCAACCGGCCTCCCTGTTTATCAAAAACCCATGCCAACAAAACAAAGGTCAATAACATTCCCTTACTATTCTACCAAAATACAATAACCATGTCCACTAGAACCGAACCCACACCAAGCAATATCCCTTTAAACCAACCAAAAGAGCGAACCTATAGGCAACGCGAGGCAGACTGTAACACGGAGCGAAGGCAGAACCACAGCCCGTGTACGCCGAATACCTAACCACTCACAACCCTGACCCAAACCAAGCAACGGAGGGTGGGGGTGGTGGGGGGGGGGGGGTGTGGGGGGGGGGTGGGGGGGGGGGGCGTGGGGGGGGGGGGTGGGGGGGAGGGGGGGGGGGGGGGGGGGGGGGGGGGGGGGGGGGGGGGGGGAAGGGAGGGGCGGGGGGGGGGGGTGTATATGACAGCTTAGAAGGATGTTAGTTTTTGAAATAAACACAAAAACATGAACTAACCCAACAAGACCATGGCATGGCTCCACAGTCCCGCCACCAATTTAAATCGGATACCCCTGGCGATGGTGGCCACGGAATATCTGGGAACATGTTTTGTCGAGCCCCCTAAACAAGTCCGAAGTGTTACGCTTCCATTCTCCTCTTCACCCGACCAACTTCATACCCCTACCCTCTTAAAACACTCTTTAGCCTCCCTCCTTCGCCCCACCCCCCTACCTTACTCCTTCCCATCAAGCCAACAAACAATTACCACCCAACCAAAACGTCACCCCCCACCCCCTGGATTCTTCTTACTTCCACCCACTCCTCCACCCTTACACAACACTCCTCTCATCAAAAATTTTCTTTTCCCTAACCAAAACTAACCAACCTATCTGGACCCCCCTCGACATACATTTCTTCAATCGCCTAGTCTTTCCCCCTCCGCCTCTCAACTCAAATACACAACCTCCCTACCCAACAACCTTCTTACACCAACCACCTCCATTCTCCCCGACAACCATCACTGCATCAAGCACTCAACTACTACCCTCAAAAAACACTTGCTTTCAAACATCAATCAACCCCCACGTATTCAGGTGGTGCCCCACCACTCCCTCCTTCTCCACCCCCACCCCCCCCTCCTCCATAAATATATACCACCACAGCTTCACCTACCTCCTCACCCGCCACAATTTTTTCCCTAAAAAATTCAGAACATCTCCACCACCCAATTTAACCCAACCTCCCTTCGAATCGTAACCATCCAAATTTGTCCCCACCCCCCATTCCTTTTTCCTCCACCATCTAAACCTTCTCCTCTCACCTTCCCACCCATCGGCTCTTCGCCACAATTCCACCCCCCATAACCTTAATCCTCACCCCATCAGCATTCCATCAACCCACTTTCCATTCAACCTCCCACAAACCTGCGTTCAACCCCATTGCCTGTCATCAAAAACGCAAAATCATTTCAACCCTTTCAGTCCATCACAGCCTCAATACCCTCCCCCACCTTCAGCCCCCACCACGACCGGCCGCCTCAACGCCCCAGGAATGACCCCACACACACATGAGCGCCCCCACCACCTGATAATCACCGGAGAGACTGCCAATTACTCAAAAGATACCAACACACAAATGATGTAAGCGCCATAATCTTAGAAACATAGCTTCACTTAAACGACAAAGACGCAGTTAACCGGGTCCGGCGCCCCTGTAATGTCACTAACGGTACAAGGAGGCGCAAATAACCCCAAACCCACCCGCGAGAACTGGCAACCCTTCTGTTTTACCTGGACTCTTTATATTACAAACCCGACCAAGCCAAACCACAATGCCATCAGAAGAACTATCATCCGGCAATACCGCGTGCCGCGGCTACAGCCAGACACCCCCACACCCCAGCCCCCGCCATACCCTAGGTGAGACCAAAAAAACAAAACTACACACACACACACACCTCCCAAACAAAGCACATGCCGAGTAGACAACGTACACCAAGACAGAGAGCGCAGCAAAACACTCTCCATCCCGCCGCCCGCAGCACAAGCGTCGCACACCACTCCCTAATCCCCACCCCCACACCGACGCACCCCACGTAGAGACAGGGCAACACCTAATCGCTGACATCCACGACCACCAATACAATCTACCCTCCCCCATTACCCACGCAGATATTCCTAACAGAATGATCAATAGCAGACAGATACAAAGCCGGCAGATACTTCTTACACCAAAAAAATACGGACGAGAACCCACTGACAAGATACCAGAGTGACGCGTAAGCAAACACTCCTACCCACAAACTCCAGAGGACCGTAAGAACTATACAGAATAATTATTCTGAGCTCCGCTACCACCGTACACACCAACCACCAAACCCATCAGCCACTCACCTCCCCAGATCTCCCGCACCCCACAGCTACACACACACACTCAACCAGTCAACACTGCCCCAGCCCACCCACCACACCGATTCTAGCACACCACACACTCACAATATCTAACTACCACCCAACCTTCACACCCCACCAACCCATCGCACTCACCACCCGCAGATCTCCGCACCCCACATCGACAACACTCACACTCAACCATTCAACAGCGCCCATCCCACCCACCACCCTAGTCTATCACACACACATCACAAGAACGAACACCCACCCCAACCGGCCACACCCATCCAACCGATCACACTCACAACCCCATAGCGCCGCACCCCACATCCATACCACACACACCACCATGTCAACACAGCTTAACCGCGCACGAAAGCATCTCGCCGGCATACCGAACCCGCCCTACACGACACACACGCCATACCGGCGGGCTGGGCTCAATCCGACCCCTTACCCTCCGCATTAAAAAAGCAGCTCTCCGTAAACAGAAGAAAGCGCTCAATACCGTAAACGCATACAAAGACACGCTACAGATTAGCATACACTTACGAAGACCCAGGAAGACGCCGGGGTGACATGACTATAAGTGCTGTACAGACGCCAAGCACAAACTACGGAAAGGCTTGCAACTGCCCCCACAACATCGTAAACATTTTTCAAAGGGAAAACGAGAAAATTGGGGTTCAGTTTTAAAGGTAAAAAACTTGAGAAGTTTTTATATATAAATTTTTTTTTTCAGTTCAATTAAAATATTAAAGAGATAGAAAAATTGGAAGTACAAAAATGAGAATATAAAAGAATGGATTATAGAAATAATAACTAATAAAGTTTGATTATAAATATTATAGTAAAAAACTTCGGGTATAAATACTTAAATGGATAGTATAAACTGTGCGAAGAACAATGATATTTATAATAGTTTTAAAGGATTTAGAAATGAAAACTAAAAAAAGTGGCTTGATATTATTTATTGGGGTTAACTAACTTCAGGAATAAAAAAACTTAATGAAAAGATAATAACCTGTGCGAGATACCTATGAATGTCTAATATACTAATGGATTTAATGATTTCGAGATTATGAATGATCGAAAGGTTTAAATTTTTAAAAAGAAATGTATTTATATGACATTAAGGAGGTGGGAAATTCGTAAAATTTAAATTACGCAGTTTTTATGATGATGAAGTTTTTTGTTTGAGAGTTAAAAGTTGTGATTCAAGTAAAGCAAAGATTGCTTTTCATTTTTGTTAAAAGGGTTTTTGTCGCAGGGGTGACTTTTTTTGGTTGTTATTGAAGACTTGCTTTTTTTATGATTGGAAAAATATTTTTTTTTTAAAGTAGGTAACTAAGGAAATAATAGTTTGGCGATAGATAATAGTATGTACGGAAATTTGAAATTTTAGTAAAATAGAGGGGAAGTATTAGTTAATTAAGTCCTTGTGTATTGGGATATTTTCAAAAAAATTTAAATATTTCCCCAAATAAAAGACTAAAAAAAAGGTCGAGTTTTTTTGGGGAAAAAATTCAAAACCTTTTTTAAATAGTGAAATGTTAACGAGTCTTAAGATATCGGTTTTTTTTTGAAAAAAATTCAATTTTTCTTTGCATTAAGGTAAGGCAAGGCTTAGGAACAGAGGGGCTAGCTCTTTGTTTAATTATTTAGTTATAAAAATAAATAGAAAGTATGTTTAACTAGGCTTAGGGGTAGCTATGTTTACAGGGAGTTATATCTGAGATACAAGGAGAGGAGTATTTATTATTTTTTAAGTAGGTAGGAAAGACTTTTTATGAATTTAGTTTAAAGATTTAAGTGAGTATATTAGTATATAATTTGTTTGTTTTAAATAAATTTTGGAGAATTAAGAGATTATATTGAAGGGGTGATGAGTGTAAGGAATTCGGCAATAGAGCTCTTCGCCCTGTTTATCAAAAAACATGTCTATATGAAGTTATATAAAGTCTGACCTGCCCATTGGGGACTAAAAGGCCGCGGTATTTTGACCGTGCGAAGGTAGCATAATCATTAGTCTTTAATTGGAGGCTGGAATGAATGGTTGGACGAGAAGGAAGCTGTCTCTATCTCGGAGATATGAATTAACTTTTAAGTGAAAAGGCTTAAATAAGTTAGAGGGACGATAAGACCCTATAAAGTTTATACATGAAGTTGGTTAAGAGTGATTTAAGGTGTTAAAGTTTATTATCAGCAGGGTGTTTAGTTGGGGCGACTAGGATATAAATTATATAACTGTTTTTTGTTTAAATCAGAGATATTTGTTCATATGGTCCCTTTTTAGGATTAGAGAATAAATTACTTTAGGGATAACAGCGTAATTTTTTTTAAGAGTTCTTATCGACAAGAGAGTTTGCGACCTCGATGATGAATTAAAAAATTTCTCTGTGGTGTAGCGGTTACAGGAGAAGGTCTGTTCGACCTTTAAATTTTTACATGATTTGAGTTCAGACCGGCGAAAGCCAGGTTGGTTTCTATCTTCTAAGGAGTTAGAGGTTATTTTAGTACGAAAGGATTAAGTAATTGAAATAGTTTTAATAAAAAAATCAGAAAAAAGCAGGGACTTTCTTTAATCTCCAAAATTAATATTTTAAGTAAACTATTTTCTGTTAGAATTTTGAAGGTCGCAGAGGTCTTGATGGAGATACTAATAATACTAACAATAACAATTAAGGTAAGTAAGAGATATAAAATTACTAGAGTAGTAAGAGGGGAAAGAAGTAATGGAGTAGATGGAACTGGTTGATAAGGTGGCTAAATTTGTTTTATTTCTTAGAATTAAGAATAGTCTAGATTTGGAAAATTTTGATGGGAGAAGTAAGAGATCTAGAAAGATTAAGGTAAAGGATATGGGTAAGGATAGAGTGAATTAGTAGACAGGATTTAAAATGAATTTTAAAGGCTTCGTTGGAAGCAAGAGAAGAGACATAAATGAAACAAATTAATATTCCTCCTAGAAAAATTAGAAATAGGATATATGAGAATCAGTAGGAAGGTCCGAATAGGCCTGAAAGAGCACAGATAAGAATAGTTTGAGTGAGTAGGACTAGTCCTATGGAAAGAGGGTGGGTTAGAGTCGTGAATAGGACAGCAACTCTTAGGGTAAGAGGGAGAGTGAAATATAAAATATTATAACTGATTTTGTATAAAGTTCTAAAAATGGGCTTTATCTTTGGTTTACAAGACCAAGATTTTTTGTTTAAACTACTAGAACCTTTCAATTTAAATAGTTTAGAGTAAAACATCGGGTTGTGGTATCGAAGATATAAGAAAGTATTTTAAATCATGATGTGGGGTGCCTATAGTCATTTAGTGAGTTTGGTGTTTTTGTTATTTAGGGCATTGGGTTTTATTTTATTTAGTTTGGTGAGAATAAGCTTGAGGTCTTCTTATGTAATTGAGTGAGAGCTTTTTTCTTTAAATTCTTCTTCTGTTGTAGTGACTTTGATTTATGATTGAGTAAGGTTCTTATTTTTAGGGGTGGTTTTATTTATCTCCTCTACGGTAATATATTATAGGGGGATTATATGAGCGGGGATAAGAGGTACAGGCGATTTATATATTTAGTTTTTGGTTTTGTTTTTATCTATAGGGCTTTGATTATTAGCCCGAATTTAATTAGAATCCTTTTAGGTTGGGATGGATTGGGGTTAATTTCTTATGTATTGGTAATTTATTACCAAAACGAGAAATCAGCGAATGCAGGTATATTGACAGTTTTGTCAAATCGGATTGGAGACGTTGGGATTTTATTGAGTATTTCTTTATTTTTTATGCTAGGGGGTTGAAATTTTATTTTTTATGAAAGGTATTTGAGTGGGAATTTTTTATTATTGAAAATTTTAGTGTGTGTTGCTGCTATAACTAAGAGAGCTCAAATTCCGTTCTCGGCTTGACTTCCAGCAGCTATAGCTGCTCCTATTCCGGTTTCAGCTTTAGTTCATTCTTCAACACTAGTTACAGCTGGCGTTTATATTTTGATTCGCTTTAGTGGGGCTTTAAGAGGTTCATGTGTACAAAGGGTTTTGTTGATTGTTTCCTGCTTAACCATATTTATAGCGGGCTTAGGGGCTAATTTTGAGTTTGATTTGAAAAAAAAATTATTGCCTTGTCAACTTTGAGGCAATTAGGCGTGATAGTGAGTATTTTATCTTTAGGGTTTGCTGATTTAGCTTTTTCCATTTATTAACTCATGCTTTATTTAAGCTTTACTGTTTATGTGGCGGGGGGG
>NC_069431.1:27402305-27474946 GCF_026875155.1 Cherax quadricarinatus
CTGATCAGGGGTGACTTTAAACCACATGGAGATCATTGGAGATCTGGACAAGACACACATGGGGGCCAAGATACATGGTTGGGCTAAGATGATGGAGGTGGTACTGGAAAACTTCATTTTGCCAAACGTAAGGGACACTTACAAAGTGAGAGAGGAGAGATGAACCCAGCAAGGCTGGACTTAGGATTCACTAGAGTAGTGCTGATATCGAGGCATCCACATATGAAAGCCCTTGGGGCCAGTGACCATGTGGTTTTAAGCTTCGATTACACATTAGAGCTAAAAGTGGAGGGAGAAGCAGGGAAGGCCAGGACGAATGAAGCCAAAAACTACAAGAAAGGGGGGACTACCAGGAATGAGGAGGAACTCCTGAACGGGGTTCAGTGGGGACAGACAACTGGCAGGGGAACTGTTAAGAGATGATGGATATGTAGCAACAAAATGCAAGGAGGCTGGAGGAGAGGTTTCTACCCAAGGCGTAACTGGAATAATGAAAAGCCAGGATGAGCCCATGGTTTCCCAAAGGTGCAGGGAGGCAAAAACAAGTGTGCTAGAGAATGGAAGAAATATAGAAGGCAAAGGACCCCAGGAGAATAGGAGAACAGTCGAGAGCCAGAAACGATTATGCACAGATAAGAAGGGAGGCCCAAAGACAATATGAAAATGACATAGCAGCGAAAGCCCAAATCTGACCCGAAAATGTTGTACAGCCACTTCAGGAGGAAAACAACAGTCAAGGACCAGGTAATCAGGCGAAGGAAGGAAGGACGGAGAGACACAAGGAAAATACGTTAAAAAGTATCGCTGAAGAACTCAACAAGAGATTCAAAGAAGTGTTCACAGAGGAGGTCAGAAGGACTCCAGAAAGACGGAGAGTGAGGGCACACCACAAAGTGATGGACTCAGTGCACAACAACGAGGAAGTAGTGACAGAGGTTCTGAGTGAGCTAGATACCTCAAATGGCAATGGGGCCAGATAACATCTCCCCATGGGTATTGAGAGAGGGAGAGCTGAGGGAGCTATGTGTACCACTAACAATAAATTTCAATTAATACTTTCGAAACTGGGAGATTGCCTGAGGCAGGGAAGACAGCAAATGTAGTCCCCAATCTTTAAAAAAGGAGCAGAAATGATGCTTTTAAATAAACTAACAGACCAGTGTCACTGACATGTATAGGTATGCAAAATCATGGAGAAGATTATCAGGAGATGAGGGGTGGAACACCTAGAAGGAACGATCTCAATCAACAGCAGCCATACATGGTTTAGGGACGGGAAATTCTGTGTCACAAACCTTCTGGAGGCTATGACATGGTGACAGCAGTAAGACAAGAGAGAGGGTGTGGGTGGATATGCATTTTCTTGGACTGCAAGGAAGGCGTTTGTCACAGTTACACAAGAGATTGGTGCAAAAAACTGGAGGAAAAAGCAGGGAAACAGGGGAAGGCACTACATTCGGATCAGGGGAATACTTGTCAGGAAGACAGCAGCGAGACATGGTACGTGGCGAGGTGTCAGAGTGGGCACCTGGGAACAGCGGGGTCCCGCAGGGTCAGTCCTAGGGCCTGTGCTGTTTTGGTATTTGTGATGACATGACGGTAGGAATAGACTCTGAGGTGTTCCCTGTTTGCAGATGACGTGAAGTTTGATTGAGAAGGAATTCACTCGATCGACGACCAGGCAGAACTACAAAAGCATTGGACAGGCATGCAGCCTGGTCCAGCATTTGTCTCCTAGGGGTTCAATCCCACCGAGTGCATAGTCTGAAGATTGGGTAGGGCAAAAGAAGGCCGCAGATCAGCGGAAGTACCGTCTAGGGAGGGTGTCAGCGACTTAAAAACCTCACTCAAGGAAAAAGGTCTTGGGTGAGTATAACACCTGGGCACATCTCCTGAAGAGCACATCTACCAAATAACTGCTGCAGTATGTCGGGCGCATAGCAAACCTCAGAACAGCATTCCGACATCTTAATAAGGAATCATTCAGGACCCTGTACACCGTGTACGTTAGGCCCATATTGGAGTATGCGGCACCAGTTTGGAACCCACACCTAGCCAAGCACGTGAAGAAAACTAGAGAAAGTGCAAAGGTTTGCCAAACAAGATAGTCCCAGAGATAGAGGTATGTCCTCGAGGAGAGGTTGTTAAGGGAATCAACCTGACGACTCTGGGAGGACAGGAGAGATATGGGGGACATGATAACGACATACAAAATACTGAGAGGACTTAAGAAATCGTAATGACACGATTGCAAATAAACCATACCCCCGGCCGGGATTGAACCCGCGGTTGCTATAGAGTCTCAAAACCTCCAGCCCGTCGGTACGCTAGCCACTAGACAGCTAGCCACATTAAGATTCATCCAAACTAGTGGATATTTCTAACCATCAGGAAAGTTAGCACAGGCACCTCTGTGACACAAATGCAAGTTTTTTACAGCACGAATCTCCAGCTAGCGTTGGGCCGTGAGGGATTGAGCTACGTGTTCGTCACGGGGCCACGCTTAGCTGGAGATTCGTCTGTAATAACTTGCATTTGTGGTCACAGAGGTGCCTGTGCTACTTTCCTATGGTGTAGGAAATATTCTCTAGTTGGTTTAATCTTATTGTGGCAGCTGGTCTAGTGGCTAGCGCGACGGGCTGTAGTTTTTGAGGACTATTATGACCGCTAGTTCATTCCCGGCCGGGGGTATGGTTACTGAGAGGAATTGACAAGGTGGCAAAGACAGGATGTTCAGAGATTGGACACAAGTAACAAGGGACACAGTGGGGAGCTGAAGAACAGATGATCACAGGGAGTTTAGGATGTATTTCTTCAGCCACAGAGTAGTCAGTAAGTGGAATAGTTTGGGAAGCGATGTAGTGGAGGGCAGGATTCATACATAGCTTTAAGCAGAGGTATGATAAAGCTCACGGCTCAGGGAGAGTGACCTAGTAGCGATCAGTGAGGAGGCGGGCCAGGAGCTAGGGACTCGCCCCCGCAACCTCAACTTGGTGAGTACATCTAGGTGAGGATCACACACACACATGCGCACGCACACACCACACACCACACAACACTACACACACACACACAACACACACACACACACCACACACACAAACACACACACATACACAAACACACACACCAGGAAACATAACACAACAAAAAATAACTTACATCCAAGCCACACACACATACACAAACCAAACACAACTCACTACATGAGGTGTGTGACTTGACCCCTGCAAACCACAATTAGGTGAGTACACAACAAACACATCACACCACACCCACATACACACACCTCACACACAAACACACACACCACACCACACACCCACACACACACCACACCACACACAAACAACACACCACACCATGTCCTCATAACAACAATACACCATCATTCACAGAAACTGAAAAAAATAAATCACCCGAACTGCACGTGATTTATGAAATATACACAAAAAATAAGAAAAATAAAAACAACAGGAACTGAGAGGAGAAACTTGAGGTGGTAATGTGTCAGAGGATAAAATTATTGTGTATCATCTAATAACACAAAACAATATTTTTTCTTTTTGTAGGGAATGTGTCAGAGAAAAGTCGGAAAAAAAGTAGTTTCACCCTCGTCGAATTTCTTTTAAGCCCCAAATAGGTGAAGAGGCGTAGAAATGTCAAAGGGACAGTGGTTTGCTATTAGATTGGTCCGTTGGGAGCTCTTTGAAGTGACTGGTGCCACACTGACAAAAAATACAATTTTGAATGGTATAGGCGCTAAAAATAAACACACCACACACACAAAAAAAAAAAAAAAAAAAAAAAAAAAAGGTCGGGGCAAGGAGTTGACTCGACCTCTGCAATCTCAACTAGGTGATTACACACACACACAACACACGCAATTACGCATACGACACATACACACACATTTACAAAAAGGCTGTATCTAAATCGTATGTGCCTAGGGGACAAAAATGGTAACTAACACTCCGAAGGAATAGACTCAGGAAGTTTCCCCTGTCGCAGATGATGATGTGTTGTTAATGAGGAGAATTAAATCAGATGAGGATCAGGCAGGACTTCAAAGAGACCTGGACCCAGGCTGGACACCCTGGTCAAGCAACTGGCCTTCTCGAATTTAACGGAAGCCAAAATTGCCAAGTCTTGAATATCGGGGGGAAGGACAAAGAAGACCGCAGACTGAGTATAGGACTAGGTGACCAAAGACTGCAAAAACCTCAGTCAAGGAGAAAGATCGTATGGTGAGTAAGTAAAACACGAGCATGTGCCCGGAAGCACCAATCAATCCAGAAGAATAACGGGCTGCAAACATTATGGGCGCTGGGATAACTGAGAATTGAGCTCTGACACCTTCTGTAAGGAATCGTTCAAGACACTGTAAACCCCCCGGGTTGTTATGTAAAGAACACATGATGCAACAGTTAGGTTATCTTTTTCAGACGAAAAGTTTCGCCTACACAAGTAGGCTTCTTCACAGTCGCAGTACAGTGAAGGTGATAGAAGCTGAAGATACTTGAAGACGATGTAATCAGTCCATCACCTGTCAGACACTGCACACAAAGGTATACTGGTATTTCTGACCTCCCAACGACTACATATCTTACCTCTACTAGTGGCCTACATCTCACCTCCTGACGGTATATAAGGCTCCATCTGTCACTTCAAACTCCATATTGTTTCAGCTATGGAACAATACTGTTATCCAGCTGAGGGAGACTGCCACACTCAAAACTCATAGTGGGATGGAGGATTACATCGTCTTCAAGTTCTTTGCTTCTCTTAACTTCTCTGTACTCGACTGAAGAAGTCTACTGTGTAGGCGAAAAGTCTCGAAAATAAAAGTACCTAAACGTTGCATATTTTTTCCTTACCTAACAAACCTGTCGGATTTTCTACCATTCTTATGTTCACTGTTATACCGGTGTACGTCAGGCCATACTGGAGTATGCAGCACCAGTTATGGAAACCCACAACGGGTCAAGCGCGCCCATGAAATTAGAGAAAGTGCAACGGTTTGCGACAAGGTTAGTTCCAGAGCTCAGGGGAATGTCTCACGAAGAAGAAAGGTAAGGGAATATCGGCTGACGGACTCTGGAGGACAGGAGGGTTAGACACATGATGAACGACATAAAAAAATACTCAGGGAATAGACAAGGTGGACAGAGGACAGGGGGACACAGATACAAGTGAAGCTGAAGACTCAGATGAGTCAAAGTGTGTTAAGGATGTATTTCTTTAGTCATGAGTAGTCAGGAAGTGGAATAGTATAGCAAGTGATGCAGTGGTGGCGGAACCCATTACGCAGCTTTGAGACGATGTATGTTAAAGGCTCATGGAGCCGAGAGGGCCTAGTAGCGTTCTCTGAAAGGAGGGGCCTGGAGCTGAGTCTCGACCTGAAACCACAATTAGGTGCGTTCATGATTGGTGAGTACACACACACAAACACCACTAAACACACAAATAATCACATTAATTCACTACATACACAAACCCACTGACACATGCTAACACACTCATACACAATACTCTCATACACTTTACACACACACATACACACCAGGAGCTATGATGGGGACCTCACAACCAAAGTGCACATACACACACATACACACTCACACCACAACACACACACCACACACACACACACATACACACACACACACAACAGCACACCTCGCACTTAAAGTTTATGAAGATTGCTAAAAAATTAGCGCATCCTAACAGATAGAAAAAAAAGTGAAATCCATAAAATAGGTGTAGGGTGCAAGTGAATCAAGGATGGCTTGTCTGAGAAGGAAGCATGGACAGGAAGGCTTAAGAGCACTGTGGAAACAACAGTTAGGATATAAGCTAATGACGTCTTGCAATACGTGTTGGAGGAGATATCGGCAGAGAGAAAGAAGTGGGAGTTTATGAGCTATAGCTGCCGGAAGAAAGATTACAGAGCCTGGAGGAGAATTGGAAATGCTGAGAAGGATTTAAGAAAAGGATCGAAAGGTAGCTATGTAATGGGACAGGAATTCAGTGGGACAGCTAGGGAACATGTAAGGACGGAAAGGGACAAAGAAGTCATTTGGAATTGATTAGGCCACCAGGTGTCTGGAAGATGTATAAGGAAATAAAAAGGAGGTTGCTTAAAATTTATCAACAGGTATGGAGGGAAATAAATAGGATGATGAGAGAGAGAAAGTTACTAATTATTAATTGGCTTCAGGAATTTAAAAATGATGCAGAGGGAAGAAAAAAAGTGTTGTGAGCATCTTCTATAATATAGTCCCAGCTCACAAATTTTTTCAGAGAATTGGGAGGGCATTGTATAAGAAAAAAATATATCAGCCAGACAGATTGCAATTCAACAGAAAACACTGCAATGGGCTCCCAAAAGATCAATGAGTGTACTTCGACCATTATAGAATGTGAAACGAATGGGAATAAATAAGAGTGAGGGTAAGAAGAGCCAGTTCCGAAAGGAAAGAGAGACAGGCAGGCCATCGACAGACAGGAAAAGTCAGCCTCAGTGAATACTTATAAACAAATGGTCACAGAACCCTGTTTCAACCATTAAACCTATACCAACCAAACACAATAACCAGAAACAAACCCCCCACTCCACAGTCGCAGGCCATAGCAATAATATGACCATCACAGCAAGCTGTCCATAATATTTCTGTCCTGCCTTCCACACCTCCAACCTGAACCAACCCCCTCCCACCCTTCAAAATACAGTAACTGAAAGGGAGATGGAGGCATGGTGCACAATGATGGGATACAAATAAGGAGTTGGAAAGAAACGTATATCAAGGCATCCCCCCACAGCTTTAGCACTCACAGGGGACACAAGCTCAGAGGATAACAGATGGGAATCGTTCCTGAGAATATTCGGATCCGAGGAAAAGGTATGGAACCCACACCTGGTCTAAAACGTCAGGAAATTAGAGATAGGCCCAAGGTTTGCAACAAGGGAAGAGTCCCGGAAATGAGGGGTGTCCTACGAGGAGAAGTTAAGGTAATTCAAACCTGACAAAACTGAATAAATGGAGGGACATGATACATATAAATTACCGAGTGGAATTGACAAGGTGGATAGGGACAGAAGATTTCAGAGATGTGTGAGACCAGCTGGAAAGTTGTAAACTCAGATGAGCAACAAGGATATTAGGAAGTATTTTATTTTGCCACTGAGAGCGATGTACTATCCATACATAGCTTTAAAGATGATGTTTGATGAAGATTCGAGGTGCAGGAAGATGAGTGGGACGCAGTAGCGATCAGTGAAGAGGCGGGGCCAGGGCTACTAATTGACACCTGCCAAAACATTAAGTGATACACCACACACCTCACACACACACACACATTCAATCACAAGCACACACACTTACACACAGGTATGTTAAAAGCTCATGGGCAGGAAAGGAACCTAAATAGCGACCTTTTTAGAGGTCGGGGGCCAGGGAGCTATGACTCGACCTCTGCAACCACAACTAGGTGAGCACACACAGAGCTATTCTAGACATATTATTTTTTTAAAAGAAGAAGAATTTTTCAACTAAAACTATGTAAATTCACTCTTGGAAAGCTCTTCTGGTAACTATGTTATGACATACAGAGAGAATAAACAAAGTCGAATTAATAAATCTGTACAAATGGAAAGTAATTATGGCTTTGATAATACTATTTTTTTAGGGAGGACTAAGGTGAATCTATACTTCTGGGTTTTTATTCCCATAAAAATATAGCAATTTAAGAGTAATAATAGAGATGGTCTAAAGAAAGTGTTGGATATTATTATATATATATATTTTTTTTTTTTTTTATCACACCGGCCGATTCCCACAAGGCTGAGGGGGCCGAAAAATGAAAAAAATTTCGCATCATTCACTCCTTCACTGTCTTGCCAGAAAGGGTGCTTTTCACTACAGTTTTTTAACTGCAACATTAAACCCCCTCCTTCAGAGTGCAGGACTGTACTTCCCATTCAAGGACTCAAGTCCGGCCTGCCGTGGTTTCCCTGAATCCCTTCATAAATGTTACGTTGCTCACACTCACAGAACGTCAAGTATTAAAAACCATTTGTCTCCATTCACTCTATCAAACCGCTTCACGCATGCCTGCCTGGGAAGTCCAAGGGCCCCTGCTCACAAAACCTCCCTTTACCACCTCCCTCCTACCCTTCCTAGGCCGACCCTACCCCGCTTCCTTCCCACTACAGACTGATTACACTCTTGAAGTCATTCTGTTTTCGCTCCATTCTCTCTACATGATCCGAACCACCTCATACAACCCTTACTCAGGCCCTTGGGACACAGTTTTGGTAATCACGCCACCTCCGCCTAACTTCCAAACTACGAATTCTCTGCATTATTTCACACCACCATTGACCTCAGTTCATGGACATACTCCACTGCCTCCGCCTTCTCCTCGCTGCAACTTTCATCACACGCTTCACACCCATATAAGAGCGTTGGTAAAATCTTTTACTCTCATACATTCCCATCTTTGCTCAAGACAAGGTTCTTGTTCTCCAACAAGACTCCTAAGTGCACCTCTCATTCTTGTTTCCCTCTTCAATTCTATGATTCACCTCATCTTTCCTTAGGACCATCCGTGACACGTCCACTCCCAATATCGGAATAGTTCACTTCCTCCATACTCTCTCCTCCAATCTGAAATATTCAATCTTTCATACCTTATAATTTTTTGTTTATCCTCTTAACCTTACTCTTTCCTGTATTCACCTTTTAATTTTCTTCTTTTGCCACACCCTACCAAATGTCATCCACAATCTCTGCAACTTCTCTTCAGAATCTCCCAAGAGCACAGTGTCATCAGCAAAGAGCACTGTGGACAACTCCCACTTTGTGGTGTGATTCTTTATCTTTTAACTCCACGCCTCTTCCCAAGACCCTCGCATTTACTTCCTCTTACAACCCCATTTTATAAATATATTAAACAACCAAGGTGACATAAACAATCCTTGTCTAGGCCTACTTTTACTGGGAAAAAATTTCCCTCTTTCCTACTTTACTCTAACTTGAGCCTCACTATCCTCGAAAAAAACTCTTCCACTGCTTTCAGTAACCTACCTCCCTACACCTTTACACTTGCAACATCTGCCACATTGCCCCCTATCCACCCTGTCATACGCCTTTTCCAAATCCATAAATGCCAAAAAGACCTCTTTAGCCTTATCTAAATACTGTTCACTTATATGTTTCACTGTAAACACCTGGTCCACACACCCCCTACCTTTCCTAAACCTCCTTGTTCATCTGCTACCCTATTCTCCGTCTTACTCTTAAATTCTTTCAATTATAACTCTACCATACACTTTACCAGGTACACTCAACAGACTTATCCCCCTATAATTTTTGCACTCTCTTTTATCCCCTTTCCCTTTATTACAAAGGAACTATGATGCTCTTTTCCAATCCCTAGGTACCTTACCCTCTTCCATACATTTATTAAATAATTGCACCACCACTCCAAAACTATATCCCCACCTGCTTTTAACATTTCTATCTTTATCCCATCAATCCCGGCTGCCTTCCCCCCTTTCATTTTACCTACTGCCTCACGAACTTCCCCCACACTCACAACTGGCCTTCCTCACTCCTACAAGATGTTATTCCTCCTTGCCCTTACACGAAATCACAGCTTCCCTATCTTCATCAACATTTAACAATTCCTAAAAAATATTCCTTCCATCTTCCCAATACCTCTAACTCTCCATTTAATAACTCCCCTTTCTCCTATTTTTAACTGACAAATCCATTTGTTCTCTAGGCTTTCTTAACTTGTTAATCTCACTCCAAAACTTTTCTTATTTTAAAACAAAATTTTTTGATAACATCTCACCCACCTCTCATTTGCTCTCTTTTTACATGCTTCACCACTCTCTTAACTTCTCTCTTTTTCTCCATATACTCTTCCCTCCTTGCATCACTTCTACTTTGTAAAAACTTCTTATGCTAACTTTTTCTCCCTTATACTCTCTTTACATCTCATTCCACCAATCCTCCTCTTCCTCCTGCACCACTTTCTGTAACCACAAACTTCTGCTGAACACTCTAACACTACATTTTTTAAACTACCCCATACCTCTCGACCCATTGCCTTTGCTCTATTAGCCTTTCCTCAATATGTTTATTCTTACCCTAAACTGCCCCCTCTTTAGTTTAAATAAACCTTACCTCTCTTTCCCTGATGCTTCTATTCTCCTTGTATCCCATCTACCTTTTACTCTCCAGTGTAGCTACAACTAGAAAAATGATCTGATATATCTGTGGCCCCTCTATAAACATGTACATCCTGAAGTCTACTCAACAGTCTTTTATCTACCAATACATAATCCAACAAACTACTGTCATTTCGCCTACATCATATCGTGTATACTTATTTATCCTCTTTTTCTTAAAATATGTATTACCTATAACTAAACCCCTTTCTATACAAAGTTCAATCAAAGGGCTCCCATTATCATTTACACCTGGACCCCAAACTTACCTACCACACCCTCCTTAAAGTTTCTCCTACTTTAGCATTCAAGTCCCCTACCAAAAATTACTCTCTCACTTGGGTTTTCAAAGGCTCCTATACATTCACTTAACATCTCCCAAAATCTCTCTCTCTCCTCTGGGATTCCTCTCTTCTCCAGGTGCATACACGCTTTATTAGACCCACTTCTCGCATCCAACCTTTACTTTTAAACCCAATAATTCTTGAATTTACACATTCATATTCTCTTTTCTCCTTCCATAACTGATCATTTAACATTACTGCTTTCCCCTTCCTTTGCTCTAACTCTCTCAGATACTCCAGATTTAATCCCATTTATTTCCCCCCACTGAAAATCTCCTACCCCTTCAGCTTTGTTTCGCTTAGGGCCAGGACATCCAACTTCTTTTCATTCATAACATCAGCAATCATCTGTTTCTTGTCATCCGCACTACATCCACGCACATTTAAGCAACCCAGTTTTATAAAGTGTTTCTTCTTCTCTTTTTTAGTAATTGTATACAGGAGAAGGGGTTATTAGCCCATTGCTCCCGGCATTTTAGTCGCCTCATACGACACGCATGGCTTACGGAGGAAAGATTCTTTTCCACTTCCCCATGGACAATAGAAGAAATAAAAAAGAACAAGAGCTATTTAGAAAAAGGAGAAAAACCTAGATGTATGTATATATATATATGCATGTGCGTGTCTGTGAAGTGTGACCAAAGTGTAAGTAGGAGTAGCAAGTATAAATACTTAAATGAGATAGATAATGACCTGTGCGCAGATACACTATGAGTATTATATATATAGGTTAGTAGATTATAGCAATGAACTAATTAATGAAATGGCTTGATATATATATATATTGTATATAGTACTAGCTTCAAGTATATAAATACTTAAATGAGATAGATAATGACCTGTGCGCAGATACACTATGAATGTCCTATATATATATTATGGATTATATAATTTACAAGATTATGAATGATTTCGAGAAGGATTTACATTTAAAGAAATGTATATATATATAGACATTAAGGGGGATGGAGAATTTGTAAACTTAAATTACGCGAGTTTTTTATGATGGTCGTAGTTTATTTGTTTGAGAGATTAAAATTGTAGATTTAAAGTAAAGCTAAAAGATTAGCATTTCATTTCGTTGAAAAGGTTGTCGCAGGGGCGGTCATAAAGAGTGTTGGGGACTAAAGGGGGCAAGGGTAGGATCTTAAAGTATCTTGAGTTCCTCTGTGATATCTAGCTGTTCTTGTAGCTTGGAGGAGAGGATGAGGTGTAAGTTGTCTAAAAAATAAAATGAAAAAGCATGTAAAGGGGGGTGTAAATTTTGTATTTTTTTATTTTTTATATATATACATTTCTTTATATGAAAGTAGTGCATTAAGTGTAATTCGTGAGTAAGTTAATTTATACTGTAATAGAACGATGACATTGAGCTCTGCCGATTGATACAGCTAATAAGTAGAACCCTTCGTGAGAAAGGGGATTCTACTTATAGCTGTATTGAGCGTTCGCCTTCTAGATTCCCCCCCCATTTTCACGACGTTTTCCTAAAAGATCGATTCATTGAAGAAGATAAAAAATGAAGCTGTTACCTTCTTTATATTAATATCCGAAAAGTACACTGAGGAAAGAGATATGAGTGTCAGTTGATTTTATAGCAGTATAACTAATAATGAAGATAGCTTGATATATAAAATTTGTTTGTTAGGTGCTAGCTTCGAGTGTATAAAATACTTAAATGAGATAGATAATGACCTGTGGCAGATACACTATGAGTTTATTATATATATAGGTTAGTAGGATTATTAGCAATGAAAACTAATTAATGAAATGGCTTGTATAATATATATTTGTATTATAGTACTAGCTTCAAGTATATAAATACTTAAATGAGATAGAAATGACCTGTGGCAGGATTTACACTATGAATGTCCATCTATATATTATGGGATTATATAATTTACAAGATTATTGAATGATTTCGAGGAAGGATTTAACCCCATTTTTTGTTTTTTATTTTTTCATTTAAAGGAGTATTATATATATAGACATTAAGGGGGATGGGAGAATTTGTAAGTTAAATACGCAGTTTTTATGATGGTCGTAGTTTATTTGTTTGAGAGATTAAAATTGTAGATTTAAAGTAAAGCTAAAAGATTAGCATTTCTTTACGTTGAAGGTTGTTCGGCGAGGGGCGGTCATAAAAGAGTGTTGGGGACTTAAAGGGGGCAAAGGGTCTAGGCCTTGGATTTAAAGTATCTTGAGTTCATCTTTGAATTTTGCTGTTCTTAGTAGATTTGAGAGGATGAGGTGTAAGTTGTCTAAAAAATAAAATGAAAAAGCATGTAAAGGGGGGTGTAAATTTTGTATTTTTTTATTTTTTATATATATACATTTCTTTATATGAAAGTAGTGCATTTAAGTGTAATTCGTGAGTAAGGTTTTAAATTTTATACTGTAATAGAACGATGAACATTGAGCTCTGCCGATTGATTACAGTAATAAGTAGAACCTTCGTGAGAAAGGGGATTCTACTTATAGCTGTATTGATCGTTCTCCTTCTAGGATTCCCCCATTTTACACGAAGAGTTATCCTAACAGACGAATCATTGAAGAAGATAAAATGCAGCTGTTACTTCTTTTATATTAATCTCCGAAAAGATACACTGAGAAAGAAGATAGAGTGTCAAGTTGATTATAGAAAAAAAAAAACCAGTAAAAACTAATTAATGAAGATAGCTTGATATATATAAATTTATTGTTGTGCTCGCTTTCGAGTGTATAATTACTTAAATGAGATAGATATGACCTTGTGCGCAGATACACTATGAGTATTTTATATTATAGGTTAGTAGATTATATAGCAATGAACTAATTATGAAATGCTTGATATATATATATATTGTCATATAGTACTGCTTCAAAGTATTTCTAAATACTTAAATGAGATAGTAATTGTCTGTGCGCGATAACTATGAATGTCCTATATATATATTATGGATTATATAATTTACAAGATTATGAATGATTTCGAGAAGGATTTACATTTAAAGAAATGTATATATATATAGACATTAAGGGGGATGGGAGAATTTGTAAGAGTTAAATACGCAGTTTTTATGTGGGTCGTAGTTTATTTGTTTGAGAGATTAAATTGTAGATTTAAGTATAAGCTAAAAGGATTACATTTCATTTGTTACGTGAAAAGGTTGTCGCAGGGGCGGTCATAAAGAGTGTTGGGGACTAAAGGGGGCAAGGGTAGGATCTTAAAGTATCTTGAGTTCCTCTTTGAATATCTGCTGTTCCGTAGTCGATTTGTACGGGGATGAGGTTAAGTTGTCATAAAAAATAAATGAAAAAAGCATGTAAAGGGGGGTGTAAATTTTGTATTTTTTTATTTTTTATATATATACATTTCTTTATATGAAAGTAGTGCATTAAGTGTAATTTGTGAGTAAGTTATTTATACTGTATAGAACGACGAACATTGAGCTCTGCCGATTGATACAGCTAATAAGTAGAACCCTTCGTGAGAAAGGGGATTCTACTTATAGCTGTATTGATCGTCTCCTTCTAGATTCCCCCATTTTCACGAAGATATTCCTAACAGACGATCATTGAAGAAGATAAAATGAAGCTGTTACTTCTTTATATTAATCTCCGAAAAGATACACTGAGAAAGAGATATGAGTGTCAGTTGATTATAGCAGTAAACTAATTAATGAAGATAGCTTGATATATATAAATTTATTGTTATGTGCTAGCTTCGAGTGTATAAATACTTAAATGAGATAGATAATGACCTGTGCGCAGATACACTATGAGTATTATATATATAGGTTAGTAGATTATAGCAATGAACTAATTAATGAAATGGCTTTATATATATATATATTGTATATAGTACTAGCTTCAAGTATATAAATTCTTAAATGAGATAGATAATGACCTGTGCGCAGATACACTATGAATGTCCTATATATATATTATGGATTATATAATTTACAAGATTATGAATGATTTCGAGAAGGATTTACATTTAAAGAAATGTATATATATATAGACATTAAGGGGGATGGGAGAATTTGTAAGTTAAATACGCAGTTTTTATGATGGTCGTAGTTTATTTGTTTGAGAGATTAAAATTGTAGATTTAAAGTAAAGCTAAAAGATTAGCATTTCACTTACGTTGAAAAGGTTGTCGCAGGGGCGGTCATAAAGAGTGTTGGGGACTAAAGGGGGCAAGGGTAGGATCTTAAAGTATCTTGAGTTCCTCTTTGAATATCTGCTGTTCTTAGTAGATTTGAGAGGATGAGGTGTAAGTTGTCTAAAAAATAAAATGAAAAAGCATGTAAAGGGGGGTGTAAATTTTGTATTTTTTTATTTTTTTTATATATATACATTTCTTTATATGAAAGTAGTGCATTAAGTGTAATTCGTGAGTAAGTTAATTTATACTGTAATAGAACGATGACATTGAGCTCTGCCGATTGATACAGCTAATAAGTAGAACCTTCAGTGAAGGAGACAAGAGGGGGGATCTACTTAATAGCTGTATTGATCGTTCTCCTTCTAGATTCCCCCAGTTTTCACGACGATATTCCTAACAAGCACGATCATTGAAGAAGAATAAAATGAAGCTGTTACTTCTTTATATTAATCTCCGAAAAGATAACTGAGAAAGAGGATTGTAGTGGTCAGTAGTTGATTTTAGCAGAAGTAGTAAACTAATTAATGAAGGTAGCTTGATATATATAATAAGATTATTCGTTATGTGTAGAAAAAAACCTAGGTTCGAGTTGTATAAATACTTTATATTGCAGATAGATAATGACCTATCTGTGCGCAAGATACACTATGAGTATTATATATATAGGTTAGTGGATTATAGCAATGAACTAATTTAATGAAATGGCTTGAAATATATATATATTGTAACCTTATAGTATAGCTTCAAGTATATAAATTCTTAAATGAGATAGATTAATGACCCTTGTGCGCAGATACACTATGAATGTACTATATATATATTATGGCTTTTATTTAAATTTCCAAGGATTATGAATGAATTTCGAAGAAAAGGATTACATTTAAAGAAACTGTATATATATAATAGACACTTAAGGGGGAGGAATGGGAGGAATTTAAGTTAAATACGCAGTTTTTAGGATGTCGTACGTTTTATTTGTTTGAGAGGATTAAAATTGTAGGATGTAAAGTTAAAGCTAAAAGATTAGCATTTCACTTACGTTGAAAAAGTGTTGTCGCAGGGGCGTTCCAGCGAGGGCGTCGGTGGGAGGTCATAAGAGTGTTGGGGGACCCTAAAGGGGGGCAAGGGTAGGGATCTTAAAGTATCTTGATTTCCTCTTTTGAATATCGGCTGTTCTTAGTAGATTTGACTGAGGATGCAGCGTGTAATGTTGTCCTAAAAAATAAAATGAAAAAAAAGCATGTTAACGGGGTAGGGGTTGTTAAATTTTGTATTTTTTTATTTTTTTATTATATATACTTTTCTTTATATGAAAGCTATGTGAATTAAGTGTAATACGTGGAATAAGTTAATTTATACTGTAATAGAACGGATGACATTGAGCTCTGCCGATTGATAAGCTAATAGTAGAACCCTTGTGAGAAAAGCGGGATCTACTTATAGCTGTATTGATCGTCTGCCTTCTAGATTTCCCCCATTTTCACGAATATAAGATATTCCTACAGACGATCATTGAAGAAGATAAAATGAAGCTGTTACTTCTTTATATTAATCTCCGAAAAGATACACTGAGAAAGAGATATGAGTGTCAGTTGATTATAGCAGTAAACTAATTAATGAAGATAGCTTGATTATTATAAATTTATTGTTATGTGCTAGCTTCGAGTGTATAAATACTTAAATGAGATAGATAATGACCTGTGCGCAGATACACTATGAGTATTATATATATAGGTTAGTAGATTATAGCAATGAACTAATTAATGAAATGGCTTGATTATATATATATTGTTTTAAAAGTACTAGCTTCAAGTATATAAATACTTAAATGGAGTAGATAATGACCTGTGCGCAGATACACTATGAATTTTCCTATTATTATTATGGATTTTTTAATTTTTACAAGATTATGAATTTGATTTCGAGAAGGATTTACATTTAAAGAAATGTATTTTATATATAGACATTAAGGGGGATGGGAAAAAATTTTGTAAAGTTAAATACGTAGTTTTTTATGATGGTCGTAGTTTATTTGTTTGAGAGATTAAAATTGTAGATTTCAAAGTAAAGCTAAAAGATTAGCATTTCACTTACGTTTGAAAAGGTTGTCGTGAGGGGTGACTTATTTTGGTTGTTATGAAGACTTGCTAATTATTTGGTTGGGGAAAAATATTTTTAGGTTTAGTAGGTAATTAAGGAAATTAATAGATTGGTGATAGAGAATGTACTGTAAGGAAAGTTGAAATATTTTAGTGAAATAAATGGGAAAAAGTATTAGTTAAATTAAGTCCTTGTGTATTAGGGATATTTTACATTAAATATTTATAATATCTTCCGAAATAAGAAGAGCTAAATTAAGGTCGAGTCTTTGTGGTAAAAAAATTTCAAAACCTTATTTTGTAGTGAAATGTTAATCGAAATCTTTAAGGTATTGGTTTTTTTTGAAAAAATTCAATTTTTTCTTTGGATTAAGGTAAGGCAAGGCTTAGGAACAGAGGGGGCCAAACTCTTTGTTTAATTATTTTAGTTATAAAAATAAATAGAAAGGTATGTTTAACTAGGCTTAGGGGTGCTATGTTTACAGGGAGTTGCATCTGAGGACAGGGAGAGAAGCATTTATTATTTTTTAAATAGGTAGGAAAGACTTTTTATGAATTTAGTTTAAAGATTTAAAGTGAGTGTATTAGTTATAAGTTGTTTGTTTTAAATAAATTTTGGAAAATTAATGAGGTTTATTGAAGGGGCGTGATGAGATAAGGAATTCGGCAATAGGTCTTCGCTTGTTTATTCAAAAACATGTCTGATGAGTGTTATTAAAGTTAACCTGCCCATTGGGGACTAAAAGGCCGCGGTATTTTGACCGTGCGAGGTAGCATAATCATTAGTCTTTTAATTGAAGGCTGGAATGATGGTTGGAGAGAAGTGTGGTAAAGCGTTCTATCTTGGAGATTGAATTTATCTTTTTTAAGTGAAAAGGCTTAATGAGTTAGAGGGAACGATAAGGCCCTATAAAGTTTATCATGAATTGGTTAAGAGTGATTTAAGATGTTAAAGTTTATTATCAGCAGGGTGTTTAGTTGGGCCGGATAGGATATAAATTATATAACTGTTTTTGTACGTTTTAAATCAGAGATATTTGTTGTATGATCTTTTTAGGATTAGAGAAGAAATTACTTTTAGGATAACAGCGTAATTTTTTTTGAGAGTTCTTATCGACAATGAGGTTGCGACCTCGATGTTGAATTAAAAATTCTCTTGTGCGTTGAAGCAGTTACAGGAAGAAGGTCTGTTCGAACCTTAAATTTTTACATGATTTGAGTTCAGGGACGGCGAAAGCCAGGATTGGTTTCTAATCTTCTAAGGAGTCCAAAGTTATCTTTAGTACGAATGGGATTAAATAATTGAAATAATTTTAATAAAAAAATCAGAAAAAAGCAGGACTTTTCTTTTAATCCCCAAAATTAATATTTTAAGTAAACTATTTTCTGTTAGAATTTTGAGGCCGCAGGTGAGGGTCTTTGATGAGATACTAATCAAATAAATAATAACAATCAAGGGTAAGTAAGAGATATAAAATTACTAGCAGTAGATAAGAGGGAAAGAAAGTAATGGAGTAGAGGAACTGGTTGATAAGGGGCTTAAATTTGTTTTACTTCCTTAGAATTTAAGAATAGCTTAATTTGGGAAAATTTTGATGGAGAAGTAAGAGATCTAGAGATTAAGGTAAAGGATATAGGTAGGGAGAGGGTGATTATTAGAATTGCTAGAGTTAAATGAATTTTAAAGGTTTGTTGTGAAGCAAGGAGAAGAGACATAAATGAACAAAATTGATATTTTCCTTAAGATAAATTGGAATAGAATAATATGAAAATCAGTAGGAAAAGGCTTGAATAGGCCTGAAAGAGCACAGAAAAATTGGTTCTGGGTGGGGTAGTTGGGCTAGTCCTATGGAAAGGGGTGCCTTAGAGTCGTGAATTGGGACAGCAACTATTAGGTAACGAGGGAGAGTGAAATATAAAATATTATAACTGATTTTGTAATAAGTTCTAAAAATGGGGCTTTATGTTTGGTTTATAAGATCAAGATTTTTTGTTTTAAACTACTAGAACCTTTCAATTTAAATGTTTAGAGTATTAAAACATCGGGTTCGTGGTATCGAGGATATAAGAAAGTTATTTTAAATCATGATGTGGGGTTTTGCCTCTGTCATTTTAGTGAGTTTTAGTGTTTTTGTATTTAGGTAATTGGGTTTTATATTTATTTAGTTTGGTGAGAGTAAGCTCAAGGTCTTTTATGTAATTAATGAGAGCTTTTTTTCTTTAAATTTCTTATTCTGTTGTAAGTAACTTGATTTATGATTGGTAAGGTCTTATTTTTAGGGTAGTTTTTATTTTCTCTCTATGGTAATTATACTATAGAGGGGATTTTGAGTGGGGATAAGAGGTACAGGGCCGATTTATGTATTTAGTTTTTGGTTTTGTTTTTATCTTTAGGAGCTTTTAATTATTAGCCCAAAATGTAATTAGAATCCTTTTAGGTTGGGATGGGTTAGGGTTAATTTCTTATGTATTGGTAATTTATTACCAAAACGAGAAATCAGCAAATGCGGGTATATTGACAGTTTTGTCAAATCGGATTGGAGACGTTGGGATTTTATTGAGTATTTCTTTATTTTTCATGCTAGGGGGTTGAAATTTTATTTTTTATGAAAGGCATTTGAGTGGGGATTTTTTTATATTGAAAATTTTAGTGTGCGTTGCTGCTATAACTAAGAGAGCTCAGATTCCGTTCTCGGCTTGACTTCTGGCAGCTATAGCTGCTCCTACTCCAGTTTCAGCTTTAGTTCATTCCTCAACACTAGTTACAGCTGGCGTTTATATTTTGATTCGCTTTAATGGGGCTTTAAGAGGTTCGTGTGTACAAAGGGTTTTGTTGATTGTTTCTTGCTTAACTATATTTATAGCTGGCTTGGGGGCTAATTTTGAATTTGATTTGAAAAAATTATTGCTTTATCAACTTTGAGACAATTGGGTGTAATAATGAGTATTTTATCTTTAGGGTTTGCTGATTTAGCTTTTTTCATTTATTGACTCATGCCTTATTCTTATTTAAGGTTTTATTGATTATGTGTGCGGGAATGGTAATTCATAGAGTTAAGGAGTATCAAGATATTCGAAATATAGGCAGGTTAGTGATATGTATTACCTTTGACTAGGGTTTGCATGAATTTAGTTAACCTAGCTCTATGTGGGATGCCTTTCTTGGCTGGATTTTACTCTAAGGATTTAATTTTAGAAGTCGCATTTATAAGGGAAGTTAATATCTTTAGATTTTTTATATACGTTTTGGGTACTGGTTTAACGGTGTGTTATACATTTCGATTAATTTACTATAGAATAAGGAGGGTTTCTAATATAAGGTCTGTAACACTTGTCAGGGAAAACTATAGAAAAATGTTAAAGGGAATAATGGCATTAAGGGTTGGGGCGGTAACAAGGGGGTGTGTGTTAGCTTGAGTAGTGTTCCCAGAGTCTTATATGATTTGTTTGAGGGTCTCTTTAAAAATTTTAGCTTTATTAGTGAGAGGGTTAGGGTCTATGTGGTTTATGCCGATTTTGTCGACTTTTAGGGCACCCTGAAGTAGACTAGGGGTGCCGAGTTTTTTTAAGATTGAGGATAAAGGTTGGTCATAATATTTTGGGGGTGTGGGAGGTTGGCGTGATGTAAAGGTTCTATTTACTTGCAGTTTTAAGACAAGATAATATGATTATAATTATATAAAAGGATTTTTATTTAAATTATTGTCGTGTTTTTTATTTTTATTTAATTAACTTATATATTTTAAATTAGAATTTTGCATTGAAGCTGCAAAGGTGGCTATTGGCCTGTAGGTGATATTTTTAGAAGGAAAGTCTTCAGTTTTACATTGAAAATGTAATGTGTTTTTTTACACTTTAAAAAAGAGAAGCGAACGGAATTTAACCACTCGGGAAATAAGTTAGAAGCTTTTTCACTGACCTGGTTCTCCTTGACAGGAAAAAATTCAATTTATTATTAACAGTAGTATGCCTCTGGTTTTGGCTTCTGTCAAAAATAAACTAGAGGTTTGGAATCAAAATTTAGGTCGAAACTAAACGCAATCTTTCGCTTTCTAATTTGAAAAGGGTTTATAAACACTTTATGAATGCAACTCATATGTCATTATTGACTACATTTCCAGTTAGATCATTCTAAGGCACCTTTATATCATTCATAGTAGAGGCCTATAAGAAGGATTAGGAGAAAATATCTGTAAGGGGAGAGATATGGGCTAAAAGGGGAATTAATGTAATTTCTACGTCAAAAATTAGGAAAATCACAGCAATGAGGAAAAATTGAAGCCTAAAAGGTAGCCAAGCTGAAGTCTTAGGCTCAAATCCGCACTCAAATGGGGATATTTTTTCTCGGTCTATAATGGTTTTTTTTCGATAGAATTGAGGATTGGGCTATAATTAAAGTTGTAACTCTGAGAGTGAGAAGAGTGATCAGGTTGGTAGTTAAAATTAATTTTTCTAAACAATTAGACTTTCTAGTTGGAAGCTAGACGTCCCATTTAAATTACAAAAAAATTTAAATCCCCTTTTCCAGTAAAAAAAAAAACATAAAGGAATAAAAAAAACCCCTTAAATCAAACGAAATGCCGGGAAATCAAGCTGCGGCTTCAAAATCCAAAGGGGGTGGTTGTTAGAAAAAGTGCCATTGAATAGGGGGAAAAAAAACAGACTGTTGAAATGAAGCCCCAATAAAATCACATAAAAGACCGGGGGAACCCAGTTGCTACAAAAAAGGGTGGTCCCATAGTTTTTTGGCTGGGGATAGAAAAAGACGTTTTAAAAAATTAAAATATTCTTGGGGAAGGGGAGGTGAAGTAAACCCCAAGGGAAAGGGGTTTTTTAAAAACCAAAAAAAATTTTTGTATTTTTCCCAATAAGGGGCGTGATTTAAAGGGATTGCGTTATGTGTAAGTTATGTCCCTCCTGTTTAAAAGAAGGAATTGTTTTTTTAAAAGAAGGGGAATTTGGGAAAGGTTTTAAAAGGTTTGGATCCCTTTTCAGGTGGTCAAAATATTCCGATTTCAATTGTAGGGGGCAAGACTTCTTTTGAAAAAACCCCCCCAAAAAAATGAGAAAAAAATAGTACCTCAAAAGAAGATAAAAAAATTTTTTCCCCACCGGGGGCCCTTTTTTAGGGACGGCTTGGGTATAAACCCCTTGGGTTTTGCCCCCCTTTTCTCGATTAAAGTCTGCATTTTGAATTATGGTTAAAAAAAAAAAGGAAAAAAATCAAAAAAAGGGGATCGGAAATTAAAAATTGATAAAATCATTTGAGACCCCTAAATTTAAAAGTATAGCTTCAAAAATTGTTCCCGGGTTAAAGGGTAAAAAGGTTTTAAATTTTCAACAAATTTTGAAAGGCTTTTGGTTTGCCCTATGTGATGACAAAAAATTTTAAACTTATGGCATAAAGTTTTTCGGGAAAAATGCAAAAAACTAGGATTAAAATGATTAAAACCAGCAGACTTGAAAAAAGGAGAAAAATTTGGGGCCCTAGAATGAAAAAAATTTAAAATATTTAAAAGGAAAAAGGGGGCCCCTTTTCCCCCCAAGAAATTTTTAAGGAGGAGGGGGTTGCAATTATTTTTGGGCTAAAATTTCGGATGGAAAAAAATGTGCCGGGTTCGAAAAACTTTTTAAATTTTTCGATGAGAACAAAAAAGGTAAAAAGGGTGTATTTGGGGGCCCCTTAAAGGCATTTAAAGGGGGGCAAAACATGGGGCGGGGGTTTTGGTTTAGTCCCCCAAAACAAAATAAAGGTAAACCCAAAAAGGTTTAAGAGCTAAGGTTGGTTATTTTTAAATTTGTATGGATTTTGGAAAAAAGTTTAAAAAGGAAGAAAGACCAAAGGGAAAGTTATTAAAAAAAATAAAAGTTTAAATAATGAAACAAAAAAAAAATAAATTAGCCCCGGATTAAAGGGTCTAAAATTGTTTTTTAAAACCGGGGGGGAAAAGGTTGAATAAAATTTTTAAAATTTCACAGATAATCATCGGGATGGAAGGCTCAGAAAAGGGAAAGGGCAAATAAAAGCCCCAAAATTTTTGATACTAAATTTTTGATTAAAAAGAAAAGGGGCACTTGAGGATGGTTCAAAAAAGGGAAAAAAAAAAAGTCCCTTTCTAACTTTTTTAAGGGTTTTTTTTGAATTGTTGGTGTGTAGGGGGAAAAATTTCTGTTTTAATTTGGAAATTTATAGAAAAAAGTAATGGTAAAGAATAAAAAAAAAAACCAAAAACAAAAAATTGAAAGGATTAAATTTAAAATAAGGCCCTATTTGAGGCATTCTAAAATACCTAAGAATGATAATTTTAATTTGGGCCAAAATTTGTTTTTTTTTTAACTTAAATTTTTGGCCCCCTAGGGGTAAGGGGAAAATACTTTTTTTTTTTTTAAAAGGGCCTAAACTTTAAAAAAGTTACTGGGAGAAAAAAAGTTAAATTAAAGAATTTTTAGGGAAAATCAATTCAAGGGAAAGGGGGCCCCACTGAAATTCTTTCAATTAAATTGGATAAAAAATGTGGGTTTGCCCCATAAATTTCGGAACATTGGGTTGTAAATAGGCTCGGTCGATTTAAAGAAACCTAACTTGATTAATTTGTCCTGGGGGGTTTGGGGCGCTTCACCCCAAGGAGGGAAAAAGTTCAGGAAAAAGGTTACGTCTGTTGCTGAAAAGATAGGACGAATTTGAGTATTTAAGGGGATAGGAATTCGGTTATCAACATCTAAAAGTCGTGAATTTGAGTCGATACTATAGGGTGCCATGAAGGAATCAAATTCGATATCTAGAAAGTCTGAATATTTGTAAGATTTATATCATTGATGTCCGACGGTTTTAATTGTGGTCTTTGAGTTATTAGTTTCGTCCAATAAGTAGGGTAATCGTAGGAAAGGATATAGTGATGAGGATTAAGATAGTAGCAGGCAAAATAGCTCATAATTTCAATTTCTTGGTTTTCAAGTAAAAATCGGTTAATAAGTGAGTTTAGTGCTGAATTAATTGGAATGTAACCTACTAATGTAGTAATGAGGATGAGTATAAATATTGTGTGATGGCGGAAATATGTTAATTGTTCTATAAGGGGAGAAGTACTGTCTTGGAGCTCTAGGCATCCTCATGTTGGCATTTCTAAAAGAAGGTGGTTTCTTCCTGGTAGGAGCTTAAATCCTATACATCTGTCTGTCATTTTAGATAGTTAGAAATTAAAGGGAATTCTGCATATCTGTGATCAGTGGGTGGGAAAGGATGCTGTCATTCAATGGAGGAAGGTAGGAAGGTCGGTGAAGTAATGTTACGTTTTGATATTAAAGCTTCTCAGACAATAATTATGAATCAGAAAATAGCTACTAATGAAATGAGGGATCCGATGGATGAGACAATATTTCATGCTGCGTAGGCATCGGGGTAGTCTGTATATCGTCGTGGTATACCATTTAATCCTAGGAAGTGTTGAGGAAAGAAGGTTAAGTTCACTCCTAGGAATATAGTAAAGAAGTGAGGTTTTAATCATGAAGAATTCAGAGAAAATCCAGTAAATAAGGGGAATCAGTGAACAATACCTCCGAAAATTCCAAATACAGCTCCTATGGATAGAACGTAGTGGAAGTGGGGCTACACGTAATAGGTGTCATGAAGAATAATGTCGTTTTAGGAATTTGCTAAGTAATCCGTTAAGCCACTACTGTAAATAAAAAAAATAAAACCTAAGGTTACAGGAAATGAAGGAGTGTATGAGAATTGAGAGCCTTGAAGAGTTCTTAATCATCTGAAGATCTTGATTCCTGTGGGAATAGCAATGATTATGGTTGCTGATGTAAAGTATGCTCGGGGGGTCTTTCATCTATTGCCTACAGTGAATATATGGTGAGCTCACACAAGGAATCCTAGAATTCCAATTGCTGTTATGGCATAGATTATTCCTAGGGTGCCGAATGCTTCTTTTTTGCCTGATTCTTGCGTGACGATGTGTGAGACTATCCCGAAACTGGTAGAATCAAGATGTAGACTTCGGGGTGCCCAAAGAATCAGAATAAGTGTTGGTAGAGAATAGGGTCTCCCCCACCAGCAGGATCAAAGAAAGTAGTGTTCAAATTTCGATCTGTAAGAAGTATAGTAATTGCTCCTGCTAGAACGGGGAGAGACAGGAGCAGCAGTACTGTAGTAATGAAGACGGACCATAACGAATAAAGGTTTTCGGTCAAAGATATTTCCTTGGTTCGTATATTGATTGCTGTAGTTATAAAATTTACAGCTCCGAGAATTGAGGAAACTCCGGCCAAATGAAGGGAGAAGATGCCAAGGTCGACTGATGCTCCTGCATGGGCGATTGATGCTGCTAGAGGAGGGTAAACTGTTCATCCCGTCCCGACACCCCTTTCTACTATTCCCCTTGTAAGGAGAAGAGTAAGAGAAAATGGTAAGAGTCAGAATTTTTATTTTAAATTTTTTTCGAGGGAAGGCTATATCAGGGGCACCAAGTATAAGGGGAACTAATCAATTCCCAAAACCCCCCAATTATGATTGGCATAAACTATGAAGAAAAATCATTACGAAGGCGGGGGCTGTGACGATTACATTAAAAATTTTGATCGTCCCCGGGATTAATTTTTCCCTGGTTGACCAAGTTCGGCCCGAATGATTAGTCTTAGGGAAGGGGCCTACTATACCAGATCAGGCTCCGAACACAAAGTATAAAGTACCGATGTCTTTATGATTTGTTGAGAAAAATCATCGTTGCGTTAGGCTTTATAGTGGAAAAAGACGTCAAATTGTAAATTTGAAGATGTATAATTACTTAAAGCTTAAGAGAGAATCTTGTAGGATAAGTAGTAAGGCTACATTAGCAGTTCTATCAAAACTGTCCTTTTATCAGGCATTATACTTATTAGGGAGGTCAAAATTACAGGGGGTTAGCTGTAGATTTATGTTATTTAGAGATGTTCTTAGAAGATTAAATCTTAGACTAGGGTAAGGTGTCTACTTGAATAGGTTGAGATAGGCTTAAAGTTTGATTCTTGCTTAAACTTTTATTTTATAATTAGGGTATATGTGTATCTTGGTGGGAAAAAGGTAAATAAAATAGAGATAATTTATAATAAGTCGTAGCTTTGTTATTCGCAGTATGGAAGATTAAATATTGGATTAGGGTCTGATTTAGTAAATTATAAAAAGTTTGATGAAATTTTGTGCCAGCAATCGCGGTTAGACTTAAAAGCTTAGTAAAGGTATTTTAGTTTAGGTTATTCTTATGTTTAAAGGTAAATTGAAATTTATAGTAATAAAAAGTGAAATTGGTTTATTAGGAATAAATGGAAGTTGAATTATAAATAGGAGGAAACTCAGAAATTAAGATATAAACTAGGATTAGATACCCTATTATACTTAGAAGATAAAAATAAAACTTGAATATTAATAGATATGGTCTTTAAATTCAAAGAATTGGCGGTATTTTAGTCTTGTTAGAGGAGCCTGTTCTGTAAATGATACAACACGAAAAATCTTACTTACTCTTGTTTAGCAGTTTGTATACCGTCATTATCAGATAACCTTTATTGAGGTAGTTATTGAAATTTGAGAAGTAAAATATATTAGATCAAGGTGCAGTTTATGGGTGAGAAGAAATGGGTTACAATAAAATTTATTTATTACGAATCAGTAATAGAATAGTTTCTGTGAAGGGGGATTTAATTGTAATACATAATTTAGCAAGTTAGTGTGATATGAGAACTAAAGTATGTACATATCGCCCGTCGCTTCCGCTTAAGGCGGAATAAGTCGTAACATAGTAGGTGTACTGGAAGGTGTACCTGGAACTAAATTTACTTTGGCAGAGGATATGCGTTAAATTTAGAATTTAATTATATAGAAGAGCACTCTATAGGTAAAGTATTGGGGATAGTGCTGTGGTTATTAGAATTGTGAGATATTTAATGTTGATAGTTTGTGTATTAGTTGGAGTAGCATTTGTAACTCTCTTGGAGCGTAAGATTTAGGTTACATCCAAATTCGTAAGGGCCCTAATAAATTGGGCATCCTGGGGTTACTTCAGCCTTTTCGAATATTATTAAATTATTTGTAAAAGAGCAGAATTCGCCGGTAGTATCTAATTTTTTACCTTAATATTGCTTTAATTTTGTGGGAGGGGTTATTCCCTACGATTTAGGATTAGTGGATTTTGATATAGGAGTGTTATTTTTTTTATGTTGTTTAAGATTAGGAGTCTATCCTTTGTTAAGGGCTGGATGGGCTTTAAATTGTAAATATTCTTTATTGGGGAGTTTTCGTGCTGTAGTACAGACTATTTCATGTGAGGTAAGGTTGGCTTTAATTTTGTTATCTTATGTGGTTATAGCTGGAAGATTTAGGCCCATAGAATTAAGATATTACCAGGGAAGGATATGGTTTGTTTGATTAACATTTCTATTATCTATAGTTTGGTTTGGCTCTTGTTTGGCAGAGATAAATCGCACTCCTTTTGATTTTGCAGAAGGGAAGTCTGAGTTAGTTTCTGGGTTTAATACTGAGTATAGAGGGGGTTTTGTATTAATTTTTATAGCTGAATATGTTAGAATTTTGTTGTTTTTAGGGGGAGGGGCGTCTATAAGGTTGGGATTTTATATAAAATTGGTGATGGCAAGGGTTAGGTTTATTTGAGTGCGGGGGACTTTACTGCGACTGTGATACGATAAATTGATGTATATGGCTTGAAAAAGGTTTCTTCCCATATCTTTAAATTTTTTAATTTTTTTTCCTTAGGGTAAAATTAATTTAAGTGTAAACTAAATTTACATGTTGGTGGGTATTGGAAGATTTTCCTTTAAATGCTTTCAAAACATTTGTTTTAAATAAACTAAATAGCTATTTTAGAAGAGGGTCCGTTAAAAGGGTAGACAAGGGTCAGTAATATAATAGGAAAAGTAAATGACAGTTAGAGCTTGACCTGTGAAAATTTAAAGATCTTCTATAGATCGAGCTCTGATCCATGCCAATAAAATGATTGTGGGGATAAGAGTTCAAAATAGAAGCTGGTTTAAAGGATAAAAGGTAAGGCCTCGGAATTTTGATAGGGAGGTGAAGGGGAGGGATCAAAGAATCGCAACTGATAATACTAGAGCGATAACTCCCCCTAATTTGTTTGGGATGGATTGAGGGATGGTGTGTGTAAATAGAAAATATCATTCAGGTTGAATATGTACTGGTGTAATTAGAGGGTTAGCCAAGGTAAAATTATCGGGATCTCCAAGTAAGTAGGGGTTTAGGAGAGTTAAAAGGACTAGGGGCATAAGTATAACTAGGAACCTTACAATACCTTTAAATGTAAAGTAGGGATGGAAGGGAATTTTGTCTAGAGAAGAGGTTATTTCTAAAGGGTTGTTGGCTCCAGAGTGGTAGGTAAATAGAATATGGATGAGTGAAGCCGCAGCTATTAGAAACGGCAGTAGAAAGTGGAACGTAAAGAATCGAGTTAAGGTGGCACTATCAGCTGTGACCCTCCCCAAATTCATTGGACTAAATCTGTGCCAATATAGTGAATGGCAGAAAATAAGTCTGTAATAACGGTGGCACCTCAAAACGGTATTTGTCCCCAGGGTAGGACATAACCTAGAAAGGTTGTGGCTATTGTTAAAAACAGAATTGGGACACCAATTCTCCAAGCGTGGAAAAGAGCAAATGACCCATAATAAACACCTCGTCCGATATGGGAGTAGATACAAATAAAGAAAAAGGAGGTCCCATTTGCATGAAGGGTGCGGAATAATCGTCCGTAATTAACATCGCGATAGATGTGTGCTACGTTCGAAAAAACACTAGGTCAATATGTGGGGTAAAATGAATTGATAAAAATAGTCCGGTTGCGATTTGAGCCACTAGACATTACCCTAAGAGGGACCCGAAATTTCAGAAAATTGAAATGTTAGCAGGAATTGATATATCTACAAGTGTAGAATTAACGAGTTTAAGTAAAGGATGGGATTTACGTAAAGGTGAAGTCATAAGTTTGGGGAGAGTGAAGATTAGAATAATTTAAGAGGAGATAGGGATGTGTGATGGTATTGGGTATTGAGGGTTTTAGGTTGTTAATTATAGTTTTTTGTAGGGTTTGAGTGTTTATTTTGAATCATAAGCATTTGTTGAATGTTTTATTAAGGTTGGAATTTATTATATTAAATGTGTTTGGGGTTATAAGAGTCTACACATTCAGGGTTGGTTTAGAGGGTGTGTTTGTAATATTTTTTAGTGATGGTTGCGTGTGAAGGGGCTTTGGGTTTATCTTTATTGGTCTCTATTGTTTGCTCACATGGTAATGATTATTTTAGGGGATTTGGAATTTTAGTATGTTAAAGTTTTTAGTGTTTAATTTGGTTTTAATGGGGCTTGTGAGGAATTGAGGGGCTATTCAGGTGGGTTTATTGATAATATGCTTTATGGGATTGTTAATAATAAACCATGATTTTGTTCTTTTTGTCTGGGTTATATAATGGGGGTTGATTATTTAAGATATATCTTGATTGAATTGAGGGTCTGGATTATAATATTAATAGGTTTTAGGAGAACTGTAGTAAAGAAAATGGATGATTTTTGTGTAGGATTTTTGTCAGTGAATTTGATTTTGTTAGTAGTTTTATTCTTAACTTTTAGATCAGTAAATTATCTAATGTTCTATATTGGATTTGAAAGGTCATTGGTTCCTATACTTGTATTAATTTTGGGTTGAGGTTATCAACTTGAGTGGATCCAGGCTGGAATTTATATATTGTTCTATACTTTATTTGCTTCTTTGCCATTGTTAGCTTCTTTATTGAGGTTATATAAAAGTGAAGGGAGATTAAACATAGGATTATTACTGTTAGGAATAATTGGCTATCAGAGAACTAGGTTGTTGTGGTATCTTTGTTTTGTGTTAGCGTTTATGGTTAAAACTACTAACAAAATCAAATTCACTGACAAAAACCCTACACAAAAATTATCCATTTTCTTTACTACAGTTCTCCTAAAAACTATTAATATTACAATCCAAACCCTCAATACAATCAAAATATACCTTAAATAATCAACCCTCATTATATAACCCAGACAAAAAGAATAAAAATCATGGTTTATTATTAACAATCCCGTAAAGCATATTATCAATAAACCCACCTGAATAATCCTTCAATTCCTCACAAGCCCCATTAAAACCAAATTAAACACTAAAAACTTTAACATACTAAAATTCCAAATCCCCTAAAGTAATCGTTACCATGTGAGCGAACAATAGAGACCAGTAAAGATAAACCCAAAGCCCCTTCACACGCAACCATCACTAAAAAAAATATTACAAACACACCCTCTAAACCAACCCTGAATGTATAAACTCTTATAACCCCAAACACATTTAATATAATAAATTCCAACCTTAATAAAACATTCAACAAATGCTTATGATTCAAAATAAACGCTCAGAACCCACAAAAAACTATAATTAACAACCTAAAACCCTCAATACCTAATACCATCATACATCCCTATCTCCTCTTAAATTACCCTAATCTTCACTCTCCTAAAACTTATGACTTCACCTTTACGTAAATCCTATCCTTTACTTAAACTCGTTAATTCTACACTTGTAGATATGCCAATTCCTGCTAACATTTCAATTTTCTGAAATTTCGAGTCCATCTTAGGGTTGTGTCTAGTAACTCAAATCGCAACCGGACTATTTTTATCAATTCATTTTACCCTACATATTGACCTAGTGTTTTTTCGAACGTAGCACACATCTATCGCGATGTTAATTACGGATGGTTATTCCGCACCCTTCATGCAAATGGGGCCTCCTTTTTCTTTATCTATATCTACTCCCATATCGGACGAGGTGTTTGTTATGGATCATTTGCTCTTTTCCACGCTTGGAGAATTGGTGTTCTAATTCTGTTTTTAACAATAACCACAGCCTTTCTAGGTTATGTCCTACCCTGGGGACAAATATCGTTTAGGGGTGCCACCGTTATTACAAACTTATTTTCTGCCATTCCCTATATTGGCACAGATTTAGTCCAATGAATTTGGGGAGGGTTCGCAGTTGATAACGCCACCTTAACTCGATTCTTTACATTCCACTTTCTACTGCCGTTTCTAATAGCTGTGGCTACACTCATCCATATTCTATTTATCCACCACTCTGGAGCCAACAACCCTTTAGGAGTAACCTCTTCTCTAAACAAAATTCCCTTCCATCCCTACTTTACATTTAAAGATATTGTAGGGTTCCTAGTTATACTTATACTCCTAGTCCTTTTAACTCTCCTAAACCCTTACTTACTTAGGGATCCTGATAATTTTACCCTGGCCACTTTGGATTTGAAGCCGCAGCTAGGTACTGGCATCTCGTTGATGTAGTTTGATTATTCCTTTATGGTTTTATTTACTGATGAGGGAGATAATTTTTTAGTATTAATGGTACGCCTAGCTTCCAACTAGAAAGTCTAATTGTTTAGAAAAATTAATTTTAACTACCAACCTGATCGCTCTTCTCACTCTCAGAGTTACAACTTTAATTATAACCCAATCCTCAATTCTATCGAAAAAAACCATTATAGACCGAGAAAAAATATCCCCATTTGAGTGCGGATTTGAGCCTAAGACTTCAACTTGGCTACCTTTTAGGCTTCAATTTTTCCTCATTACTATGATTTTCCTTATTTCTGACGTAGAAATTACATTGATTCCCCCTTTAGCCTAAATCTCTCCCCTTACAGACATTTTCTCTTGAATATTTACAGGATTATTTTCCCCCTAATCCTTCTTATAGGCCTCTACTATGAATGATATAAAGGTGCCTTAGAATGATCTAACTGGAAATGTAGTCAATAATGACATATGAGTTGCATTCATAAAATATTTATAAACCCCTTTCAAATTAGAAAGCGAAAGATTGCGTTTAGTTTCGACCTAAATTTTGGTTCCAAACCTCTAGTTTATTTCGACAGAAGCCAAAACCAAAAGCATATTACTGTTAATGATAAAATTGAATTTTCCTGTCAAGGAGAACCAGGTCAGTGAAAAAGCTTCTGACTTATTTCCCGAGCGATTAAATTCCGTTCGCTTCTCTTTTTTATAGTGTAAAAAAACACATTACATTTTCAATGTAAAACTGAAGATTTTCCTTCTAAAAATATCACCTACAGGCTAATAGCCACCTTTGCAGCTTTAATGCAAAATTCTAATTTAAAATATGTAAGTTAATTAAATAAAAATAAAAAACATGACAATAATTCAAATAAAAAATCCTTTTATATAAATTATAATCATATTATCTTGTCTTAACTGCAAGTAAATAGAACCTTTTATCATCACGCCGAATCCTCCCTCACCCCCAAAATATTCTGACCAACCTTTATCTCCAATCTTAAAAAAAGACTCGGCACCCCTTAGTCTACTTCGGGGTGCCCTAAAAGTCGACAAAATCGGCATAAACCACATAGACCCTACAAACATAACATAAGAATAAAACTTAACAGACTTTAACCTAGTCCTTGACCTTACTGTGTTAACAACATAACCTAAAAGAGCCCCTAGCCCTCTCACTAATAAAGCTAAAATTTTTAAAGAGACCCTCAAACAAATCATATAAGACTCTGGGAACACTACTCAAGCTAATACACACCCCCTTATTACCGCCCCAACCCTTAATGCCATTATTCCCTTTAACATTTTTCTATAGTTTTCCCTAACAAGTGTTACAGACCTTATATTAGAAACCCTCCTTATTCTATAGTAAATTAATCGAAATGTATAACACACCGTTAAACCAGTACTCAAAACATATATAAAAAATCTAAAAATATTAACTTCCCCTATAAATGCGACTTCTAAAATTAAATCCTTAGAGTAAAATCCAGCCAAGAAAGGTATCCCACATAGAGCTAGGTTAGCTAAATTCATGCAAACCCTAGTCAAAGGTATACATATCACTAACCTGCCTATATTATGAATATCTTGATACTCCTTAACTCTATGAATTACCATTCCCGCACACATAAACAATAAAGCCTTAAATAAGGCATGAGTCAATAAATGGAAAAAAGCTAAATCAGCAAACCCTAAAGATAAAATACTCATTATTACACCCAATTGTCTCAAAGTTGATAAAGCAATAATTTTTTTCAAATCAAATTCAAAATTAGCCCCCAAGCCCGCTATAAATATAGTTAAGCAAGAAACAATCAACAAAACCCTTTGCACACATGAACCTCTTAAAGCCCCACTAAAGCGAATCAAAATATAAACGCCAGCTGTAACTAGTGTTGAGGAATGAACTAAAGCTGAAACTGGAGTAGGAGCAGCTATAGCTGCCGGAAGTCAAGCCGAGAACGGAATCTGAGCTCTCTTAGTTATAGCAGCAACGCACACTAAAATTTTCAATAATAAAAAATCCCCACTCAAATGCCTTTCATAAAAAATAAAATTTCAACCCCCTAGCATGAAAAATAAAGAAATACTCAATAAAATCCCAACGTCTCCAATCCGATTTGACAAAACTGTCAATATACCCGCATTTGCTGATTTCTCGTTTTGGTAATAAATTAAATTACCAATACATAAGAAATTAACCCTAACCCATCCCAACCTAAAAGGATTCTAATTAAATTTGGGCTAATAATCAAAGCTCCTATAGATAAAACAAAACCAAAAACTAAATACATAAATCGCCTGTACCTCTTATCCCCACTCATATAATCCCCTCTATAGTATATTACCATAGAGGAGATAAATAAAACCACCCCTAAAAATAAGAACCTTACTCAATCATAAATCAAAGTTACTACAACAGAAGAAGAATTTAAAGAAAAAAGCTCTCATTCAATTACATAAGAAGACCTTGAGCTTACTCTCACCAAACTAAATAAAATAAAACCCAATGACCTAAATAACAAAAACACTAAACTCACTAAATGACTGTAGGCACCCCACATCATGATTTAAAATAACTTTCTTATATCTTCGATACCACAACCCGATGTTTTACTCTAAACTATCTAAATTGAAAGGTTCTAGTAGTTTAAACAAAAATCTTGGTCTTGTAAACCAAAGATAAAGCCCATTTTTAGAACTTTATACAAAATCAGTTATAATATTTTATATTTCACTCTCCCTCTTACCCTAAGAGTTGCTGTCCTATTCACGACTCTAAGGCACCCCTTTTCCATAGGACTAGCCCTACTTACCTCACCCAAACCATTTTTATCTGTGCTCTTTCAGGCCTATTCAAGCCTTCCTACTGATTTTCATATATTCTATTCCTAATTTTTCTAGGAAAAATATCAATTTTGTTCATTTATGTCTCTTCTCTTGCTTCCAACAAAGCCTTTAAAATTCATTTTAAATCTAGCATTCTAATAATCACCCTCTCCCTACCTATATCCTTTACCTTAATCTTTCTAGATCTCTTACTTCTCCCATCAAAATTTTCCAAATCTAAGCTATTCTTAATTCTAAGGAATAAAACAAATTTAGCCACCTTATCAACCAGTTCCATCTACTCCATTACTTCTTTCCCTCTTACTACTCTAGTAATTTTATATCTCTTACTTACCTTGATTGTTATTATTAGTATCTCATCAAGACCTCTGCGGCCCTCAAAATTCTAACAGAAAATAGTTTACTTAAAATATTAATTTTGGGGATTAAAGAAAAGTCCCTGCTTTTTCTGATTTTTTTATTAAAACTATTTCAATTATTTAATCCTTTCGTACTAAAATAACTTTGGACTCCTTAGAAGATAGAAACCAACCTGGCTTTCGCCGGTCTGAACTCAAATCATGTAAAAATTTAAAGGTCGAACAGACCTTCTTCTGTAACTGCTTCACCACAGAGAAATTTTTAATTCAACATCGAGGTCGCAAACTCTCTTGTCGATAAGAACTCTCAAAAAAAATTACGCTGTTATCCCTAAAGTAATTTATTCTCTAATCCTAAAAAAGGATCATACGAACAAATATCTCTGATTTAAACAAAAAACAGTTATATAATTTATATCCTAGTCGCCCCAACTAAACACCCTGCTGATAATAAACTTTAACATCTTAAATCACTCTTAACCAACTTCATGTATAAACTTTATAGGGTCTTATCGTCCCTCTAACTCATTTAAGCCTTTTCACTTAAAAGTTAAATTCAATCTCCAAGATAGAGACAGCTTTCTTCTCGTCCAACCATTCATTCCAGCATTCAATTAAAAGACTAATGATTATGCTACCTTCGCACGGTCAAAATACCGCGGCCTTTTAGTCCCCAATGGGCAGGTTAGACTTTATATAACTCTCATACAGACATGTTTTTGATAAACAGGCGGAAGAGCCCTATTTGCCGAATTCCTTATACTCATCACCCCTTCAATAAACCTCATTAATTTTCCAAAATTTATTTAAAACAAACAACTTATATACTAATACACTCACTTTAAATCTTTAAACTAAATTCATAAAAAGTCTTTCCTACCTACTTAAAAAATAATAAATGCTTCTCTCCCTGTACCTCAGATGCAACTCCCTGTAAACATAGCTACCCCTAAGCCTAGTTAAACATACCTTTCTATTTATTTTTATAACTAAAATAATTAAACAAAGAGCTTGCCCCCTCTGTTCCTAAGCCTTGCCTTACCTTAATGCAAAGAAAAAATTGAATTTTTTTCAAAAAAAACCAGATACCTTAAGACTCGATTAACATTTCACTACTAAAATAAGGTTTTGAATTTTTTTACCACAAAGACTCGACCTTTAATTTAGCTCTTCTTATTTCGGGAAGATATTATAAATATTTAATGTAAAATATCCCTAATACACAAGGTACTTAATTTAACTAATACTTCCTATTTATTTCACTAAAATATTTCAACTTTCCTGTACAGTACTATTCTCTATCACCAATCTATTAATTTCCTTAATTACCTACTTAAACCTAAAAATATTTTTCCTAACCATAATAATTAGCAAGTCTTCATAACAACCAAAATAAGTCACCCCTACGACAACCTTTTCAACGTAAGTGAAATGCTAATCTTTAGCTTTACTTTGAATCTACAATTTTAATCTCTCAAACAAATAAACTACGACCATCATAAAAAACTACGTATTTAACTTTACAAATTCTCCCATCCCCCTTAATGTCTATATATATATACATTTCTTTAAATGTAAATCCTTCTCGAAATCATTCATAATCTTGTAAATTATATAATCCATAATATATATATATAGGACATTCATAGTGTATCTGCGCACAGGTCATTATCTACTCCATTTAAGTATTTATATACTTGAAGCTAGTACTATATACAATATATATATATATCAAGCCATTTCATTAATTAGTTCATTGCTATAATCTACTAACCTATATATATAATACTCACAGTGTATCTGCGCACAGGTCATTATCTACTCCATTTAAGTATTTATATACTTGAAGCTAGCACATAACAACAAATTTATATATATCAAGCTATCTTCATTAATTAGTTTACTGCTATAATCAACTGACACTCATATCTCTTTCTCAGTGTATCTTTTCGGAGATTATTTAAAGGAAGCACAGCTTCATTTTATCTTCTTCAATGATCGTCTGTTAGGAATATCTTCGTGAAAATGGGGGAATCTAGAAGGAGACGATCAATACAGCTATAAGTAGAATCCCCTTTCTCACGAAGGGTTCTACTTATTAGCTGTATCAATCGGCAGAGCTCAATGTCATCGTTCTATTACAGTATAAATTAACTTACTCACGAATTACACTTAATGCACTACTTCCATACAAAGAAATGTATATATATAAAATAAAAAAATACAAAATTTACACCCCCTTTACATGCTTTTTCATTTTATTTTTTAGACAACTTACACCTCATCCTCTCAAATCTACTAAGAACAGCAGATATTCAATGAGGAATTCAAGATACTTTAAGATCAACCTCTACCCTTGCCCCCTTTAGTCCCCAACACTCTTTATAAAAATTAGAATCGCACCAATCCCCGAAAGATCAAACCTTTTCATGCCCTATGCACTTCTACATATATTATAAAGATAAGCTAAGTTTCAAGCTAATGGGCTCATACCTCATTTATGAGAATAATCTCTCTTTATAATTTCATTCTCACCTCATAAAATCATTCTTATACTATCACTTTTGTCAGGATCCTTCCTGGCCGTTTCTTCTTCCTCATGATTTTCAGCCTGAATTGGCCTCGAACTCAATCTTATATCATTTATCCCTTTAATCTCATCAAAAGAAAATCAACTTCCATCCGAAGCCTCCTTGAAATATTTCTTAATCCAAGCCCTTGGCTCAGCCATTATCATCCTATCTTCAACCTTAACATTTTTTATTCCAATAGTCTCGCTCTCATTTATTTCCTTAGCTCTCCTCCTTAAACTAGGGGCTGCTCCGTTCCATTTTTGATTTCCCCAAGTCATAGAAGGTCTTAATTGGACTCAGATTATTATTCTCATAACAATCCAAAAACTTGCCCCAATATTCCTAATTTCTTATTTATCCTCAGAATATTATACACACTTGCTTCTCTTTTTAGGTGGGATCTCTTCTGCTATCATTGGAGCACTAGGAGGAATCAATCAGACATCCCTCCGAAAAATTTTAACCTACTCATCTATTAATCATCTATCATGAATACTTTTCGCCATACTTATTAATGAAACCTCCTGAATAATCTACTTTCTTATATACACTCTAATCTCGGCTTCTGTGGTCTTCCACTTCGCATCCACCCAGACATATTTTTTTTCTCACTTAATTAACGCAAATTATGACCCCCTCCCTAAAATCATCTCACCTATAAACCTTTATTCTCTAGGAGGCCTGCCTCCTTTTTCAGGTTTTATTCCTAAATGAATTATTACCCAAGAAATAATCCTATCCTCCTTCTACTTACCTTTATTTATTCTCCTTCTTTCTTCTCTAGTAACTCTTTACTTTTATATCCGAATTACCTTATCCTCCATCTCAATTTCCTTTACCCAAATAAAATGAAATATCCCCCTTAAACCCCTTAAAATCCTCTCATCTCCATTATGCACCTCAATCAATTTATTCGGACTTTTTATCCCATCCATACTTTTGGTTATCTAAGATTTTAAGTTAATTTAAACTAACATCCTTCAAAGCTGTCAAAAAAAGTAATAATCTTTTAAATCTTACCTTTAACTGATAAGAAAGTATAACTTCTACTTAAATTTACAATCTAACCCCTTTGACCTTAGCCATCTTATCCCATAGATCACACAAAATTAGAGAACCCTTCACAAACATGATATTTAACGGAACACTATACATTAACAAGACAAAATACTCCCCTACCTTCCCAGAACAACAAGAAAATAAAGCATTTAAAAATAGCCCATGCTATCTTAATGAATACATATATAAAGTATAACAAGCCCTGAAAAAAGACAATATCCCTACTCTAAATATAATTAATTTCCTCCATCTAACCACTCTAATAATTAGACTAATCTCTCCTATTAAGTTTAAAGTTGGAGAAGCAGCTATATTCCCCACAGCTAATAAAAACCACCACAAACCTATATTTGTTATAACATTTAGCAAACCTTTCCTAATTATCAAACTTCGCCTTCCTAAACGCTCGTAAACCATATTTGCTAAACAAAATAAACCTGAAGAACATAAACCATGGCCTACCATCACTACTAAGGCCCCATTTAAACTCCACCCCCCCCCCTATAACGACCAATCCACTTAACACTAAACCCATATGAGCCACAGAAGAATAAGCAACTAAAGATTTCATATCCACTTAACGCAAACACATTAAACTAATAACAACACCTCCTAAAATCCCAAGACTCACTCACACCCAACAAAATATTTTATTTACCTTTGAAAACACCCCCAAAATCCGAATTAAACCATAACCTCCTAACTTCAATAACACCCCGGCCAATACTATCGACCCCGCGACTGGAGCCAGATCAGTAAATTATCTAATGTTCTATATTAGATTTGAGAGGTCATTGGTTCCTATACTTGTATTAATTTTGGGTTGAGGTTATCAACCTGAGCGGATCCAGGCTGGAATTTATATATTGTTCTATACTTTATTTGCTTCTTTACCATTGTTAGCTTCTTTATTGAGGTTATATAAAAGTGAAGGGAGATTAAACATAGGATTATTACTGTCAGGAATAATTGGCTATCAGGGAACTAGGTTATTGTGGTATTTTTGTTCTGTGTTAGCGTTTATGGTTAAATTACCTCTGTTTATATTTCATTTATGGTTACCTAAGGCCCATGTGGAGGCTCCAGTCGCGGGGTCGATAGTATTGGCCGGGGTGTTATTGAAGTTAGGAGGTTATGGTTTAATTCGGATTTTGGGGGTGTTTTCGGAGGTAAATAAAATATTTTGTTGGGTGTGAGTGAGTCTTGGGATCTTAGGAGGTGTTGTTATTAGTTTAATGTGTTTGCGTCAAGTGGATATGAAATCTTTAGTTGCTTATTCTTCTGTGGCTCATATGGGTTTAGTGTTAAGTGGATTGGCCGTTATAGGGGGGTGGGGTTTAAATGGGGCTGTAGTAGTGATGGTAGGTCATGGTTTATGTTCTTCAGGTTTATTTTGTCTAGCAAATATGGCTTACGAGCGTTTGGGAAGGCGAAGTTTGATAATTAGGAAAGGTTTGTTAAATGTTATACCAAATATAGGTTTATGGTGGTTTTTATTAGCTGTGGGGAATATAGCTGCTCCTCCAACTTTAAACTTAATAGGAGAGATTAGTCTGATTATTAGAGTGGTTAGATGGAGGAAATTAATTATATTTAGAGTAGGGATATTGTCTTTTTTCAGGGCTTGTTATACTTTGTATATGTATTCATTAAGGCAACATGGGCTATTTTTAAATGCTTTATTTTCTTGTTGTTCTGGGAAGGTAGGGGAGTATTTTGTCTTGTTAATGCATAGCGTTCCGTTAAATATCATGTTTGTGAAGGGTTCACTAATTTTGTGTGATCTATAGGATAAGATGGCTGAGGTCAAAGGCGTTGGATTGTAAATCTAAGTAGAAGTTATACTTTCTTATCAGTTAAAGGTAAGATTTAAAAGATTATTACTTTTTTGACAGCTTTGAAGGATGTTAGTTTAAATTAACTTAAAATCTTAGGTAACCAAAAGTATGGATGGGATAAAAAGTCCGAATAAATTGATTGAGGTGTATAATGGAGATGAGAGGATTTTAAGGGGTTTAAGGGGGATATTTCATTTTATTTGGGTAAAGGAAATTGAGATGGAGGATAAGGTAATTCGGGTATAAAAGTAAAGAGTTACTAGAGAAGAAAGAAGGAGGATAGGATTATTTCTTGGGTAATAATTCATTTAGGAATAAAACCTGAAAAAGGAGGCAGGCCTCCTAGAGAATAAAGGTTTATAGGTGAGATGATTTTAGGGAGGGGCCATAATTTGCGTTAATTAAGTGAGGAAAAAATATGTCTGGGTGGATGCGAAGTGGAAGACCACAGAAGCCGAGATTAGAGTGTATATAAGAAAGTAGATTATTCAGGAGGTTTCATTAATAAGTATGGCTAAAAGTATTCATGATAGATGATTAATAGATGAGTAGGTTAAAATTTTTCGGAGGGGTGTCTGATTGATTCCTCCTAGTGCTCCGATGATAGCAGAAGAGATCCCACCTAAAAAGAGAAGCTAGTGTGTATAATATTCTGAGGATAAATAAGAAATTAGGAATATTGGGGCAAGTTTTTGGATTGTTATGAGAATAATAATCTGAGTTCAATTAAGACCTTCTGTGACTTGGGGAAATCAAAAATGGACCGGAGCGGTCCCTAGTTTAAGGAGAAGAGTTAAGGAAATAAATGAGAGCGAGACTGTTGGAATAAAAATGTTAAGGTTGAAGATAGGATGATAATGGCTGAGCCAAGGGCTTGGATTAAGAAATATTTCAAGGAGGCTTCGGATGGAAGTTGATTTTCTTTTGATGAGATTAAAGGGATAAATGATATAAGATTGAGTTCAAGGTCAATTTAGGCTGAAAATCATGAGGAAGAAGAAACGGCCAGGAAGGATCCTGACAAAAGTGATAGAATAAGAATGATTTTATGAGGTGAGAATGAAATTATAAAGAGGGATTATTCTCATAAATGAGGTATGAGCTTATTAGCTTGAAACTTAGCTTATCTTTATAGCATATGTAGAAGTGCATAAGGTATGAAAAGGTTTGATCTTTCAGGGATTGGTGTGATTCTAATTTACATAAAGAGTGTTGGGGACTAAAGGGGGCAAGGGTAGGATCTTAAAGTATCTTGAGTTCCTCTTTGAATATCTGCTGTTCTTAGTAGATTTGAGAGGATGAGGTGTAAGTTGTCTAAAAAATAAAATGAAAAAGCATGTAAAGGGGGGTGTAAATTTTGTATTTTTTTATTTTTTATATATATACATTTCTTTATATGAAAGTAGTGCATTAAGTGTAATTCGTGAGTAAGTTAATTTATACTGTAATAGAACGATGACATTGAGCTCTGCCGATTGATACAGCTAATAAGTAGAACCCTTCGTGAGAAAGGGGATTCTACTTATAGCTGTATTGATCGTCTCCTTCTAGATTCCCCCATTTTCACGAAGATATTCCTAACAGACGATCATTGAAGAAGATAAAATGAAGCTGTTACTTCTTTATATTAATCTCCGAAAAGATACACTGAGAAAGAGATATGAGTGTCAGTTGATTATAGCAGTAAACTAATTAATGAAGATAGCTTGATATATATAAATTTATTGTTATGTGCTAGCTTCGAGTGTATAAATACTTAAATGAGATAGATAATGACCTGTGCGCAGATACACTATGAATGTCCTATATATATATTATGGATTATATAATTTACAAGATTATGAATGATTTCGAGAAGGATTTACATTTAAAGAAATGTATATATATATAGACATTAAGGGGGAGGGGAGAATTTGTAAAGTTAAATACGCAGTTTTTATGACGGTCGTAGTTTATTTGTTTGAGAGATTAAAATTGTAGATTCAAAGTAAAGCTAAAGATTAGCATTTCACTTACGTTGAAAAGGTTGTCGTAGGGGTGACTTATTTTGGTTGTTATGAAGACTTGCTAATTATTATGGTTAGGAAAAATATTTTTAGGTTTAAGTAGGTAATTAAGGAAATTAATAGATTGGTGATAGAGAATAGTACTGTACAGGAAAGTTGAAATATTTTAGTGAAATAAATAGGAAGTATTAGTTAAATTAAGTACCTTGTGTATTAGGGATATTTTACATTAAATATTTATAATATCTTCCCGAAATAAGAAGAGCTAAATTAAAGGTCGAGTCTTTGTGGTAAAAAATTCAAAACCTTATTTTAGTAGTGAAATGTTAATCGAGTCTTAAGGTATCTGGTTTTTTTTGAAAAAAATTCAATTTTTTCTTTGCATTAAGGTAAGGCAAGGCTTAGGATCAAAGGGGACAAGCTCTTTGTTTAATTATTTTAGTTATAAAAATAAATAGAAAGGTATGTTTAACTAGGCTTAGGGGTAGCTATGTTTACAGGGAGTTGCATCTGAGGCACAGGTAGAGAAGCATTTATTATTTTTTAAGTAGGTAGGAAAGACTTTTTATGAATTTAGTTTAAAGATTTAAAGTGAGTGTATTAGTATATAAGTTGTTTGTTTTAAATAAATTTTGGAAAATTAATGAGGTTTATTGAAGGGGTGATGAGTATAAGGAATTCGGCAAATAGGGCTCTTCCGCCTGTTTATCAAAAACATGTCTGTATGAGAGTTATATAAAGTCTAACCTGCCCATTGGGGACTAAAAGGCCGCGGTATTTTGACCGTGCGAAGGTAGCATAATCATTAGTCTTTTAATTGAAGGCTGGAATGAATGGTTGGACGAGAAGAAAGCTGTCTCTATCTTGGGGATTGAATTTAACTTTTAAGTGAAAAGGCTTAAATGAGTTAGAGGGACGATAAGACCCTATAAAGTTTTATACATGAAGTGGTTAAGAGTGATTTAAGGTGCTAAAGTTTATTATCAGCAGGGTGTTTAGTTGGGGCGACTAGGATATAAATTATATATTTGTTTTTTGTTTAAATCAGAGATATTTGTCCGTATGATCCTTTTTTAGGATTAGAGAATAAATTACTTTAGGGATAACAGCGTAATTTTTTTTGAGAGTTCTTATCGACAAGAGAGTTTGCGACCTCGATGTTGAATTAAAAATTTCTCTGTGGTGAAGCAGTTACAGAAGAAGGTCTGTTCGACCTTTAAATTTTTACATGATTTGAGTTCAGACCGGCGAAAGCCAGGTTGGTTTCTATCTTCTAAGGAGTTCAAAGTTATTTTAGTACGAAAGGATTAAATAATTGAAATAGTTTTAATAAAAAAATCAGAAAAATCAGAAAAAGCAGGGACTTTTCTTTAATCTCCAAAATTAATATTTTAAGTAAACTATTTTCTGTTAGAATTTTGAGGGTCGCAGAGGTCTTGATGAGATACTAATAATACTAATAATAACAATCAAGGTAAGTAAGAGATATAAAATTACTAGAGTAGTAAGAGGGAAAGAAGTAATGGAGTAGATGGAACTGGTTGATAAGGTGGCTAAATTTGTTTTATTCCTTAGAATAAAGAATAGCCTAGATTTGGAAAATTTTGATGGGAGAAGTAAGAGATCTAGAAAGATTAAGGTAAAGGATATAGGTAGGGAGAGGGTGATTATTAGAATGCTAGATTTAAAATGAATTTTAAAGGCTTCGTTGGAAGCAAGAGAAGAGACATAAATGAACAAAATTAATATTCCTCCTAGAAAAATTAGAAATTAGAATATTATGAAAATCAGTAGGAAGGGCCTGAATAGGCCTGAAAGAGCACAGATAAAAATGGATGGGAAAGGTAGGGCTAGTCCTATGAAAGGGGGTGTCTTAGAGTCGTGAATAGGACAGCAACTCTTAGGGTAAGGGGAGAGTGAAATATAAATATTATAACGGGTTTTGTATAAAGTTCTAAAATGGTTTTTATCTTTGGTTTACAAGACCAAGATTTTTGTTTAAACTACAAACCTTTCAATTTAAATAGTTTAGAGTAAAACATCGGGTTGTGGTATCGAAGATATAAGAAAGTTATTTTAAATCATGATGGGGGGGGGGGTCCCTATAGTCAATTTTAGTGGGTTTAGTGTTTTTGTTATTTAGGTCATTGGGTTTTATTTTATTTAGTTTGGTGGGAGTAAGCTCAAGGTCTTCTTATGCAATTGAATGAGAGCTTTTTCTTTAAATTCTTCTTCTGTTGTAGTAACTTTGATTTATGATTGAGTAAGGTTCTTATTTTTAGGGGTAGCTTTATCTATGTCCTCTATGGTAATATACTATAGAGGGGATTATATGAGTGGAGATAAGAGGCACAGGCGATTTATATATTTAGTTTTTGGTTTTATTTTATCTATAAGGGCTTTGATTATTAGCCCAAATTTAGTTAGAATCCTTTTAGGTTGGGACGGGTTAGGGTTAATTTCTTATGTATTGGTAATTTATTACCAAAACGAGAAATCAGCAAATGCGGGTATATTGACAGTTTTGTCAAATCGGATTGGAGACGTTGGGATTTTATTGAGTATTTCTTTACTTTTCATGCTAGGGGGTTGAAATTTTATTTTTATGGAAGGTATTTGAGTGGGGATTTTTTATTATTGAAAATTTTAGTGTGCGTTGCTGCTATAACTAAGAGAGCTCAGATTCCGTTCTCGGCTTGACTTCCGGCAGCTATAGTTGCTCCTACCCCAGTTTCAGCTTTAGTTCATTCCTCAACACTAGTTACAGCTGGCGTTTATATTTTGATTCACTTTAGTGGGGCTTTAAGAGGTTCATGTGTACAAAGGGTTTTGTTGATTGTTTCTTGCTTAACTATATTTATAGCGGGCTTGGGGGCTAATTTTGAATTTGATTTGAAAAAAATTATTGCTTTATCAACTTTGAGACAATTGGGTGTAATAATGAGTATCCTATCTTTAGGGTTTGCATGAATTTAGCTAACCTGGCTCTATGTGGGATACTTTTCTTGGCTGGATTTTACTCTAAGGGTTTAATTTTAGAAGTCGCATTTATAAGGGAAGTTAATATTTTTAGATTTTTTATATATGTTTTGAGTACTGGTTTAACGGTGTATACATTTCGATTAATTTACTATAGAATAAGGAGGGTTTCTAATATAAGGTCTGTAACACTCGTTAGGGAAAGCTATAGAAAATTGTTAAAGGGAATAATGGCATTAAGGGTTGGGGCGGTAACAAGGGGGTGTGTATTAGCTTAAGTAGTGCTCCCAGAGTCTTATATGATTTGTTTGAGGGTCTCTTTAAAAATTTTAGCTTTATTAGTGAGAGGGCTAGGGGCTCTTTTAGATTATGTTGTTAACATAGTAAGGTCAAGGGCTAGGTTAAAGACTGTCAAGTTTTATTCTTATGTTATGTTTGTAGGGTCTATGTGGTTTATGCCGATTTTGTCGACTTTTAGGGCACCCCGAAGTAGACTAAGGGGTGCCCGTCTTTTTTTAAGATTGGAGATAAAGGTTGGTCAGAATATTTTGGGGGTGAGGGAGGATTCGGTGTGATGATAAAAGGTTCTATTTACTTGCAGTTAAGACAAGATAATATGATTATAATTTATATAAAAGGATTTTTTATTTGAATTATTGTCGTGTTTTTTATCTTTATTAAATTAACTTACATATTTTAAATTAGAATTTTGCATTGAAGCTGCAAAGGTGGCTATTAGCCTGTAGGTGATATTTTTAGAAGGAAAATCTTCAGTTTTACATTGAAAATGTAATGTGTTTTTTACACTATAAAAAAGAGAAGCGAACGGAATTTAATCGCTGGGGAAATAAGTCAGAAGCTTTTTCACTGACCTGGTTCTCCTTGACAGGAAAAATTCAATTTTATCATTAACAGTAATATGCTTTTGGTTTTGGCTCCTGTCAAAATAAACTAGAGGTTTGGAACCAAAATTTAGGTCGAAACTAAACGCAATCTTTCGCTTTCTAATTTGAAAGGGGTTTATAAATACTTTATGAATGTAACTCATATGTCATTATTGACTACATTTCCAGTTAGATCATTCTACGGCACCTTTATATCATTCATAGTAGAGGCCTATAAGAGGGATTAGGAGGAAAATAATCCTGTAAATCTTCAAGAGAAAATATCTGTAAGGGGAGAGATTTAGGCTAAAGGGGGAGTCAATGTAATTTCTACGTCAAAAATTAGGAAAATCACAGTAATGAGGAAAAATTGAAGCCTAAAAGGCAGCCAAGTTGAAGTCTTAGGCTCAAATCCGCACTCAAATGTGGATATTTTTTTCTCGGTCTATAATGGTTTTTTTTCGATAGAATTGAGGATTGGGCTATAATTAAAGTTGTAACTCTGAGAGTGAGAAGAGTGATCAGGTTGGTAGTTAAAATTAATTTTTCTAAACAATTAGACTTTCTAGTTGGAAGCTAGACGTACCATTAATACTAAAAAATTATCTCCCTCATCAGTAAATAAAAACATAAAGGAATAATCAAACTACATCAACGAAATGCCAGTACCTAGCTGCGGTTTCAAATCCAAAGTGGTGGTTGTTAGAGAAGTGACACTTGAATAGGTGATAAAAACAGATTGTTAGAAATGAAGTCTCAATGATCACATGAAGGCCGTGGAATCCAGTTGGTGCAAAGAAGGGGGTCCCGTAGATTGAGTCTGCGATAGAGAAAGACGCTTCTAAATATTCATATGCTTGAAGGGAGGTGAAGTAAACTCCAAGGAGGACGGTTAATCCTAGACTTTGTATAGCTTTATAATGGCGTGAGTTAAGGATTGCGTGAGGTGTTCAAGTTACTATCGCTCCTGATAAAAGCAGAATAGTTGTATTAAGAAGGGGAACTTGGAAAGGATTGAAGGGTTGGATACCTTCAGGTGGTCAAAATATTCCGATTTCAATTGTAGGTGCAAGACTTCTGTGAAAGAACGCCAAAAAAATAAGAAGAAAAATAGTACCTCAGAGATGATAAATAAAATTATTCCCCACCGGAGGCCTTTTATGACGGCTTGGATATGAAGCTCTTGGTACATCCCCTCTCGAGTTATGTCTCGTCATCATTGAATTATGGTTAAAAAAAAATAGGAATAAATCTAAAAAAGAGGAGATCTGGATTAAATTGATGAAATCATTTGATGAGCCCTGATGTTAAAAGCATAGCTCTAATTGATCTGGTTAAGGGTTAAGGTCCTATGCCAACTAAACGGAAGGCATGGTGTCTATGTGATGACATTAATTTACTTCACTGGCATAAAGAGTTCTGAGAACTGCAAGTACATAGGATTGAATGATTGCAACAGCAAACCCTAGTATAAGGAGAAGAATTTGGGCTAGAATGAGAAAAATTAATAGTTTAGAGGATAAAGAGGGCCCATCCTCCCAAGTAAGGTAAGGAGGAGGTGGCCTGCAATTATGTTTGCTGCAAGTCGGATGACCAATGTGCCTGGTCGAATAATATTCCTAATTGTTTCGATGAGGACTATAAAAGGTATAAGTTGGGGTTCCTTGAGGCACTAAGTGGGCAAACATGTGCTGGGTGTGGTTTAGCCATCCAAACAAAATAAAGGTCAGCCACAAAGGTAGAGCTAAGGTTAGAGTTGTTGTTAGGTGCCTGGATCATGGAAAATAGCCTTGCTATCATTTTCAAGGTTTTTCTAGAATTGTTGGTGTGTTGGTGAAAGTTTCTGTTTTAATTGGAAGTTTATAGAAGAAATTAATGATAAAGAATAAAATATAACCAAGAGTGAATATTAGAAAGAGATTAAGTCAAAGTAAGGCGCTATTTGAGGCATTCTAAAATACCATAAGAATGATAATTTTAATCTGACAAACTAATGTTATTTTTTAACTAATTTTAGTCTCTAGAAGTAGGAGAACTACTTTTAGGTTTAAAAGACCTAAGCCTTTATAAGTTATCTGGAGAGAAAGTTAATTATGAATTTCTAGAAACTCAATTCAAGAAAGAGTCTACTGAAATTCTTTCAATTAGAATTGGTATAAACCTGTGGTTAGCCCCACAAATTTCGGAACATTGACCGTAGAATAGGCCCGGTCGACTTACAAGAAACCTAACTTGATTAAGTCGTCCTGGGATGGCGTCGGCTTTCACCCCTAAGGAGGGAATAGTTCAGGAATGGATTACGTCTGCTGCTGAGATGATAAGACGAATTTGAGTATTTAAGGGGATAGGGATTCGGTTGTCAACATCTAAAAGTCGTAAATTTGAGTTGATATTATAGGGTGCCATGAAGGAATCAAATTCGATATTTAGAAAGTCTGAATATTCGTAAGATCAATATCATTGATGTCCGACGGTTTTAATTGTGATCCTTGAGTTATTAGTTTCGTCCAATAAGTAGAGTAATCGGAGGGAAGGTATAGCGATGAAAATTAAGATAATAGCAGGCAAAATAGTTCAGATAATTTCAATTTCTTGGTTTTCAAGTAAAAATCGGTTAATAAGTGAGTTTAGTGCTGAGTTAATTAGAATGTAACCTACTAATGTAGTAATGAGGATGATAATAAATATTGTGTGATCGTGGAAATACGTTAATTGTTCTATAAGGGGAGAAGCACTGTCTTGGAGTCCTAGGCATCCTCATGTTGGCATTTCTAAAAGAAGGTAGTTTCTTCTTGGTAGGAGCTTAAATCCTATACATCTGTTTATCATTTTAGATAGTTAGAAATTAAAGGGATTTCTGCATATCTGTGATCAGTGGGTGGGAAAGGATGCTGTCATTCGATGGGGGAAAGGAAATAAGGCCGGTGAAGTAATGTTACGTTTTGATATTAAAGCTTCTCAGACAATAATTATGAGTCAGAAAACAGCTATTAATGAAATGAGAGATCCGATGGATGAGGCAATATTTCATGTTGCGTAGGCATCGGGGTAGTCTGAGTGTCGTCGTGGTATGCCATTTAATCCTAGGAATATAGTAAAGAAGTGGGGTTTTAATCATGAAGGATTCAGAGAAAATTCAGTGAATAGGGGGAATCAGCGAACAATATCTCCGAAAATCCCAATACACCCCCCATGGATAGAACGTAGTGGAAGTGAGCTACAACGTAATAGGTGTCATGAAGAATAATGTCGGTTGAGGAATTTGCTAAGATAACTCCTGTTAAGCCACTTACTGTAAATAAAAAAAAATAAATCCCAAGGTTCACAGGAGTGAAGGAGTGTATGAGAATTGAGAGCCTTGAAGAGTTCTTAATCATCTGAAGATCTTGATTCCTGTGGGAATAGCAATGATTATGGTTGCTGATGTAAAGTATGTTTGGGTGTCTACATCTATGCCTACAGTGAATATATGGTAAGCTTACACGAGGAATCCTAGAATTCCAATTGCTGTTATGGCATAGATTATTCCTAGTGTGCCGAATGCTTCTTTTTTGCCTGATTCTTGCGTGACGATGTGTGAGACTACACCAAAAGCTGGTAGAATCAAGATGTAGACTTCGGGGTGCCCAAAGAATCAGAATAAGTGTTGGTAGAGAATGGGATCTCCTCCGCCAGCAGGATCAAAGAAAGTAGTGTTTAAATTTCGATCTGTAAGAAGTATAGTAATTGCTTTTGCTACAACGGGGAGGGATAGGAGCAGCAGTACTGTAGTAATGAAGACGGATCATACGAATAAAGGTATTTGGTCTATAGGTATTCCTCTGGTTCGTATATTGATTGCTGTAGTTATAAAATTTACAGCTCCGAGAATTGAGGAAACTCCGGCCAAATGAAGGGAGAAGATGTCAAGGTCGACTGATGCTCCTGCATGGGCAATTGATGTTGTTAGAGGAAGGTAGATTGTTCACCCTGTCCCAACACGCCTTTCTACTATTCCCCTTGTGAGGAGAGGAGTAAGAGAAAATGGTAAGAGTCAGAATTTTATATTATTTATTCGAGGGAAGGCTATATCAGGGGCTCCAAGTATAAGGGAAACTAATCAATTCCCAAAACCCCCAATTATGATTGGCATAACTATGAAGAAAATCATTACGAAGGCGTGGGCTGTGACGATTACATTATAAATTTGATCATCTCCGATTAATCTTCTTGGTTGACCAAGTTCGGCTCGAATGGTTAGTATTAGGGAAGTGCTTACTATACCGGATCAGGCTCTGAACACAAAGTATAGAGTACCGATGTCTTTATGATTTGTTGAGAAAAATCATGGTTGCGTTAGGCTTTATAGTGGAAAAAAGACGTCAAATTGCAAGTTTGAAGATGTATAATTACTAAAGCTTAAGAGAGAATCTTGTAGTATAAGTAGTAAAGCTACATTAGCAGTTCTATCAAAACTGTCCTTTTATCAGGCATTATACTTATTAGGGAGGTGAAAATTATAGGGGGTTAGCTGTAGATTTATGTTATTTAAAGATGTTCTTAGAAGATTAAATCTTAGACTAGAGTAAGGTGTCTACTTGAATAGGTTGAGATAAGCTTAAAGTTTGATTCTTGCTTAAACTTTTATTTTATAATTAGGGTATATGTGTATCTTGGTGGGAAAGGGATAAATAAAATAGAGATAATTTATAATAAGTCGTAGTTTTGTTATTCGCAGTATGGAAGATTAAATATTGGATTAGGGTCTGATTTAGTAAATTATAAAAAGTTTGATGAAATCTTGTGCCAGCAATCGCGGTTAAACTTAAAAGCTTAGTAAAGGTATTTTAGTTTAGGATATTCTTATGTTTAAAGGTAAATTGAAATTTATAGTAATAAAAAGTGAAATTGGTTTATTAGGAATAAATGGAAGTTGAATTATAAATAGGAGGAAACTCAGAAATTAAGATATAAACTAGGATTAGATACCCTATTATACTTAGAGGATAAAAATAAAACTTGAATATTAATAGATATGGTCTTTAAATTCAAAGAATTTGGCGGTATTTTAGTCTTGTTAGAGGGACTTGTTCTGTAAATGATATAACACGAAAAATCTTACTTACTCTTGTTTAGCGGTTTGTATACCGCCATTATTAGATAACCTTTGTTGGGGTAGTTATTGAAATTTGAGAAGTAAAATATATTAGATCAAGGTGCAGTTTATGGGTGAGAAGAAATGTGTTACAATAAAATTTATTTATTACGAATCAGTAATAGAATGGTTTCTGTGAAGGGGGATTTAATTGTAATACATAATTTAGCAAATTAGTGTGGTATGAGAACTAAAGTATGTACAATCGCCCGTCGCTTCCGCTTAAGGTGGAATAAGTCGTAACATAGTAGGTGTACTGGAAGGTGTACCTGGAATTAAATTTACTTTGGCAGAGGATATGCGTTAAATTTAGAATTTAATTATATAGAAGAGCACTCTATAGGTAAAAGTATTGTGGATAGTGCTATGGTTATTAGAATTGTGAGATATTTAATGTTGACAGTTTATGTATTAGTTGGAGTAGTATTTGTAACTCTCTTGGAGTGTAAGATTTTAGGTTATATCCAAATTCGTAAGGGCCCTAATAAATTGGGCATCCTGGGGTTACTTCAGCCTTTTTGGATGCTATTAAATTATTTGTAAAAGAGCAGAATTCGCCGGTAGTATCTAATTTTTTACCTTAATATTTGTCGCCGGTATTCGGTTTATTTATTGCTTTAATTTTGTGGAGGGTTATTCCCTACGATTTAGGATTAGTGGATTTTGATATAGGGATGTTATTTTTTTTATGTTGTTTAAGATTAGGAGTCTATCCTTTGTTAAGGGCCGGATGGGTTTCAAATTGTAAATATTCTTTATTAGAGAGTCTTTGTGCTGTAGCACAGATTATCTCATATGAGGTAAGGTTGGCTTTAATTTTGTTATCTTATGGGTTTTTAGTTGGAAGATTTAGGCTCATAGAATTAAGATATTACCAGGAAAGGATATGGTTTGTTTGATTAACATTTCTATTATCTATAGTTTGGCTTGGTTCTTGTTTGGCAGAGATTAATCGCACTCCTTTTGATTTTGCAGAAGGGGAGTCTGAGTTGGTTTCTGGGTTTAATACTGAGTATAGGAGAGGGGCCCTTGTATTAATTTTTATAGCTGAATATGTTAGAATTTTGTTTATGAGAGGGGTGTCAACATTGTTGTTTTTAGGAGGGGGGGGTGTTGTTTTAAGGTTGGGATTTTGTATAAAATTGGTGATGGAAAGGGTTAGGTTTATTTGAGTGCGGGGACTTTACCGCGATTGTGATACGATAAATTGATGTATATGGCTTGAAAAGGTTTCTTCCCATATCTTTAAATTTTTTAATTTTTTTCCTTAGGGTAAAATTAATTTTAGTGTAAACTAAATTTACATGTTGGTGGGTATTGGAAGATTTTTCCTTTAAATGCTTTCAAAACATTTGTTTTAAATAAACTAAATAGCCATTTTAGAAGAAGGTCCGTTAAAAGGGTAGACAAGGGTCAGTAATATAATAGGAAAAGTAAATGATAGTTAGAGCTTGACCTGTGAAATTTAAAGATCTTCTATAGATCGAGCTCTGATCCGTGCCAATAAATGATTGTAGGATAAGAGTTCAAAATAGAAGCTGGTTTAAAGGATAAAAGGTAAGGCCTCGGAATTTTGATAGGGAGGGAAGGGAATTTGTCTAGAGAAGAGGTTACTCCTAAGGGGTTGTTGGCTCCAGAGTGGTGGATAAATAGAATATGGATGAGTGTAGCCGTAGCTATTAGAAACGGCAGCTAAAAGTAGAATGTAAAGAATCGAGTTAAGGTGGTGCTATCAACTGTGAACCCTCCCCAAATTCATTGGACTAAATCTGTGCCAATATAGTGAATGGCAGAAAATAAGTTTGTAATAACGGTGGCACCTCAAAACGATATTTGTCCCCAGGGTAGGATATAATCTAGAAAGGCTGTGGCTATTGTTAAAAACAGAATTAGAATGTCAATTCTCTAAGCGTGGAAAAGAGCAAATGTCCTATAATAAACATCTTGTCCGATATGGGAGTAGATACGGATAAAAAAAAGGAGACGAACCTTCTAGAGAATAAAGGTTTATAGGTGAGATGATTTTAGGAAGAAGACTGTAATTTACGTTAATTAAGTGAGGAAAAATATGTCTGGGTGGATGCGAAGTGGAAGACCGCAGAAGCCGAGATTAGAGTGTATAAGAAAGTAGATTGTTTAGGAGGTCTCATTAATAAGTACGGCGAAAAGTATTCATGAAAGATGATTAATAGATGAGTAGGTTAAAATTTTTCGGAGAGGTGTTTGATTGATCCTTCCTAGTGCTCTAATGGTAGCAGAAGAGATCCCGCCTAAAAAAAAAAGAAGCAAGTGTATATAATATTCTGAGGGTAAATAAGAAATTAGGGATATTGGGGGCAAGTTTTTGGATATTTGTTATGAGAATAATAATCTGAGTTTCAATTAAGACCCTCTATGACTTGGGGAGGAAATCAAAAAATGGACCGGAGCGGGGCCCCTAGTTTTAAAGAGAGAGTTTAAGGAAATAAATGACGAGCGAGACTATGGAATAAAATGTTTTTAAAGGTTTGAAGATAGGATGATAATGGGCTGAGCCAAGGGCTTGGATTAAGAAATAATTCAAGGGGGCTTCGGATGGAAGTTGATTTCTTTTGATGGGATTAAAGGGATAAAGATATAAGATTGAGTTCGAGGTCAATTAAGGCTGGAAAATCATGAGGAGGAAGAAGAAGCTGGCCAGGAAGGATCCTGACAAAAATGATAGTATATGAAACGATTTTATGAGGTGAGAATGGAAATTATAAAGAGAGATTATTCTATAAATGAGGTATGAGCCCATTAGCTTGGAAACTTAGTTATCTTTATAGTTTTATGTAGAAGTGTAATAGGGCATGAAAAAGGTTTTGATTTTGATCCTTTCGGGGATTGGTGTGATTCCCAATTTTCATAAGAGTGTTGGGGACCTTAAAGGGGGTTACTATAAGGGTATTAGAGGTTTACTTAAAGTATCTTGAATTCCTCTTTGAATATCTGGCTGTTCTTAGTAGATTTGAGAGGTGAGGTGTAAGTTGTCTAAATTAATTAAAATGAAAAGCATGTAAAAAGGGGGTGTTAAATTTTGTATTTTTTTATTTTATATATATATACATTTCTTTGTATGGAAAGTTAGTGCAATTAAGTGTAATTCGTGGGGTAAGTTAATTTATACTGTAATAGACGATGACATTTGAGCTCCTGCGAATTGATTACAGCTAATAAGTAGAACCCTTCGTGAGAAAAGGGGATTCTACTTATAGCTGTATTGATTGTCTCCTTCTAGATTCCCCCATTTTCACGAAGATATTCTAACAGACGATCATTGAAGAAGATTAAAATGAAGCTGTTGCTTCTTTATATTCTACTCTCCGAAAGATACAACCTGGAAGAGATATGAGTGTCAGTTGATTTAGCAGTAAACTAATTATTGAAGATAGCTTGATATATTATTAAATTTGTTGTTATGTGCTAGCTTCAAGTGTATAAATACTTAAATGGAGTAGATATATGACATGTGCGCAGATACACTATGGAGTTATTATATATAGTTAGTAGATTATAGCAATGGAACTAATTATGAAATGGCTTGATATTATATATATATATTGTATTAGTACTAGCTTCAAGTATATAAATACTTAAATGGAGTAGATAATGACATGTTGCGCAAGCGGATTACACTTGAATGGACCTATATATATATTATGGATTATATAATTTACAAGATATGAATGATTTTCGACGAAGTGATTTTAATTTAAAGAAATGATATATATATAGACATAAGGGGGATGGGAGAATTTGTAAAGTTAAATACGTAGTTTTTTATGATAGGTTTCTGTAGTTTATTTGTTTGAGAGATTAAAATTGAAATTCAAAGTTAAAGCTAAAGATTAGCATTTCACTTACGTTTGAAAAGGTTGTCGCAGGGAGTGTGACTTATTTTGGTTGCTATGAAGGACTTTGCTAATTATTATGGTTAGGAAAAAATATTTTTTGGTTTAAGTAGGTAATAAGGAAATTAATAGATTGGTGATAGAGAATAGTACTGTACAGGAAGGTTGAAAATATTTTAGTGAAATAAATAGGAAGGATTAGTTAAATTAAAATTTACCTTGTGTATTAGAGGATATTTTACATTAAAAATTTATATTATCTTCCCGAAAGAAGAAGAGCTAAATTAAAGGTCGAGTTCTTTTGTGGTTAAAAAAAACATTCTAAACCTTATTTTAGTAGTGAAATGTTAATCGAGGTCTTAAAGGTATCAGGTTTTTTTTTTTTTAAAAAAAAATCATTTTTTCTTTGCCATTAAGTGTAAGCAAGGCTTAGGAACAAAGGGGGCTAGCTCTTTGTTTAAATTATTTTAGTTATAAAAATAAATAGAAAGTATGTTTAACTAGCTTAGGGGAGGTAGCTATGTTTTACAGGGAGAGAAGCATTTAATTATTTTTTAAGTTTCGATAGGAAAGACTTTTTATGAATTTAGTTTAAAGATTTAAAGTGAGTGTATTAGGGATAAGTTGTTTGTTTTAAATAAATTTTGGGAAAGAAATTAATGGGGGGTTTATTGAAAGGGTGGTGATATAAGGATTCGTTAAGTAGGGCTTCTTCCGCCTGTTTATCAAAAACATGTCTGTATGAGAGTTTTTTAAATTCTGACCTGCCCATTGGGGGACTAAAAGGCCCGGTATTTTGAACGTGCGAAGGTAGTATAACATTAGTCTTTTAATTGAAGGCTGGAATGAATGTTTGGACGAGAAGGGAAAAGCTGTCTCTATCTCGGAGATTGAATTTAACTTTTAGTGAAAAAGGTTTTCTTAAATGAGTTAGAGGGACGATAAGACCTATAAAAGTTTATACATGAAGTTGGTTAAGAGGATTTAAGGTGTTAAAGTATATTGTCAGTAGAGTTGGTTTAGTTGGGGGTGACTAGGATATAAATTTATATAACTGTTTTTTGTTTAAATCAGAGTTTTGTTTCGTATGACCTTTTTTAGGATAGATGAATAAATTACTTTAGGGATAAACAGTAATTTTTTTTAAGAGTTTTATCGACAGAGGTTTGTGACCTCGATGTTGAATATTTAAAAATTTTTCGTGGTGTGAAACAGTTACCCAGAAAGGAAGGTCTGTTCGACCTTTAAATTTTTCAGATTTGAGTTCTAGATCGGCGAAAGCCAGGTTTGGTTTCTATCTTTCTAAGGAGCCAAAGCTTATTTTAGTCGAAAGGATTAAGTAATTGAAATTGTTTTAATAAAAAATCAGAAAAAAGCAGGGGATCTTTTCTTTTATCTCCAAAATTAATATTTTAAGTACAACTATTTTCTGTTAGAATTTTGAGGGCCCGCAGAGGTCTGATGAGATACTAATAATACTTATAATAACAATCAAGGTAAGTAAGAGATATAAAATTACTAGAGTGTAAGAGGGAAAGAAGTAATGGAGGTAGATGGAATGGTTGATAAGGTGGCTGGCTCAAAATTTGTTTTATTCTTAGAATTAAGAATAGCTTAGATTTTGGAAAATTTTGATGGGAGAAGTAAGAGATCTGATAAGATTAAGGTAAAGGATTTAGTAGGGAGAGGGTGCTTATTAGTATGCTATATTTAAATGAATTTTAAAGGCTTATTGGAAGCAAGAGAGAGACATAAATAAAACAAATTATATTCTTCCTAGAAAAATTAGAAATAGAGTGTATGAAAATCAGTAGGAAGGCTCGATAGGCTTGAAAGAGCAAAGATAAAAATGGTTGTGGGTGAGGTAAGTGTAAGTAGGGTCAGTCCTATGGAAAAAGGGGTTTGCCTTAGAGTCGTGAATAGGACAAGCAAACTCTTAGGGTAAGAGGGAGAGTGAAATATAAAATATTATAACTGATTTTGTATAAAAGTTCTAAAAAAGGGGGGTTTATCTTTGGTTTATAAGATCAAGATTTTTGTTTTAAAACTACTAGAACTATCATTTAAATAGTTTAGAGTATATATTGGGTTGTGGTATCGAAGATAAAGAAAGTTATTTTAAATATGATGTGGGGCCCGCCTACCTACAGTCATTTAGTGAGGTTAGTGTTTTTGGTTATTTAGGTCATTGGGTTTTATTTTATTTAGTTTGGTAGGGGAGAAAGCTCAGGTCTTATTATGTAATTGAAATGAGAGCTTTTTCTTTAAATTCTTCTTCTGTTGGTTATAGTAACTTTGATTATGATTGAGTAAGGTCTCTTATTTCTTAGGGGTAGTTTTATCTATCTCCTCTATGGTATTATACTATAGAGGGGTTTTATGAGTGCAAGATAGAGGCCACAGGCGATTTTTTATATTTTGTTCTTTGGTTTTAATTTTTATCTATAGGGCTTTGTTATTAGCCCAAATTTAATTAGAATCCTTTTAGGTTGGGTATGGGTTAGGGTTAAATTTTATGTATTGGTAATTTAATTATTACCCAAACGAGAAAGAAATCAGCAAGAATGGGGTATGGTATATTGACAGGTTTTGTCAAATCGGATTGGAGACGTTGGAATTTTTTGGAGTATTTCTTTACTTCTTATGCTAAGGGTTGAAACTTTATTTTTTTTTTATGAAAAGGTATTTGAGTGGGATTTTTTTATTATTGAAAATTTTAGTGTTCGTTGTGCTATAACTAAGAGAGCTCCAGATTTCCGTTCTCGGCTTGACTCCGGCAGCTATAGCTTGCTCCTACTCCAGTTTCAGCTTAGTTCATTCTTAACACTAGTTACAGTTGGCGTTTATTATTTTGATTTCGACTTTAATGGGGCTTTAAGAGGTTCGTGTGTACAAAGGGTTTTGTTGATTGTTTTCTTGCTTAATATATTTATAGCTGGCTTTTGGGGAGGGCTAATTTTGAATTTGATTTGGAAAAAAATTATTGCTTTATCACTTTGAGACAATTGGGTGTAATAATGAAGTATTTTATCTTTAGGGTTTGCTGATTTAGCTTTTTTCATTTATTGACTCTGCATTATTCTTTTTTAAGGTTTTATTGATATGTGTGCGGGTATGGTAATTCATTAGAGTTAAGAGTATCAAAGATATTCGAAATATAGGGCTGGTTAGTGATATGTATTACCTTTGTCTAGGGTTTTGCATGAATTTAGTTAACCTAGCTCTATTGGTGGGATGCTTTCTTGGGCTGGATTTTAGTCTAAGGATTTAAATTTTAGAAGTCGCATTTATAAAGGGAAGTTAATATCTTTAGAATTTTTTTTATATCGTTCTTGGGTACTGGTTTAACGGTGTGGTTATACATTTCGATTAATTTACTATAGAATAAGGAGGGTTTCTAAAATAAGGTCTGTAAACTTGTCAGTGGTGAAAACCTCCCCCCCTCCCCTACAAGAAAAAATTGTTAAAGGAAAAATTAATGGCATTAAGGGTTGGGGCGGGTAACAAGGGGGTGTGGTTAGCTTGGTAGTGTTCCCAGAGTTTTATATGATTTGTTTGAGAGTTTTCTCTTTAAAAATTTTAGTTCATTAGTGAGAGGGGCTAGGGGCTCTTTTAGTTTATGTGTTAACATAGTAAGGTTCAAGGACTAGGTTAAAGACTGTCAAGTTTTATTCTTTATGCTAATGTTTGTAGGGTCTATGTGGTTTATGTCGAATTTTTGTCGACTTTTAGGGCACCCCGAAGAAGATAGGGGTGCCGAGTCTTTTTAAGATTGGAGATAAAGTAGGTAAGAATATTTTGGCGGTGGTGAGGAGGATTCGGCGACCGCGTGGTGATAATAGGTTCTATTTACTTGCAGGATTAGACAGATAATTTGATTATAATTTATATAAAAAGGATTTTTTTATTTGAAATTATAGTGTGTTTTTTTATTTTTTTAATTAACCTTATATATTTTTAATTAGAATTTTGCATTGAAGCTTGCAAAGGTGGTTAATAGCCTGCAGGGGGTATTTTTTAAAACGGTAATCTTCAGTTTTTCATTGAAAATGTTATGTGTTCTTTATCCTATAAAAAAGAGATGCGAAGGGCGAGAATTTAACCGGCTCGGGGAAAGGAAATAAGTTAGAAGCTTTTTCACTGACCTGGTTCTCTTGACAGGGAAAAAATCAATTTTATCATTTAACAGTAATATACATCTGGTTTTTGGCTTCTGTCAAAAATTAAACTAGAGGTTGGAATCAAAAATTTAGGTCGAAACTAAACGCAATCTTTCGTTTTCTAATTTGCCGAAAAAGGGTTTATTAAACACTTAGAATGCAACTCATATGTCATTATTGATTACATTTCCAGTTTAGATCATTCTAAGGCACCTTTATATCATTAATAGTAGAGGCCTTGTATAAGAAGGATTAGGAGGAGAAATAATAATCCTGTAAATCTTCAAAGAGAAAATATTGTTAAGGAGGAGAGATATGGGCTAAGGTAGAATTAATGTAATTTCTACGTCAAAAATTAGGAAAATCACAGCAATGAGGAAAAATCGAAGCCTAAAAGGTGGTCGAGCTGGAGTTTAGGATCAAATCCGCACTAAATGGGATTATTTTTTCTCGGTCTATAACGGTTTTTTTTCGATAGAATTGAGGATTGAGCTATAATTAAAGTTGTACTCTGAGAGTGAGAAGAGCGTCAGGATGGTAGTTAAAGATTAATTTTTTCTAAACAATTAGGGGACTTTCTAGTGGAAAGCTAGACGTTACATTAATACTGAAAATTATCTCCCTCTTCAGTAGATAAAAACAAAGGAATAATCAATTTACATCAGCGAAATGCCTGTATCAAGCTGCGGCTTCAAATTCCAAAGTGGTTGGGATTGTTAGAGAGTGACATTGAATAGGTGATTAAAAACAGGCTGTTAGATATTGAAGTCACAATGATCATATGACAGGACCGTTGGAATTTCAGTGCTACAAAGAAAGGTTGGTCCCGTTAGATTGAGTTTGCGATTAGAGAAAGACGCTTCTAAATATTCATATGCTTGAAGGGGGTGAAGTAAACTCCAAGGAGGACGGTTAACCTAGACTTTGTATATAGCTTATTAATGGCGTGAGTTAAGGATTGCGTGTGTGATCAAGATACTGTCGCTCCTGGATGAAAGCTGATAGTTGGTATTAAGAAGGGGGGAACTTGGAAAGGAATCAAAAGGTTAGAATACCTTCAGGTGGTCAAAATATATTCCGATTTCAATTGTAGGTGCAAGACTTCTGTGAAAGAAATCCCCGGCCCCCAAAAAAAATAAAGAAGGAAAAATTAGTACTTCAGAGACGTATTAAATAAAATTATTCTCCGACGGGGCCTTTTATGACGGCTTGGGTATGAAGCCTTGTGGTTATGGTCCCTCTCGAGTTACGTCTCGTCATCATTGAATTAAGGTTTAAAAATAGGAATAAATCTAAAAATGAGGAGATCTGGAATATTAAATTGATGAATGAAATCATTTAGATATGAACCCTGATGTTAAAAGTATAGCTCTAATTGATCCGGTTTAGGGGTCAAGGTCTTATGTCAATAAATGAAGAGGCATGGTGTCTATGTGATGACATTAATGTGCACTTTCACTGGGCATAAAGAGTCTAAGAACTGCAAAATACAGTGGATTGAATGATTGCAACAGCAGACTCTAGTATAAGGAGAAGAATTTGGGCTAGAATGAAAAAAATTATAGTTTAGAGGGTAAGGTTTAAAGAGGGGCCCTATCCTCCCAAAGTAAGGTAAGAGGAGGTGGCCCTGCAATTATGTTTGCTGCTAGTCGATGGCCAATGTGCCTGGTCGAATAATATTCTATTGTTTCGATGAGAACTATTAAAGGTAATAATAGTGTACTTTGGGGTTCCTGAAGGTCACTATGTGGGCAAAACATGGGTGGGTGTGGTTTAGTCACCCAGACAAAATAAAGGTCAGCCACAAAGGTAGAGCTAGGTTAGAGGTTTATTGTTAGATGCCTGGAATCTGGTAAAGATATAAGGAAGGAGACCTAAAGAGTTATTAAAAAGAATGAAGCTAAATAATGAAACAAATAAAAATGATAGACCTGGATTAAAGGGCCCTAGAATTGTCTTAAACTCGTTGTGAAGGGTTGATACAATTTTAAATCACAGATAAAGTCATCGGGATGGAGAGGCTCAGAAGAGAATCGGGACAAATAGGAGCCCTAAGAATGTTGATACTCAGTTTAGATTAAATGAAAGGACACTTGAGGATGGTTCAAAAATGGAAAATAATCTTGCTATCATTTTCAAGGTTTTTCTAGAATTGTTGGGGTGTAGGTGAAAGTTTCTGTTTTAATTGGAAGTTTACAGAAGAAGTTAATGATAAAGAATAAAATATAACAGAGTGATTATTAGAAAAGGATTAAGCAAGTAAAGGCCCTTTTGAGGCATTCTAAAATACCATAAGAATGATAATTTTTAATCTGACAAACTATTTTATTTTAACGAATTGTAGTCTCTAGAAGTAGGAGAACTAATTTTTTAGGTTTAAAAGACCCTAAACTTTATAAGTTATTGGAGAGAAAAGTTAATTATGAATTTCTAGAAACTCAATTCAAGAAAGAGTCTACTGAAAATTCTTTCAATTAGAATTTGGTATAAACCTGTGGTTAGCCCCATTAAATTTCGGAGCATTGACTGTAGAATAGGCTCGGTTCGATTTACAAGAAAACCTAACTTGGATTAAATTAAGTTCGTCCTAGGAATGGCGTCGGCTTCACCCTAAGGAGGGTACAGCTCAGGAAATGGATTACGTCTGCTGCTGAAATGATAAGACGAATTTGAGATATTTAAGGTATAGGGATTCGGTTATCAACATTTCAAAAGTGTTGAATTTGAGTCAGATACTATGCGGGGCGCCATGAAGGAATCAAATTCGATATATCTAGAAAGTCCTGAATATTTGTAAGATTTATATCATTGATGTCCGACGCCGTTATAATTGTGGTCTTTGAGTTATTAGTTTCGTCCATAAGTAGGGTAATCGCAAGGGGAGGGTATATAGCGATGAGGATTAAGATGATAGCAGGCTAAATCAGCTCATAATTTCAAGTTCTTGGTTTTAAGGTTTTAAAAAATCGGTTAATTAATAGTTTAGTGCTGAATTAATTGGAGTGTAATCTACTAATGTAGTAATGGGGATGGGAATAAATATTGTGTAATGGTGGAAATACGTTAATTGTTCTATAAGGGGAGAAGTAGGAAGTACTGTCTTGGAGTCCTAAGGCATCCTCATGTTGGCAGTTCGAAAGAAGGTGGTCTCTTTCTGGTAGGAGCTTAATATCCTATACATCTGTCTGTCATTTTGATATAGTTAGAAATTAAAGGGATTTCTGCATATCTGTGATCAGTGGGAGGGAAAGGATGCTGCCATTCAATGGAGGAAGGTAGGAAGGTCGGTGAAGTAATGTTACGTTTTGATATTAAAGCTTCAGACAATAATTTTGATCAGAAAATAAGCTACTAATGAAATGAGGGATCCGATGGATGAGACAATATTTCATGCTGCGTAGGCATCGGGGTAGTCTGTATATCGTCGTGGTATACCATTTAATCCTAGGAAGTGTTGAGGGAAGAAGGTTAAGTTCAATCCCTTGGGAATATGAAAGGATAGCGAGGTTTTAATCATGAGAATTCAGAAGAAAATCCAGTAATGGGGAATTTGTGAACAATACCTCGAAAATTCCAAATACAGCTCCTATGGATTATAAAACGTAGTGGAAGTGAGCTACAACGTAAATAGGTGTCATGAAAGAATTATGTCGATGAGGAATTTGCTAAGATTAACTCCTCTGTTAAATGCACCTTACTGTAATATAAAAAAAATAAAACCTAAGTTCACAAGGGTGAAGGGTATATGAGAATTGAGAGCTTTGAAGAGTTCTTAATCATCTGAAGATCTTGATTCTGATGGGAAAAATAGCAATGATTATGGTTTTGCTGATGGTAAAGTATGCTAGGTGTCTAACATCTATGGCCTACAGTGAATATATGGTGAGCTCACGCGAGGAATATAGAATTCCAATTGCTGTTTATGGCCTAGATTATGCTTAGAGTGCCGAAATGCTTCTTTTTTGCCTGATTCTTGCGTGACGATGTGTGAGACTATGCCGAAAGTGGTTAGAATCAAGATGTAGGACTTCGGGAGTGCCCAAAAGAATCAGAATTTAAGTGTTGGTAGAAGAATAGGGTCTCACCACCAACATGATCAAAGAAAGTAGTGCTCAAATTTCGATCTGTAAAAGAAGAATAGGAATTGCTCCTGCTAGACCGGGGAGATATAGGAGCAGCAGTTACTGTAGTAGTGAGACGGATCATACGAATAAAGGTATTCGGTCTATAGCATATTCCTCTGGTTCTCGTATATTGATTGCTGTAGTTATAAATTTACAGCTCGATAATTGAGGAGGAAAACTCCGGGCCAAATGAAGGGAGAAGATGCCAAGGTCGATGATTGCTCCTGCATGGGCGATTGATGTGGCCAGAGGAGGAGGAAACTGTTCATCCTGTACCATCACCCCTCTTTCTTACTATTCCCCCTGTAAGGAGAAGAAGTAAAGAGTCAGAATCTTTATATTATTTATTCGAGGGAAAGGGCTTAATCAGGGGCCTTCCAAGTATAAGGGGAAACTAAATCAATTCCCAGAACCCCCAATTGTGCATTGGGCCTAACTATGAAGAAAATCTTACGAAGGCGATGGGCTGTGACGATTACATTATAAATTTGATCGTCTCGTGTATAATCTTCTGGTTTGATCAAGTCGGCTCGAATGATTAGTCTTAGGGAAGTGCTCACTATACCTGATCAGGCTACCGAACACAAATTATAGAGTACCGATGTCTTTATGATTTGTTGAGGAAAAGAAAATCATCTTTTGCGTTGGCTTTTATAGTGAAAAAAAGACGCAAATTGCAAATTTGAAGATGCATAATTACTAAAGCTTAAGGAGATGGAGAGAATCTTGTAGTATAAGTAGTAATGTACATTAGCAGTTCTATCAAAATAACTGTCCTTTTATCAGGCATTCTATACTTATTAGGTAGAGGTCAATTATTACAGGGGTTTAGCTGTAGATTATGTTATTTAGAGATGTTCTTTTAGAAGATTAAATCTTAGACTGGATGAAGATGTCTACTTGATAGGTTTGAGATAAGCTTAAAGTTTGTATTCTTGTACTTAAACTTTTATTTTATAATTAGGGTATATGTTAATCTTGGTGGGAAAAGGGTAAATAAAAATAGAGATAATTTATAATTAAGTCGTAGTTTTGTTTTTCGCAGTATGGAAGATTAAATATTGGTTAAGGTCTGTGATTTAGTAAATTATAAACGTTTGATGATGAAATTTTGTGCCAGCAATCGCCGGGTTAGACTTAAAAGCTTAGTAAAGGTATTTTAGTTTAGGTTTATTCTTATGTTTTAAAGGTAAATTGAAATTTTAGTAATAAAAAGTGAAATTAGGTTTATTCAGGCTAAATGGAAGTTGAATTATAAATAGGATGGAAACTCAGAAATTAAGATATAAACTAGGATTGAGACCTTATTATACTTAGAAGATAAAAATAAAACTTGAATATTAATAGATATGGTCTTTAAATTCAAAAGAATTTGGCGGTCGGTATTTTAGTCTTGTTAGAGGAACGTTCTGTAAATGATACAAACACGAAAAATCTTTACTTACTCTTTGTTTAGCAGTTTGTATACCGTTCATTAATCAGATAACTTTGTTGAGGTAGTTATTGAAATTTGAGAAAGTAAAATATATTTGATCAAGGTGCAGTTTATGGGTGAGAAGAAATGGTTACAATAAAATGTTATTTATTACGAATCAGTAATAGAATAGTTTCTGTGAAGGGGATTTTAATTTGGTAATACATAATTTAGCCAAGTTAGTGTGATATGAGAACTAAAGTATGTACATATTGCCCGTCGCTTCCGCTTTAAGGTGGAATAAGTCGTAACATAGTAGGTGTACTGGATGGTGTACCTGGAACTAAATTTACTTTGGCAGAGGAATATGCGTTAAATTTAGAATTTTAATTATTAGAAGAGCCACTCTATAGGTAAAGTATTGGGGATAAGTGCTGTGGTTATTAGAATTGTGAGATATTTAATGTTGATAGTTTGTGTATACTAGTTGGAGTTAGCATTTGTAACTCTCTTGGAGCGTAAGATTTAGGTTATATCCAAAATTCGTAAGGGCCTAATAAATTGGACATCTGGGACTACTTCAGCCTTTTTCGAATTGTTATTAAAATATTTGTAAAAGAGTAGAATTCGACGGTAGTATCTAATTTTTTACCTTAATATTTGTCGCCCGGGTATTTAGTTTATTTATTGCATTTAATTTTGTGGGGGGGGGGAGTTATTCCCTAGATTTGGGATTAGTGGATTTTGATCTAGGAATGTTATTTTTGTATGTCTTGTTTAAGATTGGGAGTCCATCCTTTGTTAAGGGCAGATGGGCTTTTTTCAAATTGTAAATATTCTTTATTGGGGAGTTTTCGTGCTTGTAGCACAGAATGTCCAGATGGGGGTAAGGTTGGCTTTAAATTTTGTTATCTTTATGTGGTTATTAGCTGGAAGATTTAGGATATAGAAATTAAGGTATTACCAGGAATGGGATTGTGGTTGTTTGATTAAACACTTTCTATTATCTATAGTTTGGTTTGGCTCTTGTTTGGCCAGAGATAAATCGCACTCCTTTTGATTTGCAGAAAGGGGAAGTCTGACGTTGGGTTTCTGGGTTTAATACTGAGTATAGCAGGGGGTTTTGTTATAAATTTTTATAGCTGTATATGTTAGAATTTTGTTTGTTTTTAGGGGGAGGTGGGCGTTTTACGGTATTAGGATTTTATAGAAATTTGGTGGTTGGTTAAAGGTTACGTTAATTTTGAGTGCGGGGGCTTGTACTGTGACTGATGATATGATAAATTGATGTGTATGGCTTGAGAAAAAAGTTTCTTCCTATATCTCTTAAAATTTTTAATTTTTTTTCCTCAAGGTAAAATTAATTTTAGTGTAAACTAAATTATTATGTTGGGGTACTGGAAGATTTCTTTAAATGCTTTCAAAACATTTGTTTTTAAATAAAATAAATAGCCATTTTGAATGAAGGTCCGTTTTAAAAGGGTAGCCAAAGGGTCAGTAACATAATAGGAAAAGTAAATGATATTTAGAGCTTGACCTGTGATAATATAAGGATCCTCGACAGATCGAGCTCCAATCCATGTCAATAAAATGATTGTTGAGATAAGGAGTTCTCAAAATAGAAGCTGGTTTAAAGGATGAAAGGTAAGGCCTCGGAATTTTGATAGGGAGAAGGTGAAGGGGAGGAGAGATCAAAGAATTGAACTGATAATACTAGGGCGTTGATTCCCTCTATTGTTTGGGCGGATCGAAGGATGGGTATTGCAAATAGAAAATATCATTCAGGTTGAAATATGTATGGTGTAATTAGAGGGCTAGCCGGAGGTTTTAGGTAAAATTATCAGGATCTCCAGGTAAGAAGGGTTTTGGAGAGTTAAAGGACTAGGGTTATAAGTGTAACTTGGAACCCCTACAATATCTTTAAATGTAAAGTAGGTATGGGAGGGAATTTTGTCTAGAGAAAGAGGTTTACTCCCTAAAGGGTTGTTGGCTCCAGAGTGGGTGGATAATAGAATATGGATGAGTGTAGCCGACAGCTATTAGAAACGGCAGTAGAAAGTGGAATGTAACGAATCGAGTTAAGGCGAGCGTTATCAATTGTGAAAACCTCCCCTCAAATTCATTGGACTAATCTGTGCCAATATAGGGAAATGGCAGAAAATAAGTTTGTAATAACGGTGGTTACCCCAAAAACGATTTTTGCCCCAGGGTAGGTATAAATCTAGTAAGGCTGGGGCTATGTTAAAACAGAATTAGAATGTTCAATTCTCTAAGCGTGGAAAAGAGCAAATGTCCTATAAAAAATCTTCTTGTCGATATGGGAGGTAGATACGGGATAAAGAAAAAAGGACACGAACCTCCTAGAGAGTAAAGGTTATATGGTGAGATGATTTTAAGGGAGGAGGACCGTAATTTGCGGTTAATTAAGTGAGGCGAAAAAATATGTCCGGGTGGATGGGAAGTGGAAGACCACAGAAGCCTGAGATTAGCTGTGTATATAAGAAAGTAGATGATTATTCAGGATATGGTTCATTAATAAGTATGGCGAATAAGTATTCATATAGAGAAGATGTTAATAGATGAGTAGGTTAAAATTTTTCGGGGGGGGGGGTTGGTGTTGATGATTCCTCCTGGTGTCCAATGTAGCAGAAGAGATCCTACCTAAAAAGAGAAGCGATGTGTGTATAATATCTCTGAGGGATAAATAAGAAATTAGGAAATATTGGGGTTGTTTTTGGATTGTTATGAGGAATAATAATCTTGTGTTCAAATTAAGACCTTCTGGACTTGGGGAAATCAAAAATGGACAGGAGCAGCCCCTAGTTTAAGGAAGAGAAGGAGGTTAAGGAAAATAAATGAGAGCGGAGACTATTGGATAAAATGTTAAGGTTGAAGATAGGATGATAATGGCTGGACGCCAAGGGCTTGGATTAAAAAGAAATATTTCAAGGAGGCTTCGGATGGAAGTTGTTTTTCTTTTGATGAGATTAAAGGGATAAATGATTTAAGATGGTTCGAGGTTCTCAATTCAGGCTGAAAAATTATGAGGGGGAAGAATAGAAGAATCGGCCAGGAGGATCTTGACAAAAGTGATAGTATATGAATGATTTTATGACGGTGAGAATGAAATTATAAAGAGTAGATATTCCCATAAATGAGGTATGAGCTCATTAGCTTAAACTTAGCTTGTCTTATAGTATATGTAGAAGTGTATAGGGCATGAAAAGGTTGATCTTTCGGGGATGGTTTGCTGACTCAATTTAAATAAAGAGTGTTGGGGACTAAAGGCGGGCAAGGGTAGGGATCTTTAGATCTTGAGTTCTCTTTGAATATCTGCTGGTCTTAGTAGATTTGAGAGGATGAGGTGTAAGTTGTCTTAGAAAAATTAAAAATGAAAAGAGCATGTAATGGGGGGTGTAAATATTGTATTTTTTTATCTTTTTATATATATACATTTCTTTATATGAAAGTAACGTGCATTAAGGGTGTAATTCGTGAGTAAGTTAATTTTTACTGTAATAGAACGATGACATTGAGCTATGGCGATTGATACAGCTAATAAGTAGAACCTTCGTGAGAAAGGGGATTCTCTTATAGCATGTATTGATCGTTCCTTCTAGATTACCCCATTTTCCGAAGGATATTCCTAAACAGACGATCATTGAAGAAGATAAAATGAAGCTGTTACTTCTTTATATTAATTCCGAAAAGATACATGAGGGAAAGAGAATATGAGTGTCAGTTGATTATAGCAGTTAAACTAATTAATGAAGATAGCTTGATATATATAAATTTATTGTTATGTGTAGCTTCGAGGTGTAACATTGTTGTTTTTAGGGGGGAGAGAGTTTTAAGGGCGTGGGATTTTATATAAAATTGGTGATGGTAGGGGTTACGTTTATTTGAGTGCGGGGGGACTTTACCGCGACCTGCGATACGATATTTGGGGAATGTATTATGCTTGTATAAGTTTTCTTCCCATATCTTTAAATTTTTTTATTTTTTTTCCTTAGGTAAAAATTAATTTAGTGTAAATAAATTTACATGTGGTGGGTATGGTTTCATTGGATGATTTTCCTTTAATTACTTTCAAAACATTTGTTTTATTAAAACTAAATAGCCATTTTGAAGGAAGGTCCGGTATAAAGGGTACATAAATGGTAGGACATGGGGAAGGATTCTTTATTGGTAATGTAATATGGCCTGTGTGAGCTTGACCTGTGGTAAATTTAAAGATCCATCTATAGATCGAGCTCCGATCCATGCCAATAAAATGATTGTTAGAGATAAGAGTTCAAAAATAGAAGCTGATATTTAAAGGAGATAAAAGGTAAGGCCTCGGATTTTGATTAGGGTGGAAGGGAAATTTGTCTAGAGAAGAGAAGAGTGTATACTCCTAAGGGGTTGTTGGCTCAGAGTGGTGGATAAATAGAATATGGATGAGTGCAGGTAGCCGTTAGCTATTAGAACGGCAGCTTAAAAAGTAGGAATGTAAAAGAATCGAGTTAGGTGGTGCTATCAACTGTGAACCCTCCCCAAATTCATTGGACTTAAATCTGTGCCAATTATAGTTGAATGGCAGAAGAAAATAAAGTTTGTAATCAACGGTGGCACCTCCAAACGATATTTCTCCCCAGGGTAGGATATAATTAGAATGGCTGGGCTATTGTTAAAACAGAATTTAGAATGTCAATTCCCTAAGCGTGGGAAAGAGCAAATGTCCTATAATAAACATCTTGTCCGATATGGGAGTAGATACGGATAAAAAAAAGGAGACGAACCTTCTAGAGAATAAAGGTTTATAGGTGAGATGATTTTAGGAAGGAAGACTGTAATTTACGTTAATTAAGTTGAGGAAAAATATGTCATGGGTGGATGCGAAGGTGGAAGACCGCAGAAGCCGAGATTAGAGTGTATAAGAAAGTAGATTGTTTAGGAGGTCTCATTAATAAGTACGGCGAAAAGTATTCATGAAAGATGATTAATAGATGAGTAGGTTAAAATTTTTCGGAGAGGTGTTTGATTGATCCTTCCTAGTGCTCTTGATGGTAGCGAAGAGATTCCCGCCTAAAAAAAAAAGAAGCAAGTGTATATAATATTTTCTGAGGGTAAATAGAAATTAGGATATTGGGGGCAAGTTTTTGGATATTTGTTATGAGAATAATAATCTGAGTTTCAATTAAGACCCTCTATGACTTGGGGAGGAAATCAAAAAATGGACCGGAGCGGGGCCCCTAGTTTTAAAGAGAGAGTTTAAGGAAATAAATGACGAGCGAGACTATGGAATAAAATGTTTTTAAAGGTTTGAAGATAGGATGATAATGGGCTGAGCCAAGGGCTTGGATTAAGAAATAATTCAAGGGGGCTTCGGATGGAAGTTGATTTCTTTTGATGGGATTAAAGGGATAAAGATATAAGATTGAGTTCGAGGTCAATTAAGGCTGGAAAATCATGAGGAGGAAGAAGAAGCTGGCCAGGAAGGATCCTGACAAAAATGATAGTATATGAAACGATTTTATGAGGTGAGAATGGAAATTATAAAGAGAGATTATTCTATAAATGAGGTATGAGCCCATTAGCTTGGAAACTTAGTTATCTTTATAGTTTTATGTAGAAGTGTAATAGGGCATGAAAAAGGTTTTGATTTTGATCCTTTCGGGGATTGGTGTGATTCCCAATTTTCATAAGAGTGTTGGGGACCTTAAAGGGGGTTACTATAAGGGTATTAGAGGTTTACTTAAAGTATCTTGAATTCCTCTTTGAATATCTGGCTGTTCTTAGTAGATTTGAGAGGTGAGGTGTAAGTTGTCTAAATTAATTAAAATGAAAAGCATGTAAAAAGGGGGTGTTAAATTTTGTATTTTTTTATTTTATATATATATACATTTCTTTGTATGGAAAGTTAGTGCAATTAAGTGTAATTCGTGGGGTAAGTTAATTTATACTGTAATAGACGATGACATTTGAGCTCCTGCGAATTGATTACAGCTAATAAGTAGAACCCTTCGTGAGAAAAGGGGATTCTACTTATAGCTGTATTGATTGTCTCCTTCTAGATTCCCCCATTTTCACGAAGATATTCTAACAGACGATCATTGAAGAAGATTAAAATGAAGCTGTTGCTTCTTTATATTCTACTCTCCGAAAGATACAACCTGGAAGAGATATGAGTGTCAGTTGATTTAGCAGTAAACTAATTATTGAAGATAGCTTGATATATTATTAAATTTGTTGTTATGTGCTAGCTTCAAGTGTATAAATACTTAAATGGAGTAGATATATGACATGTGCGCAGATACACTATGGAGTTATTATATATAGTTAGTAGATTATAGCAATGGAACTAATTATGAAATGGCTTGATATTATATATATATATTGTATTAGTACTAGCTTCAAGTATATAAATACTTAAATGGAGTAGATAATGACATGTTGCGCAAGCGGATTACACTTGAATGGACCTATATATATATTATGGATTATATAATTTACAAGATATGAATGATTTTCGACGAAGTGATTTTAATTTAAAGAAATGATATATATATAGACATAAGGGGGATGGGAGAATTTGTAAAGTTAAATACGTAGTTTTTTATGATAGGTTTCTGTAGTTTATTTGTTTGAGAGATTAAAATTGAAATTCAAAGTTAAAGCTAAAGATTAGCATTTCACTTACGTTTGAAAAGGTTGTCGCAGGGAGTGTGACTTATTTTGGTTGCTATGAAGGACTTTGCTAATTATTATGGTTAGGAAAAAATATTTTTTGGTTTAAGTAGGTAATAAGGAAATTAATAGATTGGTGATAGAGAATAGTACTGTACAGGAAGGTTGAAAATATTTTAGTGAAATAAATAGGAAGGATTAGTTAAATTAAAATTTACCTTGTGTATTAGAGGATATTTTACATTAAAAATTTATATTATCTTCCCGAAAGAAGAAGAGCTAAATTAAAGGTCGAGTTCTTTTGTGGTTAAAAAAAACATTCTAAACCTTATTTTAGTAGTGAAATGTTAATCGAGGTCTTAAAGGTATCAGGTTTTTTTTTTTTTAAAAAAAAATCATTTTTTCTTTGCCATTAAGTGTAAGCAAGGCTTAGGAACAAAGGGGGCTAGCTCTTTGTTTAAATTATTTTAGTTATAAAAATAAATAGAAAGTATGTTTAACTAGCTTAGGGGAGGTAGCTATGTTTTACAGGGAGAGAAGCATTTAATTATTTTTTAAGTTTCGATAGGAAAGACTTTTTATGAATTTAGTTTAAAGATTTAAAGTGAGTGTATTAGGGATAAGTTGTTTGTTTTAAATAAATTTTGGGAAAGAAATTAATGGGGGGTTTATTGAAAGGGTGGTGATATAAGGATTCGTTAAGTAGGGCTTCTTCCGCCTGTTTATCAAAAACATGTCTGTATGAGAGTTTTTTAAATTCTGACCTGCCCATTGGGGGACTAAAAGGCCCGGTATTTTGAACGTGCGAAGGTAGTATAACATTAGTCTTTTAATTGAAGGCTGGAATGAATGTTTGGACGAGAAGGGAAAAGCTGTCTCTATCTCGGAGATTGAATTTAACTTTTAGTGAAAAAGGTTTTCTTAAATGAGTTAGAGGGACGATAAGACCTATAAAAGTTTATACATGAAGTTGGTTAAGAGGATTTAAGGTGTTAAAGTATATTGTCAGTAGAGTTGGTTTAGTTGGGGGTGACTAGGATATAAATTTATATAACTGTTTTTTGTTTAAATCAGAGTTTTGTTTCGTATGACCTTTTTTAGGATAGATGAATAAATTACTTTAGGGATAAACAGTAATTTTTTTTAAGAGTTTTATCGACAGAGGTTTGTGACCTCGATGTTGAATATTTAAAAATTTTTCGTGGTGTGAAACAGTTACCCAGAAAGGAAGGTCTGTTCGACCTTTAAATTTTTCAGATTTGAGTTCTAGATCGGCGAAAGCCAGGTTTGGTTTCTATCTTTCTAAGGAGCCAAAGCTTATTTTAGTCGAAAGGATTAAGTAATTGAAATTGTTTTAATAAAAAATCAGAAAAAAGCAGGGGATCTTTTCTTTTATCTCCAAAATTAATATTTTAAGTACAACTATTTTCTGTTAGAATTTTGAGGGCCCGCAGAGGTCTGATGAGATACTAATAATACTTATAATAACAATCAAGGTAAG
>NC_069431.1:27475446-27482946 GCF_026875155.1 Cherax quadricarinatus
GACAAGTTTTTTGGGTACCCCTCCTTCCACCCCCAAATTCCCTGCTCCATCTCCTCGATCAATTTTTCTCGATATAAATAAACAAAGATTTCCCCCCCCATCCACTTCAAACCCTCTATGCCCAAGTTTTTCTCCCACTTCCTCGAATCAAGTTTTTTTGGATTCCCCCCTCGGGGTATAACATTAAAAATGAACCCCTCTTGCATCCCTTTTTTTTTTCTCGATAATCAAAACCCCAAATCTTTGGATCAAGTTTTTTCTCGATAATACCAAGACCCATCCCTCGATCGAGTTTTGGATTTCCCCCTGGTGGTAAGATTAAAATGAATCCCCATGGGGCAGGGTGGGTTTCTTTTACACAGGTCAAAAAAGTAAACCCCCCCCCAACCCCACCTGTGTTTACTCGGCGGTCAGTGACTCACGTATGACTCACACATACAACTGAATCTTGCGACTTCCCCCTTTTCATGACATCACGTGATGACCCCGCACCAGCTAATCTTGTCGATTTCCCCCCCTACACTTTTTAAATTAAACATAGGGAAAATTTTTTCACTTTTAAAAAAACCCGGAAAACCCAAAAATTTTTCAATTTTTTTCTTTAATACCCCAACAACCCACAATTTCTTCACAAAATAAAACAAGTCTAGAATTTTCTCTTTTTAACTTTTTCTCGAAAAAGTACCACATCACTTATAAATTTTTCGATTAATTCATAGTCAAAATTGTACATTTTTTACGAAGTTAATACCCCCACACCTCCTTTACTTTGAACACCCAAAACACTCTCAAAAATCATTTGAATCTCACAAAAAATACTTTGAACATTTCCAAACAACACTGAAACACTTCCAAAATTCTTTTTTGAGTACCCCAAATACACCACTAAATATACTAAAACACCACTGAATACAGTAAAAAACACCCCCAAAAAAATCCCATAAACAAGATAACAAAACAGACTAACACCCATTTTCACAAAACCCCCCAAATACTATAACCAAGACAAATTCCCAAATTTCTATGGTACACTCACCCCCCAACTAAGATAAAACATGAGTGCAAAAAACGAACACAATCCAAACACACACAACCCTTAAAACAAATCACTTTTTTTTCGGTATCTCTGTTCGACAAAAACGCCCCAACCCACAACACCCACATCCCAAAACCCCCACATCCCCAACACCCACATCCCACAACCCCCACAACCCAAAATTTTTTTTTCTCGTTTTTAACTAATTTCTCAGAAAAAGTCACAACAACAACCCCAACTTATAACCACTTTTTCGGACTCTAGTTCGACAACAAGCCCAAAACCCCAACACCCACATCCCACAACAACCCACACCCCCAAACCCAAAAAAAACCCAAAATTTTTTTTTCCTTTTTAACTAATTTCACAAAAAAAGTCACAACAACAACCCACAACTTAAAACCCATTTTTTCGATATCCTAAAACAACATATTTTCTCTTAAAGAAATTCTAGCTTTTTTATGTTCAGATCTTCTTCGCATCTCCTTTCCAGAAATTACCATTTCATATGCAACATAGGGGAAAACAGAATAACCCAAATAATTCCACTTTTTTTTTCTTAAACCCCACAACAATTCACAATTTCTTTAAAAAATCAACACATGTTACACATTTTTTCGTTTTAAAACTTTTTCATCAGAAAAAGTCCCACAACACTTACAACCATTTTTTCGAAAAATTTCCCTAGTCAAAATTTTTACATATTACGAATTTAATACGCACACACCACCACCACACCACCACCACACACACCACACCCACACACACACACACCAAAACCCCCCACTTTTCTTTGACACCTTCAAAACACCCCCCTCATAAATCACTGAATACTTCAAAAATACCTTTGAACATTTCCAAACAACACGAAACATTTCCAAGAAAAATTTTAAAATACCCCCAAAAAGATTTGAAGTTTTAATTTATCTACACTTACTTTAAAATTTAAAACCATCCCCCTACTACCCCCTCATTATCCAGATTTTTCAACGTATCAAAAAAACAAACTCAAACACTTACTTTGAACAACCCCAAAAACACCATCAATTACCTTTGAATACTCCAAAAACATCATTCAACACACCCAAAAATCACCACTGAATACTCCCGAAAACCTTCAAAAATATTTTGCACATCTTTGAACACCTTAAAAAACACCTTTGAATATTTTTTCAAACACCATTTGTGACTACTAATACACCCGAATTCGTCAAAACACCACCAAAATACCATAACTAAGATCAACATCACGACTAACAAATTTTCCACAAATCCTCTCAGACACTATAAAAAAGACAAACCCCACCCCTCCAACAAGATAAACATAGTGAAAAAAAAAAAAAAAAAAATGAACACAATCCAAACAAAAACAAAAAAAAACCCACAACTTATAACCACTTTTTGGGCATCACTAGTTCGACAAAAACCCCCACAACCCACAACACCCACAACCCCCAAAACCCCCACAGCAACAACCCACAATAAATCTTTTCGCATCTCTAGTTCGACAAAAAACCCAAACACCCACATCCCACAACACCCCAACCCAAAATTTTTTTTCCGGGTTTTAAACAAATTTCGTCAAAAAAAAGCACAACAACAACCCACTTATAAATCTTTTTCAGAAACTCTAGTTAACAACAAAAACCCACAACCCAAAACATCCACATCCCAAAACACCCCAACCCACATCCCCCCACAACCCGAAATTTTTTTTCTCGTTTGAACTAATTTATCAGAAAAAGTCCAACAAAAACCCACAACCAAAACCACTTTTTCGCCTCTAGTTCGACTACATTACCCACAAACCCTCATCACTTACCAATTTATTCAAAATTTTATTCGATACAAATTTTTCCCCCTTCTTTTTATCAAACTTAAAATGTAATACACATTCCTCTTTACTTACGAAAATTCAAAAAAATCCCTCCATACCAAACTCTTGTATCCACATAAATTAATATTTTACTAAACAACTAATCTCACTACCCAACATTTCGACAGTTTCAAAACCCTCCATTTTTTTCCAATATACATAACTTTTCAATTCTATAATTTTTTTTGTAAAATTTCATCATTACCTTCATTTTTAGTAAAATCCCCCCCTATTTTATTAAATTTTTAATCAAAACCCCCCATACCCTCTACATCTCACCCACATTTTTTCACATCCACTCACCCATCTCCCAAAACCTCTTCTGAACACACACACAAAAATCCCTTTTACTCCACAAAAGCATCTCATCACCCATCTCAAATTCCACTAAAATCACTGTATCCAAATTTTTCACAAAACTCTTGACCCCCCTAACACACACACACACACACACACACACCACACACAACACACACACACACCACACACACACAAAACACCACAAACACACACACACACACACACACACACACACACACACAAAACACACAAACACACACACACCCCACACACACACACACAACCACACACCACACACACACAACACACCACACACACCACACACAAACACACAAAAACACACACACACACACACACAACACCACACACAACACAAACAACACCACACACACACACAAAAAACCACACACACACACACACACAAAACACACACAAAAACACACACACACACACACACACAACACACACAAACACACACACCACACACACACACACACAACACCACACACACAACACACCACACATCTCACTTTACTTTTAAACCCTTTAAAACATCTCATACATCTTTGTGACCACTTTTTTCAATATCTTTTTGAAAAATTTCTCTTTCCCCCAACCTTTTCCTCACTACGAAAAACCCCCCAAGATTACTTCGAACACTCTCATAAATCATTTGAATATCAATAAAAAACCCTTGAAATTTCCAAAAACACTAAGCACTTCCAAAATACATTTTTAAAAATCCCAAAAAAGATTTACATCTCTAATTTTTCTATCTTATACATTTCATTAACTGAAATTACAATCTCCCTATACTACTCCCTCCCGTCTCCAGACTTTACAAAATTATCACAAAAAAATAATTCATCACTTATGACCGAGACATTTTCCCAAAAATAACACAAACACACCCACACCCCCCCACACTTTACTTTTCAACACCAAAAACAACACATTACCTTTTATTACTCCAAAAACATACTTGAAAAACATTCAAAAACTCATCAAACTCCTTTTAAATCCCAAAAAACCCTGAATACTACCAAAAACAGCGCCGAATACTGCCCAAAAAAAACTAAAAACACACGAAACTAAGATCAACACCACCAAATAACACCCATTTTTTTAGAAATCCCCTCAAAACACTATAACCAAGACATCCCCTAACCTCAAAACCACTAAGATGGGAGAAAAAAAATATTTTTATAAACATTGCACAAAAAAAAACACAAACACCAACTCCTTACAAACAATACCCCCCTCTCACTACCCACCAAACACAACCACACAATAGGGGTACCTCCCATACACACACTCCCCCCCTGCGTTTACTCAATCAGGGTGACGTCACACCCCACTTTTACTTCATTTAAAATTAACGAGAGGAAGTTACTTGTTTCAACCTTTTATCCCAAACCTAAGATCACAATCAAGACTTTACCAAATTTTATAACCCCTCCACTAAGATCACACATTTTTGACACATTTTCTTAAACAACATCATAACAAGATCACAAAACTATCTAACTTTTACTAAGTCACAAAACATTTTTTATCTCTAACTCCCCACCAATTTACTTCACATTCCACTTACACTTTCATAAACCCCAAAAAACAATTTATCCACCAAAACTCCTCCCTCATTCTCCAGACTTTACAAAATTAGCACAAAAAAAAAAACTAACTCATACTTTAGACATGAGACATTACCTAACAACACACTGACTAACTTTGAAACCCAAACCCGACATTACCCAAAAACCACGATCATCTTCAAAAAAAACTCTGACATCATTTTAACACCTTCAAAAAACACCCTCAAACAACCGAAAAAACTCCCCAAAAAACTACGATTGCACCAAAAACACACTGAATACACCAAAACACAGTCAAAATCTCCAGAACTAATTTTGCATCACCCTAACATCCATTTTTTAGAAATTCCCTCAAATCACTATAACCAAGAAAATCCCTCCCCATGGGCGCAAAAAAAAAAAAAAAGAAAAACATAACCCAAAACCTAATACGCAAACACTTAGTACATGATCACCATCAATGTAAAATTCTTTTTACACCAAAAAATCTAAGACAACCACCAACAACAACACCCTGTTTTACTTACTCAAAAATCACTAATAACAGAAAACACTCATTTTTTATAAAAAATTACACAAAAAATCATTTTGACAAAACTAACCACTCACCCCACTACCACCCAAAACACGATGTCACACCTCACAGGACCGGCGAGGTTTACCTCCAGGACGTCACACTCCCATCTGTGTTTTCTTGGTGGTTACATCACACCCAACCCACCCTTTTTTCAAGTTGTACCCACATTTTCTAAGAAAACTAATCCAAGACGATTACCATATTTTAGACCCCACCACTAATACACAGAAAACACCCTTTTTTTTAATTATTCACACAAAAATCCGACACCAATTCCATATCATTTTCCATCATCATCAACACTCATCTCCAAATCACCAAAATCTAAAAATCAGCATCTCAAAACTACTATGAACTGAAAACACTTATTTTTTAAACATTGCCAAAAAAAAGACATACACCAAAAAAACACAATACTTCCACCCAAAATCTATAAATAACATGAGCACTATAACAAAAAACCATCACAAAAAAAAAAAAAAAAATACTCAGACACCCCCAACTTATATATTTCAATACAATTTAAGTCATTAGCACCTGTAAGGTTTAAATTTCTTCAACTGCCAATGTCAAGGAGGTCAATGTTGGTACGGGAGCCCGGGTGGATGTTTGCCCTTTCAGGGCTTGTGCTGTAATGACGTTCTTAGGAGCGATTGTATTCTCACTGGTTAATATAATATATTTTATATATATATATATATATATTATAATATTAAAAATATATATATATATTTTTATATAAAATATATATATAATATAAAAAATTAACAAAAATTTATATATTATATAATATTTTTATATCTATATATATAATTATATAATTATATTATATTTATTTATTATATAAAATATTTAATATATATTAAAACATATATGTATAATTATAATATATATTATATATTTATTATATATATATATATTTATATATATTATAATATCATATTTTTTTATTTATTATCACAGGCCCCGATTCCCCCCAAAGGGCATGGTGGCCCGAAAAAGAAAAACTTTCACCATCTTTCACTCCATCACTGTTTTGCCAGAAAGGTGCTTTACACTAAAATTTTTTAAATTTGGCAACATTACACCATCCTTCAGAGTGCAGGCACGTACTTCCCATCCCAGGACTCAAGTCCCCCCTCCCGGTTTTTCCCTGAACCCCTTCAAAAGTTTTTTTGCTCACACTCCAACAGCACGTCAAGTATTAAAAACCATTTGTCCCCCATTTTATCCCATCAAACCGCTCACGCATGCTGTGGAAGTCCCAAACCCCTCCACAAAAACCCCCTTTCCCCCCCCCCTCCAACCTTTCCCAGGCCGACCCCACCCCGCCTTCCTTCCCCTACAATGATACACTCTTGAATTTTCTGTTTCGCCCCTTTTCTCCACATGTCCGAACCACCTCAGCAACCCTTTCCCCACCTCGGACAAAGTTTTTGGTAATCCCGCAAACCCTCCTAACTTTCCAAAATCGATTCTCTGCTTTTATTCACACCCCCACATTGCTCTCACACATACTTTCCACTGCATCCCCTTTTCCTCGCTGCAACATTCATCACCCATGCCACACCCATATAAAAGTGTTGGGAAAACTATTCTCATACATTTCCCCCCCTTTTTCCTCCAAGGACAAAGTTCTTTTTCTCCCAAAAACTCCCAATGCACCACTCACCCTTTTCCCTCCAATTTTATGATTCATCTATCTTCAAGACCCCTCCCTATCGCCACTCCCAAATATCTAATATATTCACCTCCTCCTACTCCTCCCTCCCTCTGATATCAAATTTTATCACCTAATCTTTTTGTTTTCCTCAAACCCTTTCCTTTCCTGTTTCACTTTCAATTTCTTTTTTTGCACCCCCTACCAAATTTATCACCAATCTCTGCAACTTCTCTTCAGAAACCCCAAAGCACAGTGTCATAGCAAAGAGCAAATGTGACAACCCCACTTTATGGGATTCTTTATCTTTTAACTCCCCCGCCTCTTGCCAAGACCCTCGCATTTACTTCTCTTACAACCCCATCTTTTAAATATATTAAACAACCACGGTGACATCACACATCCTTGTCTAAGGCCTACTTTTACTGGGAAATAAATTCCCTCTTTCCTACATAC
>NC_069431.1:27485446-27515510 GCF_026875155.1 Cherax quadricarinatus
CTCTCCGAACTCGTTCTCAGGGTCGGCCAAATTTCAAAAAAAAAAAAAAAATTATTTTTTTCTTATGAAAAAATAGAGTTTTTTTTTCTACCATTATAGGATAAACAAAAAATTTACCATCAATACTTACGGAGATTGATGCATGAAGTTTGCAGAAAATGAGCCGCGTATGGCAACCGCGCGCGGGACTGCCGCTCACCCGGTAAACTTTAGGTTTACTTGTTATTGAAGGTTTGTTGTTTTTTTCACTATTTTATTTTTTCACATAAACTTATGTGGCCCTGTGAGACAAAGTAAGGTGCAATGTACATTATATACCACTGTTGTATACAACACATTAAGCACACAAACATAATTATCAATATAATGTTTACAACTTGTTTACAAACAAACAATACAAAACATTGTTTATTATTATGTTCTATTATATATATACCCAATATACAGTCACTGAACATATTCCTCATTAGTTCTGCAGCTTGTGGAACTCTGAAACATGGTGTCATACACTAATGGTGTTTTTTTAATCTTTCTCCCTCATTCTAACTCATTCAATCTGTCCTCTCTCTTTCTATCTGTCTATCATCTCTGTCTCCAGGTTACACATAAATTACAAGTATACATATTATAATTCCTAGGATAAACCCAAGGAAATCCAGACAAAGTGCTTTACTCTGCTTGGAAGATGTGAGTAAAATGATGACACAGTCTTGTGGCTTCTGAGACAGATAGCTAGACGGATAGGACAGATAGACAGGGAGCTTGACAGACAGACAAATAGGACAGACAGAAATGTTAGTGTACCAGTAACCAGTGTACTAGTGTGCCACCCTCTTCTCCTCTTCTTCCTCTTCCTCCTCTTCCCCCTACTCTTCCTCATACTCTTTCCTCTTCCTCCTTTCCTTTCCTTACTCTTCTCTTCCTCCTCCTCTCCTTCCTCTCCTCCTCCTTCGTACTCTTCCTCTCCTCATCTTCTTCCTTTCCTCCTACTCTTCCTCCTCCTCCTTCTTCTTCCTCTTCCCCCTAATCTTCCACGTACTATTCCTCTTCCTCCTCTCTTCCTCTTATTCTCTTCTCTACTCTTCCTCTTCCTTCTCTCCTTTCCTCCTCCTCCTCTACCTCCTCCTCCCTCTTCTTCCTCTTCCCTACTCCTTCTCCTCCTTGTCGCCATAGTGTTAAATTACAAGGAGTCAGCAGCTGTCAAAGGTGAATATTGGCCCCCTCATTTACCTCTTTCCCCCTCGGCCTGTCTAAAACAATGGGGTAGGTCGGATGCTGCTTCCCCTCCTCCCATTCTATCTAATTATCTTTATCCCTTCATTCTAATCTGCTGTCTATCTCTGTCTGACAGGTACACATAAATACAAGATAATGGTATAAATTACCTAGGATAACCAAGAAACCAGACAAAGTGCTTATATCTCTGCTTAAGATGTGAGTAAAAGTGATTGACGCAGTCTTTGTGGCTCTCTGAGAGAGAGAGCTAGATGGATAGACAGGGAGCTTGACGACAGGGCAAATAGACAGACAGAAATGTTAGTATACCAGCAAAAAACAAAAGGGGAGGGCGATGTTCATCTCGTCTTTTGCCATCAGCTCTCCCTCATTTACCTCATCAAACGTCAGCCACTTATCAGATGTTATCTCCCCTTATCTTGTTACTGTTCATGGGTGAACATTTTTATTACTATTATTATTATTACTATTATTATTATTATGGTATTATTATTATTTTATTATTTATGTAATATTTTATTATGTTATTATTATTATGTATTATTGTTATCATTACGTATCTTCTTCTTCCTCCTCCTCATTCCTCATCCTCCTTCCTCTTCCTCCTCCTCCTCTTCTTCCTCCTCCGCCTCCTCCCTCCGCCTCTTCTTCCTACCTCCACTCCTCACTCCTCTTCTTCCTCCTCCTCCTCCTCCTCCTCCTCCTCTCTGCCTCTCCTCCTCTTGCCTCCTCCTCCTCTTGCCTCCTCCTCCTCTTGCCTCCTCCTATCCTCTTGCCTCCTCCTCCCCTCCATTTTTGAACAAGTTTGAAAGATCTTTTGTTATTCATAAATCACATATCATGATCTCACCAATGCTCACATCTGAGTCTGGGATTTTGGGAAAATAGGAGTTTCCTCTTTGATTCTGGTACAATCTGAACGACGGCCCAGCACCAGAGGTGAGAGGCTGTGGGTTGTCTGGGTTTTCCTCACTTTACCCATATTATGTTCATTAGTTTCAGTCAAACCTCACCAAGACCTTGAAACTCATCTCACTGTCACTTCCATCTGTATATGACTGTCACTGGGAACAAAAGTGTCCCAATTCGCCGAGGAAGTGGGTGGAGTGAGGAAACTTCTTACAAAGGGACGGTGGAAATTGTGTACTATGATGGCATTCCCACATGCAACACTGGGTCCCTAATTTTTTTCCTACTGCGCAACACCCACCACACAGACCCATTCTCTCACAATCTAGCTTATCAGCCATTTCCTGTGAGATTTGAGGCCGCTTAGGGAATTTATGGGTACTAGTACGACAAAAACTCCTACGCGTAAGAAGTACTAGTACGACGAAAACCCTCAAAGGGTTAATCATCTATCATGAATACTTTTCGCCATGCTTATTAATGAGAACCTCCTGAAAAATCTACTTTTTATATACACTCTAATCTCGGCTTCTGTGGTCCTTCCAGTTCGCATCCACCCAGACATATTTTTTCCTCATTTAATTAACGGCAAATCATTTCCCCTCCCTAAAATCATCTCACTATAAACCTTTATTCTCTAGGAGGCCTACGCCTTTTCGGGTTTTATTCCTAATGGAATTATTACCCAAGAAAATAATTCAATCATCCTTCTACTGTACTTATCTATTCTCTACTTTCTTCTTCTAGTAAACTCTTTACTTTTTACAGCCGAATTACTTTAACTCTATATCAATTTCCTTTACCCAAATTGAAACTGGAAATATCCCCCTTAAACCCCTTAAAATCCTCCCCTCTCCCTTGTCACACCTCAACAATTATTCGGATTTTTATCCCAGATTTTAAGGTAATTTAAACTAACATCCTTCAAAGCTGTCAAAAAAAGTTTAATAAATCTTTTAATCTTACCTTTAAATGTAAGAAAGTTATAACTTCATTTAGATTTACAATCAACGCCTTTAACCTCAGCCATCTTATCCTATAGGCTCAACAAAATTAGAGAACCCTTCACAAACATGGATATTTCACGGAACACTATGCATTAACAGACAAACTACTTCCACTACCCTTCCCAGGTGAACAACAAGAAAATAAGGCATTTAAAAATAACCCATGTTGTCTGTAATGGAATACATATATAAAGTATAACAAGCCTGAAAAAAGACAATATCCCCTACTCTAAATATAATTAATTTCCTCCATCAACACTCTAATTATTAGACTAATCTCTCCTATTAAGTTTAAAGTTTGCAGGGCAGCTATATTCCACAGCTAATAAAAACCACCATAAAACTATATTTGTTATAACATTAGCAAACTTTCTAATTATCAAACTGCTTCCTAAACGCTCGTAAACTATATTTGCTAAACCAAATAAACCTGAAGAACATTAAAACCATGACCTACCATCAACTACTACGGCCCATTCATTTAAACCCCACCTCCTTATAACAGCTCAACTGACCTACCCCTCTTAACACTAAAAACCCATATGAGCCACAGGAAGAATAAGCAATTAAAGATTTCATATCATTGGACGCAAAACACATTAAAACTAATAAATAACACCTAGAATCCAAGACTCACTCACACCCCAACAAAATATTTTATTTACCTCTGAAAACACCCAAAAATTCCGAATTAAAACCATAACCTCTAACTTCATACACCCCGGCCAATACTATCGACCCCGCCAACCGGAGCCTCCACATGAGCCTTAGGAACCATTAAATGAATATAAACAGAGTAATTTAACCATAAACGCTATTACAGAACAAAAATACCACAATAACTTTAGTTCTTGATTAGCCAATATTCTGATAAAGGATGTAGGAAAGCACAGTTTGGTAATAGGTTGTGGATTGAGTGTAACAAACTCCCGAATACGTATAAAAGCTAAGACCTTGTGTAGTTTTAAGAATAGGTTAAATAAATACATGATTGGGTGTGGTGGGTGTGAGTTGGACCTAGCTGTGCTCTTTCCTTAGTGAATGGGACCTGGCCTGACTTACCTTACGATTGCTTAAAGCCGGTTTGGAATGGGCCAGTAGGCTGGTTGCAGTCCTCCTTCCCCTATACTTCTTATCGTTCTTATATTCAGAGCTGGCAACACAAAATACACAGATCGTTTATGCACACACTGAGCCAGTAAAGCCCCACTCGTAAATTATTGAGAAGGCCTTTAAGTCTTAAATTGTACTCACTGTTAAAGGAGAGAACAACATGATCAAATATAAACCTCGGCAACAGTACTCTACACCTTGTTCACATTCTCTCACGGCCCCCACCTATCTGAATAATTTGTTGGGGCGGGAGATATGGGAGAAGAGAAGTGCAAAATACGCCTAGTGAACAGTAGGGTTGTGGAAAGCACAATAACGGAACACTGTATCAACATACGGGGCCCGAGATTATTCAACATCATACCAGAAGATATCAGAAGCCCTGGTGGAACAGGGTGTAAAATTCTTCAAGAGGAAGCCGGACAGTTACCTTCTTAGGTGACAGATCAACCCAGACTGTGCATGAACATGTAGGGCTCAGCGACGAGTTCCTCTGCAGCACCAGCTTGGTTGACCTGGCTAGCTCCAGAGGAGCTTGGCCCATTGCCGGGCTCCAGAAGTTAAAAGATTCTCGGAACTTATTAAAGATATGTCAAGGGTAAAGGAATATAATGTATATTTAAATTGTAATGAACGACTGCTGAATATAACAATAGATAGTTTAACAGTTTAAACACTTTATCTCTGAGCAAACTGGGCTGCTTTATATTAAAATTGGACAGAAGGTACTTCTGTGTCCCGTCAGTGTCAGTGGCTACCGTCTGTACGTTAACTGTAATTTTCTTCAGCCTCAGTACCTTTCTCAGTAAATCTTCCCTGACACCTTGTAGGTATAGAGATATTTATAGTGTGTGAGTGATGGTGTGTGAATTATACAGCAATTCCCTGGGAAAGCCGTACTGTATTTGATATGTGTAATTTATTGCAACACTTATGCATTATACATATACATATATATTATATATATATATATATTTATTTATATATATATAATTATATATATATATATAATATATATATATATATATATATATATATATATATATATTTAATATATATATATACATATATATATTATATATATATATATAAGTAGGATGATTTATGGTACGGTCTCCTCTGGAGCAGACACCTTTTCGCACCTTTATGCTAATGACCTTGACCCCCCACGACACAACCCACGAACCCCACCCACGACCCCCATCGACCACTCGCCTCCAACCCCCACCCACGCCCCCCCCAAAACGCGCCCCCCACCCGCCCCCCGCCTCGCGCCGGGGACCCACCCGCCGCGCACCCTCGCGCCCGTCCGTCGCAAATGCCTTCTGCTCTGCCTTCTTGCACGCGTTCGTCCGGATAGCCCCTGCTCCCGAAAATTTTTTGTTTCTGATTTTTTTCAAATTTTTTTTGAATTTCATTTCTTGTGCTCTCCCTCGGGATCAAATTTTGAGGTTCCCTCTCCCACTTTCACCCCCATCCCAATTTTTTTTTTAATTACATTTTCTTATGATCTCTCGGATCACAGTTTTTTTGATTCCCCCCTCTGGGGGTAAGCAATTCAAAATGGACTCCCACTTTCACCCCAAATATTTCTCCTCCATCTCCTCGGATCAAGCTTTTTGGATTCCCCCCTTGGGGGTAAGCATTCAAAAAATGGGACTCCACTTCACCCCCGAATATTTCTCCCTCCATCTCTCGGATCAAGTTTTTTGATTCCCCCTCTGGGGGTAAAAGCATTCAAAATGGACTCCCACTTTCACCCAAAATTTCTCTCATCTCTCGGATCAAGCTTTTTGGATTCCCCCCTCTGGGGGTAAGCATTCAAAATGGAACTCCCACTAGCATCACAAGTATTCTCCTCCATCTCCTTAGATCAAGTTTTTCTCGATAATACAAAGACTCCAATTCCTCAGATCAAATTTTTTCTCGAAATCAATAATTCCAAGTCTCCAACTCCTTGGATCAAATTTTTCTCGATAATACAAAGACTCCATCTCCTCGGATAAAGTTTTTTGGATTCCCCGTCTGAGGGCGTAAGCATTTAAAATGAACTCCCACTTTCACCCCAAATATTTCTCCTCCATCTCCTTGGATCAAGGTTTTCTCGATAATACAAAACATAGAATTGTTTTACACATTTTTTCTCAAACTGAATATTCATACCACATTTATCATTTCTCATCTATGTTACATATCTCATTTCTCATCCACATCAACCCTAAAACATCATCCCTTTCTTATTCATCCGTATATCACTAGAGAAGTTTTAACCCGACGAGCCATCACGACGTAGGAGCCAGAGCAACCACCACCACTCCAACACCACCTACTACACTCTGGCTCCTATGACGTGATGGCTCGTTGGGATAAAATTCTCTAGCTGATATACGGATGAATAAAGAAAGGATGTTTTAGGGTTGTGTGATGAGAAATGAGATATGTAACATAGATGAGAAATGATAAATGTGGTATGATATTCAGTTTGAGAAAAAATGTGTAAATATTTATTTGTTTTGGACAAAATTTGGTGGGAAAATTCGTATTAATAATTTTTTGTTGATGAATAGTTAACATGAACTTAGTAAAGTGATTGTGTCATAGGTTGGAGGTGTGTGACTTAGTTCTGGTACATGTCTCATGACATGTAAAAAAATTTTTTGCTTTATGTCTTATATTATTGTCAATATGTCAATTTATAGGTTTTGTTGTATGTCTTAGTATGATGTGTATGTCTTAGTTAGAGGTGAATGTCTTAGATTTGCGATTGAAATGAATAAGTTGTGGGCTTTGTCTGTGTATTATTTTTATTTTTGGTGGTGAAGTATGTTATAGTGTCATGTTATGTTATATATGTTAGTGGAAGTGTTGTGGTATTTTTGTGTATGTCTTATTTTTGTGCGAATGGTTTAAAAATAAGTGTTTTCAGTGATCATAGTAGTTTAGAGATGCATGATCTTAGATTTTTGTTGATCTTAGTGATGAGTGTGATAGATGATGGTTAAAAATGGATATGGAATGGTGATCGTGATTTTTGTGGTGAAATAATTATAAAAAAATTTGAGTGTTTTCTGATGATTATTAGTGGTGGGCGTCATAAAAGCTGGTAATCGTCTGGATATAGTGTTCATATAATATTGTGGGTACAACAGGTGTGAAACTAAGGTGGGGTTGGGTGTGATGTGACCACCAAGTAAACACAGATGGGAGTGTTGTGACGTCACTGGAGGTGACCTCGCCGGTCCGTGGAGTTGTTGTGACAGCGTGTGTTGGTGGTAGTGAGGTGTGATGCGCTTAGATATTGTCAAATATGATTTTTTGATGTGAATTGTTTATAAAAAAATGAGTGTTTTCTGTGATATTAGTGAGATTTTTTTTGGAGGTAAGTGAACATGGGTGATTTGTTGTTGGTGGTTGTCTTAGATTTTGTGTGTGTTACAAAGATATGTTATCAGTTGATGGTGATCATGTACTAAGTGTTTGCGTATTAGGTTTGTGTTCAATTTTTTTTTTTTTTTTTTTTTTTTTGCCGACCATGGGAAGGGAGAGTTCTTGGTTATAGTGATTTGAGGGAATTTCTATAAAATGGATGATAGCTTGTGCTGCTATACTCTAGATTCTGGTGTTTTGATGGTTGTTTTGGTAATATTCAGTGGTGATTTGGTAGTAATCAGTAGTCTTTTGGGAGTATTCGGAGGTGTTTTGATAGTGTTTTATTGAAGGTGTTTCAAATGATGTGCAGAATATTTTTTGAGAAGATCAGTGGGGTGTTCAGAGTTGGTTCAAAGTTAGTCAGTGTGTTAGATATGTAATGTCTCATGTCATAAGTGTATGAGTGAGTTTTTTTTGTGCTATGTTGTAAGTTGGAGAATGAGGGAGGGAGTTTGGTGGATGAGATGTAATTTAATGGAATGTGTAAGTAGTGAATGAGAATTGTAAATTGGTGGGTGAGTTAGAGGATAAATTATTATGCTGATCTTAGTAAAAGTATAGATAGTTTCAAGTGATCTTCGTTTATGATGATATTTTAAGAGAAATGTGTTACAAAAAATGTGTCGATCTTAGTAGAGGGGATCTTAGATATTGGAGATAATATATAACAGGCTGAAAAACAAGAACTTCTCTCGTTAAGTATATGAAGTAAAAGTGGGGGGTGTTGTGACGTCGCTGTTCGCCATAGGTAAACGCAGGATGGAGTGTGATGTTCATGGGAGGTGTGTGTGGAGGTAGTGAGAGGAGTGTATTATGATATTGTTTGTAGTTGGTTGATTGTGATTTTTTGTGTGAAATGAAATGATTATAAAATTAGTGTTTTCTGCGATCTTTAGTGGTTTGAGCGTGAGTGGGGGATCGTCGCATGGCTAAAAGTGATTTGAGGGGTTTCAATAAAATGGTTAGTTGGTGGGGTGTTGATTTTAGTTTCTGGTGATTTTTTAGTGTTGTTTGGGCCGTATTCGGTGCTGTTTTGGTATATTCAGTGGTGTTTTGGTAGTATTCAAAGGAGTTTTTATGAATGTTTTTGGAATGTGTTCAAATTGTTGATTTGGAGTATAATCGTAGGTAATTGATGTTGTTTTTGGTGTTGCCACAAGTAAAGTGTGGTGTCTTGGGGGTGTGTTTGTGTTAGTTTTGGTTAAAATGGTCTCATGTCATAAGTGTATGAATTAGTTTTTGTGATAATGTTGTTAAAGTCAGGAGATGAGGAGGAGTTTGCGGGATGGAGTTTTGGTGTAATTTAATGAAATGTGTAAGTGTAGATTAAAATTAGGAGATGATAAATCTTATTTGGGAGTATTCAAAATGATATTTGGAGTGCTTCAGTGTTTGTTTGGAAATGTTCCAAAAGGCATTTTGTGAGTATTCAAATGTTTATGAGAGTGTTCGAATTAATCTTGGGGTGTTCTGTAGTGGAGATGATAAAGGTTGTGGATGAGAGAATATTTCTTAAGAGATATTTAGAAAAGGGGGTCTCAAATGATGTATGAGAGTGTTTTGAAGGTGTTCAAAGTAAAGTGAGGTGTTCGATGTGTGTGTGTGTGTGTGTGTTGTACTCACCTAGTTGAGGTTTGCGGGGGTCGAGTCCGAGCTCCTGGCCCCGCCTCTTCTTCACTGATCGCTACTAGGTCACTCTCCCTGAGCCGTGAGCTTTATATACCTCTGCTTAAAGCTAATGTATGGATCTGCCTCACTACATCGCTTCCCAAAACTATTCAACTTACTGACTACTCTGTGCTGAAGAAAATACTTCCTAACATCCCTGTGATTCATCTGTGTCTTCAGCTTCCAACTGTGTCCCCTTGTTACTGTGTCCAATCTCTGGAATCATCCTGTCTTTGTCACCTTGTCAATTCCTTCAGTATTTTGTATGTCGTTATCATGTCCCCCCTATCTCTCCTGTGTGTGTGTGTGTGTGTGTGGGTGCGGTGTGTGTGTGTCGTCTGTGTGTGTGTTTTGTGTGTGTGTTGTGTGTGTGTGTGGTGTTGTGTGTTTAGGTGGTCATAGAAAGGGTTTTGTGATAACTTGGATACAGTGATTTTAGGGGATTGAGATGGGTGATGAGATGCATTTGGGATGTGAAATGTGTGATTTTTGTTGTGTGAGTTCAGAAGAGGTGTGTTGGGAGATGGGTGTGAGTGGATGTGAAGAAATGTGGGTGGATGTGAGAGGGTATGGGGAGGGTTGGATTAAGAAATTTAATGAAATCTGGGGGATTTTACTGAAAATAAAGGTAATGTGTGAATATTTTAAAAAGAAATTATAGAATTGAAAAGTTATGTATATTGGAGAAAGAATGGAGGGTGTTGTGGGGGAAAAAAACATGTCGAAATAGTTGGGTAGTGAGATTAGGATGTTGTGAGTATAATATTAATTTATGTGGATACAAGAAGATTGGTATCGAAGATATAAGAAAGTTATTTTAAATCATGATGTGGGGTACCTATAGTCATTTAGTGAGTTTAGTGTTTTTGTTATTTAGGGCATTGGGTTTTATTTTATTTAGTTTGGTGAGATTAAGCTCGAGGTCTTCTTATGTAATTGAATGAGAGCTTTTTTCTTTAAATTCTTCTTCTGTTGTAGTAACTTTGATTTATGATTGAGTAAGGTTCTTATTTTTAGGGGTGGTTTTATTTATCTCCTCTATGGAAGAATCTTCCAGTACCCACCAACATATAAATTTAGTTTACACTAAAATTAATTTTACCCTAAGGAAAAAAATTAAAAAATTTAATGATATAGGAAGAAACCTTTTTCAAGCCATATACATCAATTTATCGTATCGCAGTCGCGGTAAAGTCCCCCGCACTCAAATAAACGTAAACCTGCATCACCAAATTTATATAAAAAAATCCTAACCTTTAAAATTCCCTCTAAAAACAACAATGTTTGCACTCACTCATAACAAAAATTCTAAACATATTCAGCTAAAAAAATTTAATACAAACCACCTGCTCCTATACTCGGTATTAACCAGAAAACACAACTCAGACTTCCCCTTCTGCAAAATCAAAAGGAGTGCGATTTTATCTCTGCCAAACAAGACCAAGCCAAAACTATAGATAATGGAAATGTTAATCATAAACAAACCACATCCTTTCCTGATAATATCTTAATTCTATGAACCTAAATCTTCCAACTAAAAACACATAAGATAACAAAATTAAAGCCAACCTACCTCATATGAAATAGTCTGTGCTACGCACGAAGACTCCCTAATAAAGAATACATACAATTTGAAGCCCATCCGGCCCTTACAAAGGATAAGACCCTTATCTTAAAAACATAAAAAAAATACCATTCCTATATCAAAAAGCCACTAATCCTAAATCGTAGGGAATAACCCTCCACAAATTAAAGCTTAAATAAACCGATTACCGGCGACAAATAATAAGGTAAAAAATTCGGATATACCGGTGAGTTCTGCTCTTTTACAAATAATTTAATAGCACCGAAAAGGAGAAGTACCCAAAATGCCCAATTTATTAGGAACCTTACGATTTGCATATAACCTAAAATTATACGCTCAAGAGAGGTTACAAATTGCTTACTCCAACTAATACACAAAAAGTATCAACATTTAAATATTACAATTCTAATAACCACAGACAATCCCAATACTTTTACCTTATAGAGTGCTCTTCATATAATTTAAATTCTAAATTTAACGCATATCCTCTGCCAAAGTAAATTTAGTTCCTGGTACACCTTCCAGTACACCATCTATGTTACGACTTATTCCACCTTAAGCAGAGCCGACGGGCGATTGTAATACTTTAGTTCTCATACCACACTAACTTTCGAAATTTGTGTTACAATTAAATCCCCCTTCACAGAAACTGTTCTATTACTGATTCGCTAGAATAAATAATTTTATTGTAACCCCATTTCTTCTCACGCATTAAACTGCACCTTGATCTAATTTATTTTACTTCTCAAATTTTCAATAACTACCTCAACAAAAGGTATCTGATAATGACGGTATACAAACTGCTAACAAGAGTAAGTATGATTTTTCGTGTTGTATCATTTGCAGAAACAGGTTCTCTAACAAGACTAAAATACCGCAAATTTCTTTGAATTTAAAAGACCATATCTATTAACATTCAAGGTTTGATTTTTATCTTCTAAGTATTTAGGGTATCTCATAATCCTAGTTTATATCTTAATATCCGAGTTTCCTGTCCTAGTTACTAGTTGAAACTGCCATTTATTTTCCTAATAAAAACCAATTTCACCTTTTATTATATAAATTACAATTTACCTTTAAACATAAGAATAACCTAAACTAAAAATACTTTACTATGCCTTTTAAGTCTAAACCGCGTTTGCTGGCACAAAATTTCATCAAACTTTTTATAATTTACTAAATCGGACCCTAATCCAATATTCCGATTTCAATTGTAGGTGCAAGACTTCTGTGAAAGAACGCCCAAAAAAATGAGAAGAAAAATAGTACCTCAGAGACGATAAATAAAATTATTCCCCCACGGAGGCCTTTTATGACGGCTTGGGTATGAAGCCCTTGATATGTTCCCTCTCGAGTTACATCAAAAGGTCGAGTTTTTGTGGTAAAAAAATTCAAAACCTTATTTTAGTAGTGAAATGTTAATCGAGTCTTAAGATATCTGGTTTTTTTTTTTTGAAAAAAATTCAATTTTTTCTTTGCATTAAGGTAAGGCAAGGCTTAGGAACAGAGGGGGCTAGCTCTTTGTTTAATTATTTTAGTTATAAAAATAAATAGAAAGGTATGTTTAACTAGGCTTAGGGTGTAGCTACGTTTACAGGGAGTTGTATCTGAGGCAAGGAGAGGAAGTATTTATTATTTTTTAAGTTAGGTAGGAAAGGACTTTTTATGAATTTAGTTTAAAGATTTAAAGTGAGTGTATTAGTATATAAGTTGTTTGTTTTAAATAAAATTTTGAAAATTAATGAGATTTATGAAGGGGTAATGGTTTATAAGGAATTCGGCAATTAGGGCTCTTCCGCCTGTTTATCAAAAAACATGTCTGTATGAGAGTTATATAAGTCCTGACCTGCCCATTGGGGACTAAAAGGCCGCGGTATTTTGACCGTGGCGAAGGTAGCATAATCATTAGTCTTTTTAATTGAAGGCTGGAATGAATGGTTGGGACGAGAAGGAAGCTGTCTCTATCTCGGGATTGAATTTAACTATTCATGTGAAATAAGCTTAAATGAGTTAGAGGGACGATAAGACCCTATAAAGTTTATCACATGAAGTTGGTAAAGAGTGATTTAAGGGTGTTAAAGTTATTATCAGCAGGGTGTTTTGTTGGGGCGACTAGGATATAAAATTATAATAACTGTTTTTTGGTTTTAAATCAGAGATATTTTTTTTCTTTTCTTGTTTGTTCATATGATCCTTTTTTTGGTATTGAAAATAAACTTACTTTAGGGATAACAAGCGTATTTTTTTTTTAAGAGTACTTATCGACAATGAGAGTTTGCGACTCCGATGTTGAATTAAAATTTTCTCTGTGTGGTGGTAGCAGTTAACAGAAGAAGGTTGTTCGACCTTTAAATTTTTACATGATTTGAGTTCAGACCGGCGAAAAGTCAGCAGGTTGGTTTCTATCTTCTAAGGAGTTCAAAGTTATTTTAGTACGAAAGGATTAAATAATTTGAAAAGTTTTATAAATAATCAGAAAAAAGCAGGGACTTTTCTTTTAATCTACCAAAATTAATATTTTAAGTAAACTATTTTCTGCTACACCCACAGAGAAATTTTTAATTCAACATCGAGGTGTCGCAAACTCTCTTCGTCGATAGAAGAACTCTTTAAAAAAATTACGCTGTTATCCCTAAAGTTATTTTTCTCTAATCCTGAAAAAGGGAATCATATGAACAAATATCTCCTGATTTAAACAAAAAAAAACAGTTATATAATTTTATATCCTAGTCGCCTCCAATAAACACCTGCTGATATTAAACTTTAACACCTTAAACACTCTTAACAACTTCATTATTAAACTTTATAGGGTCTTATCGTCCTCTAAACTCATTTAAGCCTTTTCACTTAAAAGTTGAAATCCAATCTCCGAGATTAGAGACAGCTTCCTCTCGTCCAATATTTCATTGCAGCCTTCAATTAAAAGACTAATGATTATGCTACCTTCGGCCCCACGGTCAAAATACCGCGGCCTTTTAGTCCCAATGGGCAGGTCAGACTTTTATAACTCTCATACAGGGACTGATTTTTGATTACACAGCGGAAGAGCCCTATTTGCCGACATTCCTTATACTCATACCCTTTTCATAAATCTCATATTAATTTTCCAAAATTTATTTTTTAAAACAAACAACTTATATACTAATACACTCACTTTAAATTCTTTAAACTAAATTCATAAAAAGTCTTTCCTATACTTAAAAAAATAATAATACTCCTCTCCTTGTTGCCTCAGATACAACTCCCTTGTAAACATAGCTACCCCTAAGCCTAGTTTAAACATACCTTTCTATTATTTTTTACATAAAATATTAAACAAAGAGCTAGCGCCCTCTGTTCCTAAGCCATGCCTTACCTTAAATGCAAAGAAAAAATTGAATTTTAAAAAAAAAAACCAGATATCTTAAGACTGATTAACATTTCACTATAAATAGGTTTTGAATTTTTTTACCACAAAAAACTCGACCTTTAATTTAGCTCTTCGTTATTTCGGGAAGATATTTTATCAATATTTATTGTAAAGTCATCCCAAAATACACAAGTACTTAATTTAAACTAATAAAACCCTTCCCATTATTTCAACTAAAAAATATTCTCACTTCCTGTACAGGTACTAATCTCTATCGCCAAACTATTATTTCCTTTATTTACCTTACTTAAAACCTAAAAATATTTTTCTAATCATATAATAGCAAGTCTTCATAACAACCAAATAAAGTCACCCCTGCGACAACCTTTTCAAGTAAGCTGAAATGCTAATCTTTAGCTTACTTTGAATCTACAAACTTAATTCTCAACAAATAAACTACGATCATCATAAAAAACTGCGTATTAATTTACAAATTCTCCCATCACTCCTTATGTCTATATAATATATACATTTCTTTAAATTGTTAAATACTCTCTCGAATCATTCATTAATCTTGTAATCACATAATCTATTAATATATATCTATGACATTCATAGTGTATCTGCGCACAGGTTATTATCTATCTCATTTAAGTATTTATATACTTGAAGCTAGCACAATTCATAATATACATATATATCAAGTCACCTTATTAATTAGTTCACTGCTATAATCTATTAATCTATATATAATACTCATAGTGTATCTGCGCACAGGTTATTATCTATCTCATTTAAGTATTTATATCACTTGAGCTAGCACATAATAATAAATTTATATATATAAGCTGTTCATTAATTAGTTATTTACTGCTATAATCAACTATACTCATATCTCTTTTCAGTGTATCTTTCGGAAGTTAATATAAAGAAGTAATAGCTTCATTTTTATCTTCTCATGATCATCTGTTAGGAATATCTTCGTGAAAATGGGGGAATCTAGAAGGAGACGATTAATACAGGTATAAGTAGAATCCCTTTCTCACGAAGGGTTCTACTTATAGCTGTAATAATCGGCAGGCTCAATGTACCGTCCTTCTTTACAGTATAAAATTTTAACTTACTCATGCAATTACACTTAATTGCATCACTTTCATACAAAGAAAATGTATATATATATGCTTAAAATAAAAAAAATACAAAATTTACACCCCCCTTTAATGCTTTTTCAATTTTATTTTTTCAGACAACCTTACCCCTCTGCCCTCTCAAAATCTACTACGAACAGCAGATATTCAAAGAGGATTTCAGATCTTTAAGACCACCTATACCCCTACCCCTTTTAGTCCCTAAACACCTTTTTTATGTAAATTGGAATCGCACCAATCCCCGAAAGATCAAACCTTTTTTGTCCCTATTACATTCTACATGTACTATAAAGATAAGCTAAGTTTCAAGCTAATGGGCTCATACTCATTTATGAGAAAATCTCTCTTTATAATTTCATTCTCCACTCTTAAAATCATTTTCTATACTCTCACTTTTGTCAGGATCCTTCCATGGCCGTTTCTTCTTCCTCATGATTTTCAAGCCATGAATTGGCCTCGAACTTAATCTTAATATCATTTATCACTTTTAATCTCATCAAAAGAAATTCAACTTCCATCGAAGCCTCCTTGATATATTTCTTAATCCCAAGCCCTTGGCTCAGCCATTATTATTCTATCTTCAAACCTTAACATTTTTTATTCCAATAGTCTCGCTCTCATTTATTTCCTTAGCTCTTCTCCTTAAACTAGGGGCCCGCTCCGTTCCATTTTTGATTTTCCCCAAGTCCATTAGAAGGTCTTAAATGAACCCAGATTAATATTCTCATAACAATCCAAAAACTTGCCCCAATATTCTTAATTTTATTTATCCTCAGAAACATTACACACAACCGCTTCTCTTTTTGGTGGGTCTCTTCTGCTATCATTGGAGCACTAGGGGGAATCAATCAGACATCCCTCCGAAAAATCTTAAACCTACTATCTATTAACCCTTTTGAGGGTCGACAGGCCCTCTCCGAACTCGTTCTCAGGGTCGGCCAAATTTCAAAAAAAAAAAAAAAATTATTTTTTTCTTATGAAAAAATAGAGTTTTTTTTTCTACCATTATAGGATAAACAAAAAATTTACCATCAATACTTACGGAGATTGATGCATGAAGTTTGCAGAAAATGAGCCGCGTATGGCAACCGCGCGCGGGACTGCCGCTCACCCGGTAAACTTTAGGTTTACTTGTTATTGAAGGTTTGTTGTTTTTTTCACTATTTTATTTTTTCACATAAACTTATGTGGCCCTGTGAGACAAAGTAAGGTGCAATGTACATTATATACCACTGTTGTATACAACACATTAAGCACACAAACATAATTATCAATATAATGTTTACAACTTGTTTACAAACAAACAATACAAAACATTGTTTATTATTATGTTCTATTATATATATACCCAATATACAGTCACTGAACATATTCCTCATTAGTTCTGCAGCTTGTGGAACTCTGAAACATGGTGTCATACACTAATGGTGTTTTTTTAATCTTTCTCCCTCATTCTAACTCATTCAATCTGTCCTCTCTCTTTCTATCTGTCTATCATCTCTGTCTCCAGGTTACACATAAATTACAAGTATACATATTATAATTCCTAGGATAAACCCAAGGAAATCCAGACAAAGTGCTTTACTCTGCTTGGAAGATGTGAGTAAAATGATGACACAGTCTTGTGGCTTCTGAGACAGATAGCTAGACGGATAGGACAGATAGACAGGGAGCTTGACAGACAGACAAATAGGACAGACAGAAATGTTAGTGTACCAGTAACCAGTGTACTAGTGTGCCACCCTCTTCTCCTCTTCTTCCTCTTCCTCCTCTTCCCCCTACTCTTCCTCATACTCTTTCCTCTTCCTCCTTTCCTTTCCTTACTCTTCTCTTCCTCCTCCTCTCCTTCCTCTCCTCCTCCTTCGTACTCTTCCTCTCCTCATCTTCTTCCTTTCCTCCTACTCTTCCTCCTCCTCCTTCTTCTTCCTCTTCCCCCTAATCTTCCACGTACTATTCCTCTTCCTCCTCTCTTCCTCTTATTCTCTTCTCTACTCTTCCTCTTCCTTCTCTCCTTTCCTCCTCCTCCTCTACCTCCTCCTCCCTCTTCTTCCTCTTCCCTACTCCTTCTCCTCCTTGTCGCCATAGTGTTAAATTACAAGGAGTCAGCAGCTGTCAAAGGTGAATATTGGCCCCCTCATTTACCTCTTTCCCCCTCGGCCTGTCTAAAACAATGGGGTAGGTCGGATGCTGCTTCCCCTCCTCCCATTCTATCTAATTATCTTTATCCCTTCATTCTAATCTGCTGTCTATCTCTGTCTGACAGGTACACATAAATACAAGATAATGGTATAAATTACCTAGGATAACCAAGAAACCAGACAAAGTGCTTATATCTCTGCTTAAGATGTGAGTAAAAGTGATTGACGCAGTCTTTGTGGCTCTCTGAGAGAGAGAGCTAGATGGATAGACAGGGAGCTTGACGACAGGGCAAATAGACAGACAGAAATGTTAGTATACCAGCAAAAAACAAAAGGGGAGGGCGATGTTCATCTCGTCTTTTGCCATCAGCTCTCCCTCATTTACCTCATCAAACGTCAGCCACTTATCAGATGTTATCTCCCCTTATCTTGTTACTGTTCATGGGTGAACATTTTTATTACTATTATTATTATTACTATTATTATTATTATGGTATTATTATTATTTTATTATTTATGTAATATTTTATTATGTTATTATTATTATGTATTATTGTTATCATTACGTATCTTCTTCTTCCTCCTCCTCATTCCTCATCCTCCTTCCTCTTCCTCCTCCTCCTCTTCTTCCTCCTCCGCCTCCTCCCTCCGCCTCTTCTTCCTACCTCCACTCCTCACTCCTCTTCTTCCTCCTCCTCCTCCTCCTCCTCCTCCTCTCTGCCTCTCCTCCTCTTGCCTCCTCCTCCTCTTGCCTCCTCCTCCTCTTGCCTCCTCCTATCCTCTTGCCTCCTCCTCCCCTCCATTTTTGAACAAGTTTGAAAGATCTTTTGTTATTCATAAATCACATATCATGATCTCACCAATGCTCACATCTGAGTCTGGGATTTTGGGAAAATAGGAGTTTCCTCTTTGATTCTGGTACAATCTGAACGACGGCCCAGCACCAGAGGTGAGAGGCTGTGGGTTGTCTGGGTTTTCCTCACTTTACCCATATTATGTTCATTAGTTTCAGTCAAACCTCACCAAGACCTTGAAACTCATCTCACTGTCACTTCCATCTGTATATGACTGTCACTGGGAACAAAAGTGTCCCAATTCGCCGAGGAAGTGGGTGGAGTGAGGAAACTTCTTACAAAGGGACGGTGGAAATTGTGTACTATGATGGCATTCCCACATGCAACACTGGGTCCCTAATTTTTTTCCTACTGCGCAACACCCACCACACAGACCCATTCTCTCACAATCTAGCTTATCAGCCATTTCCTGTGAGATTTGAGGCCGCTTAGGGAATTTATGGGTACTAGTACGACAAAAACTCCTACGCGTAAGAAGTACTAGTACGACGAAAACCCTCAAAGGGTTAATCATCTATCATGAATACTTTTCGCCATGCTTATTAATGAGAACCTCCTGAAAAATCTACTTTTTATATACACTCTAATCTCGGCTTCTGTGGTCCTTCCAGTTCGCATCCACCCAGACATATTTTTTCCTCATTTAATTAACGGCAAATCATTTCCCCTCCCTAAAATCATCTCACTATAAACCTTTATTCTCTAGGAGGCCTACGCCTTTTCGGGTTTTATTCCTAATGGAATTATTACCCAAGAAAATAATTCAATCATCCTTCTACTGTACTTATCTATTCTCTACTTTCTTCTTCTAGTAAACTCTTTACTTTTTACAGCCGAATTACTTTAACTCTATATCAATTTCCTTTACCCAAATTGAAACTGGAAATATCCCCCTTAAACCCCTTAAAATCCTCCCCTCTCCCTTGTCACACCTCAACAATTATTCGGATTTTTATCCCAGATTTTAAGGTAATTTAAACTAACATCCTTCAAAGCTGTCAAAAAAAGTTTAATAAATCTTTTAATCTTACCTTTAAATGTAAGAAAGTTATAACTTCATTTAGATTTACAATCAACGCCTTTAACCTCAGCCATCTTATCCTATAGGCTCAACAAAATTAGAGAACCCTTCACAAACATGGATATTTCACGGAACACTATGCATTAACAGACAAACTACTTCCACTACCCTTCCCAGGTGAACAACAAGAAAATAAGGCATTTAAAAATAACCCATGTTGTCTGTAATGGAATACATATATAAAGTATAACAAGCCTGAAAAAAGACAATATCCCCTACTCTAAATATAATTAATTTCCTCCATCAACACTCTAATTATTAGACTAATCTCTCCTATTAAGTTTAAAGTTTGCAGGGCAGCTATATTCCACAGCTAATAAAAACCACCATAAAACTATATTTGTTATAACATTAGCAAACTTTCTAATTATCAAACTGCTTCCTAAACGCTCGTAAACTATATTTGCTAAACCAAATAAACCTGAAGAACATTAAAACCATGACCTACCATCAACTACTACGGCCCATTCATTTAAACCCCACCTCCTTATAACAGCTCAACTGACCTACCCCTCTTAACACTAAAAACCCATATGAGCCACAGGAAGAATAAGCAATTAAAGATTTCATATCATTGGACGCAAAACACATTAAAACTAATAAATAACACCTAGAATCCAAGACTCACTCACACCCCAACAAAATATTTTATTTACCTCTGAAAACACCCAAAAATTCCGAATTAAAACCATAACCTCTAACTTCATACACCCCGGCCAATACTATCGACCCCGCCAACCGGAGCCTCCACATGAGCCTTAGGAACCATTAAATGAATATAAACAGAGTAATTTAACCATAAACGCTATTACAGAACAAAAATACCACAATAACTTTAGTTCTTGATTAGCCAATATTCTGATAGGACCGTGCGAAGGAGATAATATAGTCTTTTAAATTTAAAGGCGGAATAAATGGTTGGACGAGAAGGAAGCTGTTTATCTCGGAGATTAAATTTTAAATTTTTTTAAGTGAAAAGGCTTAAATGATGAGGGACGTAAGCCCTATAATTTATCATGAAGTTGGTTAAGAGTGATTAAGGTGTTAAAGTTTTTTATCAGCGGGGTGTTTAGTTGGGGGACTAGGATAAAAATTTATAAAACTGTTTTTTTTTAAAATCAGAGTTTTTTTGTTCTATGATCCTTTTTGGGTTAGAGAAAAAATTTTACTTTAGGGATAACAGCGTATTTTTTTTTAGAGTTTTTTTGACAAGGATTTTGCGACCTCGATGTTAAATTTTAAAATTTTTCTCTGGGGTGTGCGTTACAAAAGAAGGTTTTCGATTTTAATTTTTTAAGATTTGATTTCAGCCCGCGAAAAGCCGGGGTGGTTTTACTTCAAAGGGATTAAAGTTTTTTTTTGTACGAAAGGATTAAATAATTAAAATATTTTTAATAAAAAAATCAAAAAAAAAGCAGGGACTTTTCTAATCTCCCAAAATTAAAATTTAATAAACTTTTTTCTGCTACACCACAGAGAAATTTTTAATTCAACAGGGAGGTCGCAAACTCTTTGTCGTAAAAAATTTAAAAAAAAATTACGCTGTTTTCCCTAAAGAAATTTATTTCTAATCCTAAAAAAGGATCTTGAACAAAATTTTGTTTAAAACAAAAAACAGTTATATTTTTTATATCCTAGTCGCCCCAACTAAACACCTGCTGAAAATAAACTTTAACACCTAAATCACTCTTAACCAACTTCATGTATAAATTTATAGGGTTTATCGTCCCTCTAACCCCATTTAACCCTTTTCATTAAAAAAGTTAAAATTCAATCTCCGAGATAGAGACAGCTTCCTTCTCGCCCAAACCTTATTCCAGCCTTAAATTTTAAAAAAGACTAAGATTATGACTTCGCAGGGTCAAAATCCCGCGGCCCCTTTTAGCCCCCAAATTTGGGCAGGTAACTTTTTTAACCTCTCGACGTTTTTGAAAAACAGGGGGAAGGCTATTTGCTTTTCCTTATACTCATACCCTTCAAAAAATCTCTTTAAATTTTTCCAAAAATTTATTTAAAAAAAAAACAATTATATATTTAATACCCCCTTTTTTAAAATCTTTAAACAAATTCATAAAAAGTTTTTTCCCTACTACTAAAAAAATAAAAAATCCCCTCTCCTTGTCCCTCAGTACAACCCCCTGTAAAATAGCTACCCCTAGCCGTTAAAATACCTTTTCTATTTATTTTTATAACTAAAAATTAAACAAAGAGCTAGCCCCCTTGTTCCTAAGCCTTGCCTTCCCTTTAATGCAAAAGAAAAAATTGAATTTTTAAAAAAAAAAAACCAAATTTTAAGACTTTTAACATTTCACTAAAAATAAGGTTTGAATTTTTTACCCCAAAAAGACCTTTAATTTAGCTCTTTTATTTGGGGAAGAATTATAAATATTTAATGAAAAGTACCCTATCACAAGGACTTAATTTAACTAATATTCCCATTTATTTCCTAAAATATTTCAATTTCCTGACAGTACTATTTCTATGCCAAACTATTATTTCCTTAATTCCCTACTTAAACCTAAAAAATATTTTTCCTAATCAAATAATTAGCAAGCTTCTAACAACCAAATAGTCCCCCCTGCGAAACCTTTTCAACGTAAGTGAAATGCTAATCTTTAGTTTTACTTAAAATCTAAATTTTATTTCAAAAAAATAAACTCGTCATCATAAAAACTGCGTTTTTTAACTTTAAAAATTCCCCCATCCTCCTTATGTTAAATTTTATATACATTTCTTTAAAAAAAAATCCTTTCGAATCATTCAAATCTTGTAAATCCATAAAATTAATTATATATGACATTCTAGTGTATCTCGCAAGGGGGTTATTATCTATGTCATTTAAGTATTTATATATTTAAGCTAGCACAAAACAAAAATTTATATATATCAAGACTTATTTAAATTGTTACTGAAATTTTAATTTTAATATTAAAAATTTTTAGTGTATCTGCGCAAGGGGTTTTATTATTTATTTTAAATATTTATATTTGAAAGCACATATAAAAAAATTTTATATATCAGCTGCCCTAATTTTTTACTGCTTAATCAAAATGATATCATATCTCTTTCTCATGTATCTTTTCGGGAAATTAATTAAAAAGTAAAAGTTATTTTTTTCTTAATGACATCTTTTGGAAATCTTGTGAAAATGGGGGAATTAGAAGGAGCGTTAAACGGTATAAATAGAATCCCTTTCTCCGAAGGGTTTCACCCCCCCAACCTTATTAATAATAACACTTTCTATTACAGATAATTTTTCTCAAATTTCTTAATCGCACCCTTTTTTATACAAAAAATGTATATATATTGCAAAAAAAAAAAATACAAAATTTAAACCCCCCCTTTCATGCTTTTCATTTTTTTTTTGACAACTTACCCTTGCCCCCTCAAATCTCTACGAACAGCAAATTCAAAAAAGGAATTTAAGATACTTTAAGACCAACCTCTACCCTACCCCCTTTAGTCCCTAACACTTTTTATGTAAATGGAATGCACCATCCCGAAAAATCAAACCTTTTTTTTACCCATCACTTTACATTTATATAAAATAAGTAAGTTAGCTAAAGGGTCAACCTCATTTATGAGAATAATTTCTTTATAATTTCATTTTTTCTAAAACTTTTTATACCCCACTTTGTAGGTCCTTCCCGGCCCTTTCTTCTTTCCTCTTGATTTTCAGCCGAATTGGCCTCGCTTATCTTATATCTTTATCCCTTTAAATTTATCAAAAGAAAATCAATTCCATCGAAGCTCCCTTTAAATATTTTTAATCAAGCCTTGGCTCGCCTTATTTTTCTTTTCAACCTTAACATTTTTTATTCCCAAAAGGGCTCGCTCTCATTTATTTCCTTAGCTCTTCTCCTTAAAACTAGGCCGCTCCGTTCCATTTTTGATTTCCCCAAGTCATAAAAGGTCTTAAATGAACCAGATTATTATTCTCATAACAATCCAAAAACTTGCCCCAATATTCTTAATCTCTTATTTATCCTCAGAACATTACACACACCCGCTTCTCTTTTTTGGTGGGATCTCTTCTGCTATCATTGGAGCACTAGGGGGAATCAATCAGACATCCCTCCGAAAAATCTTAACCTACTCATCTATTAACCCTTTGAGGGTCGACAGGCCCTCTCCGAAACTCGTTCTCAGGGTCGGCCAAATTTCAAAAAAAAAAAAAATTATTTTTTCTTATGAAAAAATAGAGTTTTTTTTCTAAACTTTATAGGATAAACAAAAAAAATTACCATCAATACTTACGGAGATATGGATGCATGAAGTTTGCAGAAAAATGAGCCGCGTATGGCAACAGCGGCGACTGCCGCTCACCCGGAAACTTTGTTTACTTGTATTTGAAGTTTGTTGTTTTTTTCACTATTTTATTTTTCACATAATTTAGTGGCCTGTGAGACCAAAGTAAGGTGCAATGAACATATATACATCGTTGTATACACACAAAAAGCACACAAACATAATTTCATATATTGTTTACAAAACTTGTTTACAAAAACAAACAATACAAAACATTGTTTATTATTATTGTTCTATAATATATATTACCAATATACAGTCACTGAACATTTTCCCTATTAGTTCTGCAGTTGTGGAACTCGAAACATGGTGTCAAAACCAATGGTGTTTTATCTTTCTCCCTCATTCTATCTCTTTCAATCTGTCTCTCTCTTTCTATCTGTCTATCTATCTCTGTCTCAAAGGTACACATAAATACAAGTATACATAGTATAAATTACCTAGGATACCCAAAGGGAAATCCAACAAAGTGCTATACTCTGCTTGAAGATGTGAGTAAAAATGAGACACAGTTTTGGGTGGCTCTCTGACAGAGAGCTAGACGGATAGACAGATAGACAGGGAGCTTGACAGACAGACAAATAGACAGACAGAAATGTTAGTGTCCCATTTACCAGTGTACTAGTGTTCCACCCTCCTCCTCCTCTTTTTCCCTCTTCTCCTTTTCCCCCCCTAACTCTTCCTCATACTCTTCCTCTTCCTCCCCTTCTCTTCCTCCACTCTTCCTCTTCCTCCTCCTCTTCCTCCCCCTCCTCTTCTTCCTCTTCCTCCTCCTCCTCTTCTTCCTCTTCCCCCTACCTTCCTCCTCCCCCTCTTTTTCCCTCTTCCCCTAATTTCCTCGTACTATTCCTCTTCCTCCTCCCTTCCTCTTATTCCTCTTCCTCCTACTCTTCCTCTTCCTTCTCCTCCTCTTCCTCCTCCTCCTCTTCCTCTCCTCCTCTTCTTCCTCTTCCCCTACTCCTTTCCTCCTTGTCCATAGTGTAAATTACAAGGAGTCAGCAGCTGTCCAAAGTGACATTTTGGCTCATTACTCTTTCCCCTCGGCCTTCAAAACAATGGGGTCGGATGCTGTTTCCCCCTCCCCCCATTCTATCAAATTTATCTTTCTCCCTCATTCTATCTGTCCGTCTTCTCTGTCTGACGGGTACACATAAATACAAGAATACATGGTAAAATTACCTAGGATAACCAAGAAACCCAGACAAAGTGCTATACTCTGCTTGAAGATGTGAGGTAAAAGTGATGACGCAGTCTTGTGGCTCTCTGAGACAGAGAGCTAGATGGATAGACAGGGACTTGACAGACAGGCAAATAGACAGACAAAATGTTAGTTTTACCAGCAAAAACAAAGGAGGGCGATGTTCATCTCGTCTTTTGGCATCAGCTCTACCCTCATTTACCCTCATCAAACGTCAGCACTTATCAGATGTTATCTCCCCTTATCTGTTACTGTCATGGGTGAACATTTATTATTACAATTATTTTATTACCTTTATTTATTATGGGATAATTATTATTATTATTATTATGTATTATTTATTAGTATTATTATTATGTATATTGTTATCATTACTTTCTTCTTTTTCCCCTCCTCCCCTCCTCCTCCTCCTCTTCCTCCTCCTCCTCTTCCCTTTCCCCCTCCTCTCCTCCTCCCCTTTCTTTCCCCCTCCTCCTCCTCTCCTCTTCTCCTCCTCCTCCCCCCCTCCCCTCTCCTCTGCCTCCTCCTCCTCTTGCCTCCCCTCCCCTTGCCTCCTCCTCCTCTTGCCTCCCCCTCCTCTGCCTCCTCCTCCTCCTCCATTCTTGGAACAAGTTTGAAGATCTTGTAGTTTTATAATCACTACATTATCATCACCAATGCTCACACTGAGTCTGGGATTTTGGGAAATAGGAGTTCCTCTTTTATTCTGGTACAACTGAACGACGGCCCAGCACCAGAGGTGGAAGGCTGTGGGTTTGTTTTGGGTTTTTTCCCCACTATTACCCATATTATGGTCATTAGTTTCATCAAAACCCACCAGAACCTTGAAACTCATCTTCACTGTCACTTCCATCTGTATTGAACTGTCACTGGGGAACAAAAGTGTCCCAATTCGCCGAGGAGTGAGGAACTTCTTACCACAGGGCACGGTGGAAATTGTGTACTATGATGGCATTCCCAATGCACCACTGGGTCCCAGATTTTTTCCCACTGCGCACACCACCACACAGACCCATTCTCTCACATCTAGGCTTATCAGCCTTTTCCTGTGAGATTTGAGGCCGCTAGAATTTATGGGTACTAGTACGACAAAAACCCCTACGCGTAAGACGTACTAGTACGACGAAAACCCTCAAAGGGTTAATCATCTATCATGAATACTTTTCGCCATGCTTATTAATGAGACCTCCTGAATAATCTACTTTCTTATATACACTCTAATCTCGGCTTCTGTGGTCTTCCAGTTCGCATCCACCCAGACATATTTTTTCCTCATTTAATTAACGCAAATCATTTCCCCTCCCTAAAATCATCTCACCTATAAACCTTTATTCTCTAGGAGGCCTACCGCCTTTTTCGGGTTTTATTCCTAAATGAATTATTACCCAAGAAATAATTCAATCATCCTTCTACTTACCTCTATCTATTCTACTTCTTTCTTCTCTAGTAACTCTTTACTTTTACATCCGAATTACTTTATCCTCTATCTCAATTTCCTTTACCCAAATAAAATGAAATATCCCCCTTAAACCCCTTAAAATCCTCCCATCTCCCTTGTACACCTCAATCAATTTATTCGGACTTTTTATCCCAGATTTTAAGTTAATTTAAACTAACATCCTTCAAAGCTGTCAAAAAAAGTAATAATCTTTTAAATCTTACCTTTAAATGATAAGAAAGTATAACTTCTACTTAGATTTACAATCCAACGCCCTTTTAAACCTTTAGCCATCTTATCCTATAGATCACACAAAATTAGAGAACCCTTCACAATCATGATATTTAACGGAACACTATGCATTAACAAGACAAAATACTCCACTACCTTTCCAGAACAACAAGAAAATAAGGCATTTAAAAATAACCCATGTTGTCTTAATGAATACATATAAAAAGTATAACAAGCCCTGAAAAAAGACAATACCCTACTCTAAATATAATTAATTTCCTCCATCTAACCACTCTAATAATTAGACTAATCTCTCCTATTAAGTTTAAAGTTGCAGGAGCAGCTATATTTCCCACAGCAATAAAAACCACCATAAACCTATATTTGGTATAACCATTTAGCAAAACCTTTCCTAATTATCAAACTTCGCCTTCCCAAACGCTCGTAAACTATATTTGCTAAACAAAATAAAACCTGAAGAACATAACCATGACCTACCTCACTACTACAGCCCCCCTTTTAAAAACCCCACCCTCCCATAACAGCCCACCCTCTTAACACTAAACCCATATGAGCCACAGAAGAATAAGCAATTAAAGATTTCATATCCACTTGACGCAAACACATTAAACTAATAATAACACCCCCTAGAATCCCAAGACTCACTCACACCCAACAAAATATTTTATTTACCTCTGAAAACACCCCCAAAATCCGAATTAAACCATAACCTCCTAACTTCAATAACACCCCGGCCAATACTATCGACCCCGCAACCGGAGCCTCCACATGAGCCTTAGGCAACCATAAATGAAATATAAACAGAGGTAATTTAACCATAAACGCTAATACAGAACAAAAATACCACAATAACTTAGTTCTCTGATAGCCAATTATTCCTGATAGTAATAATCCTATATTTAATCTCCCTTCACTTTTATATAACCTCAATAAAGAAGCTAACAATGGCAAAGAAGCAAATAAAGTATAGAACAATATATAAATTCCAGCCTGAATTTGCTCAGGTTGATAACCTCAACCCAAAATTAATACAAGCATGGGAACCAATGACCTCTCAAATCTAATATAGAACATTAGATAATTTACTGATCTAAAAGTTAAGATTAAAACTACTAACAAAATCAAATTCACTGACAAAAATCCTACACAAAAATTATCCATTTTCTTTACTACAGTTCTCCTAAAAACTATTAATATTACAATCCAAACCCTTAATACAATCAAAATATTTCCTTAAATAATTCAACCTCATTATATAACCCAGACAAAAGAACAAAAATCATGGTTTATTATTAACAATCCCATAAAGCATATTATCAACAAACCCACCTGAATAAGCCTTCAATTCCTCACAAGCCCCATTAAAACCAAATTAAACACCAAAAACTTTAACATACTAAAATTCTAAATCCCCTAAAATAATCATTACCATGTGAGCGAACAATAGAGACCAATAAAGATAAACCTAAAGCCCCTTCACACGCAACCATCACTAAAAAAAAATATTACAAACACATCCTCATGTTGGCATTTCTAAAAGAAGGTAGTTTCTTCCTGGTAGGAGCTTAAATCCTATGCATCTGTCTGTCATTTTAGATAGTTAGAAATTAGAAGGAGACGATTAATACAGGTATAAGTAGAATCCCCTTTCTCATGAAGGGTTCTACTTATAGCTGTATTAATCGGCAGAGCTCAATGTCATCGTTCTATTACAGTATAAATTAACTTACTCATGCAATTACACTTAATGCATCACTTTCATACAAAGAAATGTATATATATATGCTAAAATAAAAAAATACAAAATTTACACCCCCCTTTACATGCTTTTTCATTTTATTTTTTAGACAACTTACCCCTCTGCCTCTCAAATCTACTAAGAACAGCAGATATTCAAAGAGGAATTCAAGATACTTTAAGACCAACCTCTACCCCTACCCCTTTTAGTCCCTAACACTCTTTATGTAAATTGGAATCGCACCAATCCCCGAAAGATCAAACCTTTTCGTGCCCTATACACTTCTACATATACTATAAAGATAAGCTAAGTTTCAAGCTAATGGGCTCATACCTCATTTATGAGAATAATCTCTCTTTATAATTTCTTCTCACCTCATAAAATTCATTTTTATACTCTCACTTTTGTCAGGATCCTTCCCGGCCGTTTCTTCTTCATGATTTCAGCCCGAATTGGCCTCGAACTTAATCTTATATCATTTATCCCTTTAATCTCATCAAAAGAAAATCAACTTCCATCGAAGCCTCCTTGAATATTTCTTAATCCAGCCCTTTGGCTCAGCCATTATTAATTCTATCTTCAAACCTTAACATTTTTTATTCCCCAAAAGCTCGCTCTCAATTTATTTCCTTAGCTCTTCTCCTTAAACTAGGGGCCCGCTCCGTTCCATTTTTGATTTCCCCAAGGGCATAGAAGGTCTTAATTGAACCCAGATTATTATTCTCATAACAATCCAAAAACTTGCCCCAATATTCTTAATTTTCTTATTTATCCCAGAACATTCCACACACACGCTTTCTTTTTTGGTGGGATCTCTTCTGCAAACATTGGAGCACTAGGGGAATCAATCAGAATCCCTCCGAAAATCTTAACCTCTCATCTATTAATCTCTATCATGAATACTTTTCGCCATGCTTATTAATGAGACCTCCTGAATAATCTTCTTTCTTATATTCACTCTAATCTCGGCTTTTGTGGTCTTCCATTTCGCATCCACCCAGACATATTTTTTTCCTCACTTAATTAACGCAAATCATGGTCCCTCCCTAAATCATCTCACCTAATAAACCTTATTCTTGGAGGCCTACAGCCTTTTTCGGGTTTTATTCCTAAATGAATTATTACCCAAGAAATAATTCAATATCCTTCTACTTACCTCTATCATTTTTACTTTTTTCTTCTCTAGTAAACTTTTACTTTTACATCCCCCAATTACTTTATCCTCTATCTCAAATTTCCCTTTTCCCAAATAAAATGAAATATCCCCCTTAAAAACCCCCTTTAAAATCCTCCCATCTCCCTTGTACACCTCAATCAATTTATTCGGACTTTTTATCCCATCCATACTTTTAGTTATCTAAGATTTTAAGTTAATTTAAACTAACATCCTTCAAAGCTGTCAAAAAAAGTAATAATCTTTTAAATCTTACCTTTAATTGATAAGAAAGTATAACTTCTACTTAGATTTACAATCCAACGCCTTTAACCTCACCATCTTATCCTATAGATCACACAAAAATTAAAAGAACCCTTCACAAACATGATATTTAAGGGAACATAGTATTAACAAGACAAAAATACTCCACCCTTCCCCGAACAACAAGAAAAAAGCA
>NC_069431.1:27516010-27566870 GCF_026875155.1 Cherax quadricarinatus
CCCAAATTTCTTGGACTAAATCGTGAAATTATAGGGAATGGCAGAAAATAAGTTTGTAATAACGGTGGCACCTCAAAACGATATTTGTCCCCAGGGTAGAACATAACCCAGAAAGGCTGTGGTTTATTGTTAAAAACAGAATTAGAACGCCAATTCTCCAAGCGTGGAAAAGAGCAAATGCCCCATAATAAACACCTGTCCGATATGGGAGTAGATACAGATAAAGAAAAAGGGAGGCCCCATTTTGCATGAAGGGTGCGGAACAATCATCCGTAAATTAACATCGGACCAGATGTGTGCTACGTTCGAAAAAGCCAGGTCAATATGCGGGGTAAAATGAATTGATAAGAATAGTCCGGTTGCGATTTGAGTTACTAGGCATAACCCTAAGAGGGACCCGAAATTTCAAAAAATTGAAATGTTAGCAGGAATTGGCATATCTACAAGTGTAGAATTAACGAGTTTAAGTAAAGGATGGGATTTACGTAAAGGTGAAGTCATAAGTTTTGGGAGAGTGAAGATTAGAGTAATTTAAGAGGAGATAGGGATGTATGATGGTATTGGGTATTGAGGGTTTCAGGTTGTTAACTATAGTTTTTTGTGGGTTCTGAGCTTTTAAATTTCGAATCATAAGCATTTGTTGAATGTTTTTTTAAAGGGTTTTGGAATTTATTATATTAAATGTGTTTGGGGTTATGAGAGTCTACATGTTCAGGGTTGGTTTAGAGGGTGGTTTGTAAAAATTTTTTTTAGTGATGGTTGCGTGTGAAGGGGCTTTAGGTTTATCTTTATTGGTCTCTATTGTTTCGCTCACATGGTAATGATTATTTTAGGGGTTTGGAATTTTAGTATGTTAAAGTTTTGGTTTTTTAATTTGGTTTTAAGGGGGGCTTGTGAGGAATTGAAGGCTTATTCAGGTGGGTTATTGATAATATGCTTTATGGGATTGTTAATAATAAACCATGATTTTTGTTCTTTTTGTCTGGGTTATATAATGAGGGTTGATTATTTAAGATTATTTTTTATTGTACTGAGGGTTTGGATTGTAAAAATTAATAGTTTTTAGGAGAACTGTAGGGAAAGAAAAGGATAATTTTTGTGTAGGATTTTTGTTTAGTGAATTTTTATTTTGTTAGTAGTTTTTTAATCTTAACTTTAGATCAGTAAAATTATCTAATGTTCTATATTAGATTTGAGAGGTCATTGGTTCCCATGCTTGTATTAATTTTGGGTTGAGGTTTTTCAACCTGAGCGAATTCAGGTGGAATTTATATATTGTTCTATACTTTATTTGCTTCTTTGCCATTGTTAGTTTTCTTTATTGAGGTTATATAAAGTGAAGGGAGATTAAATATAGGATTATTACTATCAGGAATAATTGGCTATCAGAGACTAGGTTATTGTGGTATTTTTGTTCTGTGTTGCGTTTATGGTTAAATTCCCTCTGTTTATATTTCATTTATGGTTGCCTAAGGCCCATGTGGAGGCTCCGGTTGCGGGGTCGATAGAAATTGGCCGGGGTGTTATTGAAGTTAGGAGGTTATGGTTTAATTCGGATTTTGGGGGGGTTTTCAGAGGTAAATAAATTTTTTTGTTGGGTGTGAGTGAGTCTTGGGATTCTAGGGGGTGTTATTATTAGTTTTAATGTGTTTGCGTCAAGTGGATATGAAATCTTTAGTTGCTTTTTTCTTCTGTGGCTCATATGGGGTTTAGTGTTAAGAGGATTGGCCGTTATAGGGGGGGGGGGTTTAAATAGGGCTGTAGTAGTGAGGTAGGACATGGTTTATGTTCTTCAGGTTTTTTTTTTGTTTAGCAAATATAGTTTACGAGCGTTTAGGAAGGCGAAGTTTGATAATTGGGAAAAGGGTTTTTGCTAAATGTTATACCAAATATAGGTTTATGGTGGTTTTTATTAGCTGTGGGAAATTTATAGCTGCTCCTCCAACTTTAAAACTTTTAGGAAGATTAGTCTAATTATTAGAGGGGTTTAGAGGGAGGAAATTAATTATATTTAGATTTGGGATATTGTCTTTTTTTCAGGCTTTTTATACTTTATATATGTTTCATTAAGACAGCATGGGTTATTTTAAATGCCTTTTTTTCTTGTTGTTCGGGGAAGGTAGGGGAGTATTTTTGCCCTTGTTAATGCATAGCGTTCCGTTAAATATCATGTTTGTAAAAGGTTCTCAAATTTTGTGTGATCTATAGGATATAGATGGCTGAGGTTAAAGGCGTTGGATTGAAAATCTAAGTAGAAGTTATACTTTCTTATCAATTAAAGGTAAGATTTAAAAGATTATTACTTTTTTGACAGCTTTGAAGGATGTTAGTTTAAATTAACTTAAAATCTTAGATAACTAAAAGTATGGAGGGGATAAAAAGTCCGAAAAAATTGATTGAGGTGTACAAGGGAGATGGGAGGATTTTAAGGGGTTTAAGGGGATATTTCATTTTATTTGGGTAAAGGAAATTGAGATGGAGGATAAAGTAATTCGATGAAAAAGTAAAGAGTTACTAGAGAAGAAAGAAGGAGAATAAATAAAGTAAGTAGAAGGAGGATAGAATTATTTCTTGGTAATAATTCATTTAGGAATAAAACCTGAAAAAGGCGGTAGGCCTCCTAGAGAATAAAGGTTTATAGGTGAGATGATTTTGGGGAGGGTACCGTAATTTGCGTTAATTAAGTGAGGAAAAAAATATGTCTGGGTGGATGCGAAGGGGAAAGGGACCACAGAAGCCGAGATTAGAGTGTAATAAGAAAGTAGATTATTCAGGAGGTCTCATTAATAAGCATGGCGAAAAGTATTCATGATAGATGATTAATAGATGAGTAGGTTAAGATTTTTCGGAGGGATGTCTGATTGACCCCCCCTAGTGCTCCAATGATAGCAGAAGAGATCCCCCCAAAAAAAGAGAAGCGAGTGTGTGTAATATTCTGAGGATAAATAAGAGATTAAGAATATTGGGGCAAGTTTTTGGATTGTTATGAGAATAATAATCTGGGTTCAATTAAGACCTTCTATGACTTGGGGAAATTCAAAAATGGAAGGGAGTGGCCCCTAGTTTAAAGGAGAAGAGCTAAGGAAAAAAAATGAGAGCAAGACTTTTGGGAAATAAAAAATGTTAAGGGTTGAAGATAGAATAATAATGGCTGAGCCAAGGGTTTGGTTTAAAAAAATATTTCAAGGAGGCTTCGGATGGAAGTTGATTTTCTTTTGATGAATTAAAGGGATAAATGATATAAGATTAAGTTCGAGGCCAATTCAGGCTAAAAATCATGAGGAAGAAGAAACGGCCAGGAAGGATCCTGACAAAAGTAGAGTTATAAAGATGTTTTTATGAGGTGAGAATGAAATTATAAAGAGAGATTATTCTCATAAATGAGGTATGAGCCCATTAGCTTGAAACTTAGCTTATCTTTATAGTATATGTAGAAGTGTTTTAGGGCACGAAAAGGTTTGATCTTTCGGGGATTGGTGCGATTCCAATTTACATAAAGAGTTTTGGGGGACTAAAAGGGGTAAGGGTAGAGGTTGGTTTTAAAAGTATCTTGAATTCCTCTTTGAATATCTCTGTTCTTAGTAGATTTGAAGGGCAGAGGTGTAAGTTGTCTAAAAAATAAAATGAAAAAGCATTTTAAAGGGGGTGAAAATTTTTTGTTTTTTTTTTATTTTAGCATATATATAACATTTTCTTTGTATGAAAAGTGATGCATTAAGTGAATTGCATGAGTAAGTTAATTTATACTGTAATAGAACGATGACTTGAGCTCTGCCAATTAATACAGCTATAAGTAAACCCTTCGTGAGAAAGGGGATTCTACTTATACCTGTATTAATCGTCTCCTTCTAGATTCCCCCATTTTCACGAAGATATTCCTAACAGATAAATCATTGAAGAAGATAAAATAAAAGCTATTACTTCTTTATTTTAAATTTTCCGAAAAGATACACTGAGAAAGAGATATGATGTCAGTTGATTATAGCAGTAAACTAATTAATGAGACAGCTTGATATATACAAATTTTTTTTTATGTGCTAATTTTCAAGTATATAAATACTTAAATGAATAGATAATAACCTGTGCGCAGATACACTATGAGTATTATATATATGGATTAATAGATTATAGAAAGAACTAATTAATGAGGTGACTTGATATATATGTATATTATGAATTGTGCTAGCTTCAAGTATATAAATACTTAAATGAGATAGATAATAACCTGTGCGCAGATACACTATGAGTATTATATATATGGATTAATAGATTATAGCAATGAACTAATTAATGAAGTGACTTGATATATATATATATTATGTATTTTTCTAGCTTCAAGTATATAAAATATTAAATGACATAGATAAAAAACCTGAGCGCAGATACACTATGAATATCATATAAAATTTTAATAGATTATGTGATTACAAGATTTTTGAATATTCGAGAAGGATTTACATTTAAAGAAATGTATATAATATAGACATTAAGGAGGATGGGGGAATTTTGTAAAGTTAAAAACGCAGTTTTTATGATGATCGTAGTTTATTTGTTTGAGAGATTAAAGTTGTAGATTCAAAGTAAAGCTAAAGATTAGCATTTCACTTACGTTGAAAAGGTTGTCGCAGGGGTGACTTATTTTGGTTGTTATGAAGACTTGCTAATTATTATGATTAGGAAAAAATATTTTTAGGTTTAAGTAGGTAATAAGGAAATAATAGTTTGGCGATAGAGAATAGTACTGTACAGGAAAGTTGAAATATTTTAGTGAAATAAATAAGAAGTATTAGTTAAATTAAGTACCTTGTGTATTAGGGATACTTTACATTAAATATTTATAATATCTTCCCGAAATAAGAAGAGCTAAATTAAAGGTCGAGTTTTTGTGGTAAAAAAATTCAAAACCTTATTTTAGTAGTGAAATGTTAATCGAGTCTTAAGATATCTGTTTTTTTTTGAAAAAAATTCAATTTTTTCTTTGCATTAAGGTAAGGCAAGGCTTAGGGAAAAGAGGGGGCTAGCTCTTTGTTTAATTATTTTAGTTATAAAAATAAATAGAAAGGTATGTTTAACTAGGCTTAGGGGTAGCTATGTTTACAGGGAGTTGTATCTGAGGCACAAGGAGAGGAGTATTTATTATTTTTTAAGTAGGTAGGAAAGACTTTTTATGAATTTAGTTTAAAGATTTAAAGTGAGTGTATTAGTATATAATGTTTTTTAAATAAATTTTGGAAAATTAATGAGATTTATTGGAGGGGTGATGAGTATAAGGGAAATTTGGCAAATAGGGCTCTTCCGCCTGTTTATCAAAACATGTCTGTATGAGGTTATATAAAGTCTGACCTGCCCATTTTGGGGACTAAAAGGCCGCGGTATTTTGACCGTGCGAAGGTTTGCATAATCATTAGTCTTTTAATTGAAGGCTGGGAAAGAATGGTTGGACCCAGAAGGAAGCTGTCTCTATCTCGGAGATTGAAAATTTAAATTTTAAGTGAAAAGGCTTAAATGAGTTAGAGGGACGATAAACCCTATAAAGTTTATACATGAAGTTGGTTAAGAGTGATTTAAGGTGTTAAAATTTATTACCAGCAGGGTGTTTTGTTGGGGCGGGCTAGGATATAAATTTTATAACTGTTTTTTGTTTTTAAAACAGAAAATTTGTTCATATGATCTTTTTTAGGATTAGAGAATAAATTACTTTAGGGATAACAGCGTAATTTTTTTTAAGAGTTCTTATCGACAAGAGAGTTTGCGACCTCGATGTTGAATTAAAAATTTCTCTGTGGTGTAGCAGTTACAGAAGAAGGTCTGTTCGACCTTTAAATTTTTACATGATTTGAGTTCAGACCGGCGAAAGCCAGGTTGGTTTCTATCTTCTAAGGAGTTCAAAGTTATTTTAGTACGAAAGGATTAAATAATTGAAATAGTTTTAATAAAAAATCAGAAAAAAGCAGGGACTTTTCTTTAATCTCCAAAATTAATATTTTAAGTAAACTATTTTCTGTTAGAATTTTGAGGGTCGCAGAGGTCTTGATGAGATATTAATAATACTAACAATAACAATTAAGGTAAGTAAGAGATATAAAATTACTAGAGTAGTAAGAGGGAAAGAAGTAATGGAGTAGATGGAACTGGTTGATAAGGTGGCTAAATTTGTTTTATTCCTTAGAATTAAGAATAGTCTAGATTTGGAAAATTTTGATGGGAGAAGTAAGAGATCTAGAAAGATTAAGGCAAAGGATATGGGTAGGGATAGGGTGATTAGTAGGCTAGATTTAAAATGAATTTTAAAGGCTTCGTTGGAAGCAAGAGAAGAGACATAAATGAACAAAATTAATATTCCTCCTAGAAAAATTAGAAATAGAATATATGAAAATCAGTAGGAAGGCCCGAATAGGCCTGAAAGAGCACAGATGAAAATGGTTTGGGTAAGTAGGGCTAGTCCTATGGAAAGAGGGTGGGTTAGAGTCGTGAATAGGACAGCAACTCTTAGGGTAAGAGGAAGAGTGAAATATAAAATATTATAACTGATTTTGTATAAAGTTCTAAAAATGGGCTTTATCTTTGGTTTACAAGACCAAGATTTTTGTTTAAACTACTAGAACCTTTTTAAATTTTAAAAAGTTTAGAGTAAAACATCGGGTTGTGGATCGAAGATATAAGAAAGTTATTTTAAATCATGATGTGGGGTGCCTATAGTCATTTAGTGAGTTTAGTGTTTTTGTTATTTAGGGCATTGGGTTTTATTTTATTTAGTTTGGTGAGATTAAGCTCGAGGTCTTTTTATGTAAATTTAATGAGAGCTTTTTTCTTTAAATTCTTCTTCTGTTGTAGTAACTTTGATTTATGATTGAGTAAGGTTCTTATTTTTAGGGGTGGTTTTATTTATCTCCTCTATGGTAATATACTATAGAGGGGATTATATTGAGTGGGGATAAGAGGTACAGGCGTTTATATATTTTTTTTTTGGCTTTGTTTATTTAAGCTTTTTTTCCCAAAATTTAAATTTAAATCCTTTTTTAGGTTTATTTTTATGTTTGGAATTAAATTCAAAAGAGTCAAAAGAGTTATTCAGTTTTGTCAATGATTGGGTGGGTTTATGAGTATTTCTTAACTTTGCTAGGGTTTGAAATTTATTCCTTTATGGGTAATTTTTTGGTGGAATTTTTATTAGATTAATTTTAGGTTGCTTTATAAGGAGTTAATATTTTTGATTTTTTTTATCCCGTTTTGATAGTTTTTAAACGTTATGGTTATATTATTTTGTTAATTTTATTAGGAAAAGGGGGTTTCTTTAATATTTTTAAGGCTGTAAATTTAGGAAAAAAAAAATGTTTAAAGGGAATAAGACAATTGGGTTTTTGGGGGGAACAAGGGGGGGTTTGGTATTTTGCTTATTTTTTTCCCAAGTCCCTTTTTTGTTTTGTTTGAGGGCTTTAAAATTTAAAATTGTATTGTAAGGGTAGGGGTTCCCTTTTAGGGTTATGTTTGTAACCCCTGGGGGAATTTTGGCTGGTTAAAAGATTTAATTTTAAAATTGTCTTATAAAGTTAAATTTTTTTAGAGTTTTTTTATGGTTTTGGGCGGAAAATTTTTACACGATAAACTTGGGGTGGGGGTTTTTTTTAAGATTGGAGATAAAGGTTTGGTCAGAATATTTTTGGGGGGAGGGAGGCTATCGGCGGGATGATAAAAGGGTTCTATTTACTTGCAGTTAGACAAGATAATTTGATTAAAATTTATAATAAAAGGATTTTTATTTGAGTTATTGTCGTGTTTTTTATTTTTATTTAATTAACTTATATTATTTTAAATTTGAATTTTGCATTGAAGCTGCAAAAGGTGGCTATTTAGGCCTGTAGGTGATATTTTTTAGAAGGAAAATCTTCAGTTTTACATGAAATGTAATGTGTTTTTTACACTATAAAAAAAGAGAAGCGAACGGAATTTAACCCGCTCGGGAAAATAAGTTAGAAGGCTTTTTTCACTGGACTAGTTCTCCTTGACAGGAAAAATTCAATTTTATCATTATCAGTAATCTGCCTCTGGGTTTTGGCTTCTGTCAAATAAAACTCGAGGTTTACGAACCAAAATTTAGTGTTGAAACTAACGCAATCTTTCGCTTTCTAATTTGAAAAGGGTTTATAAACACTTGATGAATGCAACTCATATGTCATTATTGACTACATTTTCAGTTAGATCCTTTAAGGCACCTTTATGTTCATTCATGTAGAGGCCTATGAGAAGGATTAGGAGGAAAAATATTGTAAATCTTCAAGAGAAAATATCTGGTTAAGGGGAAGAGATGTTGGCTAGAGGGAGAATTAATGTAATTTCTACGTCAAAAATTAGGAAAATCACAGCAATGAGGAAAAACGAAGCCTAAAAGGTAGCCGAGCTGATGTCTTAGGATCAAATCCGCACTCAAATTGGGGATATTTTTTTCTCGGTCTATAGCGGTTTTTTTCGATAGAATTGAGGATAGGGCTATAATTAAAGTTGTAACTCTGAGCGTTGAGGAAGGCGATCAGGTTGGTCGGTTAGAATTAAATTTTTCTAAACAATTAGACTTTTAGTTTGGAGGTGACGTACCCTTAATACATAAAAATTATTCCCTCGTAGTAATAAAAACATAAAGGAATATAATCATCTACCTCAACGAAATGCCAGTACCAAGACTGCGGTTAATCCAAAGTGGTGGTTGTTGGTTGATTGGAGAATTGACACTTGCAATAGGCGATAAGAAACAGATGTTAGAAATGAAGTTCCCAATGAACACATGAAGACCGTGGAATCCAGGTGCTACAAGAAGGTCGTCCGTAAGATTGGAGTCTGCGATAGAGAAAGACGCTTCTAAATAATCATATGCTTGAAGGGAGGTGAAGTAAAACACCATGGAGGACGGTTATATCCTAGTCATTGTATAAACTTCATTAATGGCGTGAGTTAAGGATTGGGTGATGTGCGCAAGTTACTGTCGCTCCTGAGAAAGCAGAATATGTATTAAGAAGGGGGAACTTGGAAAGGATTGAAAGGTTGCATACTTGGGTGGTCAAAACTATCCGATTTCAATTGTAGGTGCAGGACTCTGTGAAGAAGAAACGCCCAAAAAAATGAGAAGAAATATAGTAACTCAGAGACGGTTAAATAAAATTATTCCCCACCGGATGGCTTTATGGACGGGATTTGGTTATGAAGCCCTTGATATGTTCCTCTGAGTTACATCTCGTTCATCATTGATTAATGGTTAAAAAAAATAGGGAATTAAATCTAATCAAGGGAGTCTGGATTAAATTGATGGAATCATTGATGAGCCTGATGTTTAAACGGCATAGCTCTAATGATCGGTCAGGCGCTCAATGTGTCTTATGTCAACTAAATGAAAAGGCATTTTGGTGTCTATGTGATGACAATTAATTTCTTCACTGGCTTAAAGAGTTCTGAGAACTGCAAATACATGGGACTGAATGATTGGCAACAGCAGACTCCAGAACTAAGGAGAAGAATTTTGGGCTAGAATGAGAAAAATTAATAGCTTAGGGGATAAAGAGGGCCTATCCTCCCAAGTAAAGTAAGGAGAGAGGTGGCCTGCAATTATATTTGCTGCAAGTGGTGGCCAATGTGCCTGGTTCTAATAATATTCCTATTGTTTCGATGAGGGACTATAAAAGGTATAAGCGTATTTGGGGTCCCTTGAGGCACTAAGTGGGCAAACATGTGCTGGGTGTGGTTTAGCATCAAACAAAATAAAGGTAGTCATAAGGTAGAGCTAGGTTAGAGTTATTGTTAGATGGCCTGGATCTGGTAAAGAATAAGGAAGGAGACCTAGAGAGATTATTACAAAGAAATGAAGCTAAATAATGAAACAAATAAACATGATAGACCTGGATTAGAGGGCTCTAAAGTTGTCTTGAAAACTCATTTGTGAAGGGTTTGATACAATTTTAAATCACAGATAAGTCATCGGATGGAGAGGCGCAGAGAGATCTGAACAAATAAGAACCTAAGACATGTTGATACTCGTTTAGATAAGTGAAAGGACACTTGAGGATGGTTCAAAAATGGAAAATAGTCTTGCTATCATTTCAAGGTTTTTCTAAGAATTGTTGATGTGTGGTGAAAGTTTCTGTTTTAATGGAAGTTTTAGAAGAAATTAATGATAAAGAATAAAATATACCAAGAGTGAATATTAGAAAGAGCTTAAGTCAAAGGTAAAGGTCTATTTGTAGGCACTCTAAAATACCATAGGAATGATAATTGTTAATCTGACAAACTATGTTATTTTTTTAACTAATTTTAGTCTCAGAAGTAGGGCGAACTACTTTTTTAGGTTTTAAAAAGACCTTAAACTTTATAACGTTATCTGGAGAGAAAGTTAATATGAATTTCTAGGACTCATTCAGGAAAGAGTTCTACCGAAATTCTTTCATTAAAATTGGTATAAACTGTGGTTAGCACCACAAATTTGGAACACTGGACCGTGACTAGGGCCCGGTCGATTTAAAGAAACCTAACTGATTAAGTCGTCCTGGATGGCGTCGGCTTTACCCCTATGGGATGGAATAGGTCAGGAATAGATTACGTTGCTGCTGAAATAATAAGACGAATTTGAGTATCTTAAGGGGATAGGGATACGGTTGTCACATCCTAAAAGTTCGGTTAAATTTGAGTCGATACTATAGGGTGCCATGGAAGGAATCAAATTCGGACATTTAGAAAGTCTGAAATATGCGCCCCCCCCTAAGATCAGTATCATTGATGTCGATGGTTTTAATTGTGGATTCCTTGGTTATGGTTTCGGCAATAAGTAGAGTAATCGGTAGTGAGAGGGTTATAGCGATGAAGATTTAAGATAAATAGCAGGAAAATAGTTCAGATAATTTCAATTTCTTGGTTTCAAGTAAACAATCGGTTAATAAGTGAGTTTAGTGCTGAATAATTAGAATGTAACCTACTAATGTAGTAATGAGGATGAGAATAAATATTGTGTGATCGTGGAAATACGTTATATTGTTCTATACGTGGGAAGCACTGTCTTGGAGTCATTGACATCCTCATGTTGGCATTTCTAAAGAATGTAGTTTCTTCCTGGTAGGATGCTTAAATCTATACCTATGTCTGTCATTTTAAGAAGTTAGAAAGTAGGGATTTCTGCATATCTGTGACAGCGGGCGGGAAAGGGGTGCTGCATTCAATGGAAGGAAGGTAGGAAGGTCGGGAAGTAATGTACGTTTTGGATATTAAAGCTTCTCGACAATATTATGAATCAGGGAAAACAGTACTAATGAAATAGAGAGATCCGTGGATGGACAATTTTCATGCTGCGTAGGCATTGGGTAGTCGAATATCGTCGTGGTATCTCATTTAATTCCTGGAAGTGTTGAGAAAGAAAGGTTAAGTTTACCCCTAGAAATTATAGTTAACGAAGTGAGGTTTTATCATGAAGAATTCAGAGAAAATCAGTGAAATCGGGGGAATCAGTGAACAATACCCCCGAAAATTCAAATACAGCCCTATGGATAGAACGTAGTGGAAGTGAGCTACAACGTAATAGGTGTCATGAAGAAAAATGTCGTTGAGGGTTTGCTAAGATAACTCCTGTTAAGCCACCTACTGTAAATAAGAAAATAAAAACTAAGGTTCACAGGAGTGAAGGAGTGTATGAGAACTGAGGAGCCTTGAAGAGTTTCTTAATCATCTGAAGATCTTGATTTCCTGTGGGAGTAGCAATAATTATGGTTGCTGATGTAAAAAGTATGCTGGGTGTCTTCATCTATGCCTTACAGTGAATATATGGTGAGCTCACGACGAGGAATCCTAGAATTCCAATTGCTGTTATGGCATAGATAATCCCACGTGGTGCGAATGCTTCTTTTTTGCCTGATTCTTGCGTGACGATTGTGTGAGGACTATGCCGAAAGCTGGTAGGAAATCAAGAGTAGACTTCGGGGTGCCCAAAAAAATCAGAATAGTGTTGGTAGAGAATAGGGTCTCTCCACAGCAGGAGCAAAGAAAGTAGTGTTTAAATTTCGATCTGTAAGAAGTATATAGTAATTTGCTCTGCTAGAACGGGGAGGGATAGAAGCAGAAGCACTGCAGTAATGAAGACGGATCATACGAATAAAGGTTTTCGGTCTTTAGATAATTCCTCTGGTTGTATATTGATTGCTGTAGTTATTAAAATTTCAGCCCCGAGATTGGAGGAAAAATCTGGCCAAATGAAGGGAGAAGATGCCAAGGTGACTGATCCTCCTGCATGGGCGATTGATTGCTGCAAGAGGAGGGTAAACTGTTTCCATCCTGTCCCAACACCCCTTTTACTCTTCCCCTTGTAAGGAGAAGAGAAGAGCGAGAGAAAATGGTAAGAGTCAGAATCTTATATTATTTATTCGAGGGAGGCTATATCAGGGGCTCCAAGTATAAGGGGAATAATCAATCCAAAACCCAATTATGCTGGCATTACTATGAAGAAAATCATTACCGAAGGCGTGGGCTGTGACGATTACATTATAAAAATTTGATGTCTCGATTAATCTTCCTGGTTGACAAGTTCGGCTCGAAGGATTAGTCTTAGGAAGTGCCTACTATAACGGATCAGGCTCCGACCACCCAAAGTATAGAGTACCGATGTCTTTATGATTTGTTGAGAAAATCCATCGTTGCGTTTTAGGCTTTATAGTGGAAAAAAAGACGTCAAATTCGCAATTTCAAGATGTATAATTACTAAAGCTTAAGAGAGAATCTTTAGTATAGTAGTAAAGCTAATTAGCGTTCTCTAGCAAAACTGTCCTTTTATTCAGGCATTATACTATTAGGGAGGTTATTAAAATTACAGAGGGTTACTGTAGATTTATGTTATTAGAGTGTCTTAGAAGATTAAATCTAGACTAGGAGGAAGGTGTCTATTGAATAGGGTTGAGCTAAGCTTAAAGTTTGATTTTGCTAATCTTTTAATTTTACTAATTAGGGTATATGTGTATCTTGGTGAGAAAAAGAGTAAATAAAAATAGAGATAATTTATAATAAGTCGTAGTTTTGTTATTCGCAGTAGGGAAGGATTAAATATTGGATTAAGGGTTCTGATATAGTAAATTATAAAAGTTTGATGAAATTTGTGCCAGCAATCGCGGTTAGGACTTAAATGCTTAGTAAAGGTATTTAGTTTAGGTTATCTTATGTTTAAGGTAAATTGAAATTTATAGTATAAAAGGTGAAATTGGATTATTAGGAATAAATGGAAGTTGATTTAAATAGGAGGAAACTCAGAAATTAAGATATAAACTAGGATTAGATACCCTATTATACTTAGAAGATAAAAAATAAACTTGAATATTAATTAGATATGGTCTTTAAATCAAAGAATTTGGCGGTATTTTAGTCTTGTTAGAGGAAACCTGTTCTGTAAATGATACAACACGAAAAATCCTTACTTACTCTTGTTTAGCAGTTTGTATACCGTCATTATCAGATAACTTTGTGGAGGAAGTTATGAAATGTGAGAAAGTAAAATATTATTAGATCAAGGTGCAGTTTATGGGTGAGAAGAAAGGAAATGTGGTTTACAATAAAAATTTATTTATTACGGAATCAGTATAGAATAGTTTCTTGAAGGTGGAATATAATTGTAACATATAATTTAGCAGTTAGTGTGGTATGAGAACTAAAGTATGTACATATCGCCCGTCGCTGCCGCTTAATGTGGTAAAAGTCGTAACATCGTAGGTGTACTGGAAGGTGTACCTGGAACTAAATTTACTTTGGCAGAGGATATGCGTTAAATTTAGAATTTAATTATATAGAAGAGCACTCTATAGGTAAAAGTATTGGGGATAGTGCTGTGGTTATTAGAATTGTGAGATATTTAATGTTGATAGTTTGTGTATTAGTTGGAGTAGCATTTGTAACTCTCTTGGAGCGTAAGATTTTAGGTTATATTCAAATTCGTAAGGGTCCTAATAAATTGGGCATTCTGGGGTTACTTCAGCCTTTTTCGGATGCTATTAAATTATTTGTAAAAGGGCAGAATTCGCCGGTAGTATCTAATTTTTTACCTTATTATTTGTCGCCGGTATTCGGTTTATTTATTGCTTTAATTTTGTGGAGGGTTATTCCCTACGATTTAGGATTAGTGGATTTTGATATAGGAATGTTATTTTTTTTATGTTGTTTAAGATTAGGGGTCTATCCTTTGTTAAGGGCCGGATGGGCTTCAAATTGTAAATATTCTTTATTAGGGAGTCTTCGTGCTGTAGCACAGACTATTTCATATGAGGTAAGGTTGGCTTTAATTTTGTTATCTTATGTGTTTTTAGTTGGAAGATTTAGGTTCATAGAATTAAGATATTATCAGGAAAGGATGTGGTTTGTTGATTAACATTTCCATTATCTATAGTTTGGCTTGGTTCTTGTTTGGCAGAGATAAATCGCACTCCTTTTGATTTTGCAGAGGGGGAGTCTGAGTTGGTTTCTGGGTTTAATACTGAGTATAGGAGAGGGGGGTTTGTATTAAATTTTTATAGCTGAATATGTTAGAAAATTTTGTTTATGAGTGGAGTGTCAACATTGTTGTTTTAGGGGGAGGTTTTAAGGTTAGGATTTTATATATAAAATTAGTGATGGTAGGGTTTACTTTATTGATGGGGGGACTTTAACGCGACTGCGATACGATAAATTGAGGGATATGGCTTGAAAAAGGTTTTCTTCCTATATCTTTAAATTTTTTAATTTTTTTTCCTTAGGGTAAAATTAATTTTTGTGTAAACTAAATTTATATTTTTGGTGGGTACTGAAGATTCTTCCTTTAAAGCTTTCAAAACATTTGTTTTAAATAAACTAAATAGCCATTTTAGAAGAAGGTCTGTTAAAAGGGTAGCCAAAGGGTCAGTAACATAATAGGAAAAGTAAATGACAGTTAGAGCTTGACCCGTGAAAATATAAGGATCCTCTACAGATCGAGCTCCGATCCATGTCAATAAAATGATTGTGGAGATAAGGGTTCAAAATAGAAGCTGGTTTTAAAGATAAAAGGTAAGCCCCCGGAATTTTGATAGGGAGGTGAATGGGAGGAATCAAAGAATCGCAACTGATAATACTAGAGCGATAACTCCTCCTAATTTGTTTGGGATGGATCGAAGGATGGCGTATGCAAATAGAAAATATCATTCAGGTTGAATATGTACTGGTGTAATTAGAGGGTAGCCGGGTTTAAAAATTTTCAGGATCTCCAAGTAAGTAAGGGTTTAGGAGAGTTAGAAGGACTAGGAGTATAAAATGACTAGGAACCTACAATATCTTTAAATGTAAAGTAGGGATGGAAGGGAATTTTGTCCAGAGAATAGGTTACTCCTAAAAGGGTTTGTTGGCTCCAGAGTGGTGGATGAATAAAATATGGACGAGTGTAGCCGCAGCTATTAGAACGGCAGTAGAAAGTGGAATGTAAAGAATCGAGTTAAGGTGGGGTTATCAACTGCGAACCCTCCCAAATTCATTGGACTAAATCTGTGCCCAATTTTAGGGGAATGGCAGAAAATAAGTTTGTAATAACGGTGGCACCTCAAAACGATATTTGTCCCCCGGGTAGAAATAACCCAGAAAGGCTGTGGCTATTGTTAAAAACAGAATTAGAACGCCAATTCTCCAAGCGTGGAAAAGAGCAAATGACCCTAATAAACACCGTCCCTATGGGGGTAAAAAGATAAAAAAAAGGAGGCCCCCTTTGCATGAAAGGGTGCGGAACAATCAGCCTTAAATAACATCGCGAGCAGATGTCGTGAGCTACGTTTCGAAAAACCAGGTCAATATGCGGGGTAAAATGAATTGATAAGAGATATCCGGTTTTGCGCGTGATTTGAGTTTACTAGTAATAGACTCCCTAAGAGGGACCCGAAAATTACAAAAAATTGAAATGTAAGCAGTGAATTGAGGCATATCTACCTAAATGTGTAAGAATTTCAACGAGTTTAAGTAAAGGATGGGATTACGGTACAGGTGAAGTCAAAGTTTTGGGAAGAGTGAAGATTACGAGTAATTATAAGAGGAGAGATAGCGATTTATGTTGGTATTGGTATTGAGGTTTCAGAGGTTGTTAACTATAGTTTTTTTGTGGGTTCTGAGCGTTATCATATTTTCGAATCAAAAGCATTTTGTTGAATGTTTTATTAAGGTTGCATTTTTTAATATTAAATGTGTTTGTGGGGTTATGAAGCTACCATGTTCAGGGTTGGTTTAGAGGGCTGTGTATTGAATATTTTTTTTAGTGAAGGTTGCGTGTGAAGGGCTTTAGGTTTATCTTTATTGGTCTCTATTGTACGTCTCAACAACATGGTAATGATTATGTTAGGGATTGGGTGGAATTTTAGTATGTCTTTAAAGTTTTTGTGTTTATTTGGTTTTCATGGGGCTTAGTTGAGGGAATTGAAGGCGTATTCAGGTGGGTTTATTGGATAATATCTTTATGGGAATGAAAATAATAAACCTGATTTTTGTTTCTTTTTGTCTGGGTTATATAAATGATGGTTGATTATTTAAGATAATTTTGATTGTACTGAGTTTGGATTGTAATATTAATAGGTTTTTAGGAGAACTGGTAGTTAAAGAATATGGATAATTACTTTGTGTAGGATTTTTTGCAGTGAATTTGATTGTGCGTTAGTAGTTTTTAAATCTTAACTTTTAGATCAGTAAATTATCTAATGTTCTATATTAGATTTGAGAAGGTCATTGGTTCCCATGCTTTGGTATTAAAATTTTGGGGTTGAGGTATCAACCTGAGGGCGAATTCAGCTGGAATTTTTCTATATTGTTCGATACCTTTAATTTCTTCCTTTGCCATCTGTTATCTTCTTTATTGAGGTTATAATAAAAGTGAAGGGAGATATAAATATAGGATTATTACTATCATTATAGGGGGCCCTTAGGAATAAATGTGCCTATCAGAGAACTAGTTAGTGTGTATTTTTGTTCTGTGCTTTAGCGTTTTATGGTTAAATTACCTCAGTTTAATTTCATTTATGGTTCCTAAGGCCCATGTGGAGGCTCCGTTGCGGGTTCGATATTTTGGCCGGTGGTGTTTAATTGAAGTTAGGAGGTTAGGTTTAAATCGGATTTTGGGGGTTTGTCTCAGAGGTAAAATAAAATATTTTGTTGGGTGTGAGTGAGTCTTGGGATTCTAGGGGTGTTATTATAGTTTATAATGGTTTGCGTCAATGGAATATAAATCTTTAGTTGCTTATTCCGTTCTGTGGCTCATATGGGTTTGAGTGTAAGAGTGATTGGCCGTTATCGGGTCGTGGGGTTTTAATGGGGCTGTAGTCTAGTGATGGCTAGGACAAGGTTTATGTTCTTCAGGTTATTGTTGTTCTAGCAAATATAGTGTCTAACGAGGTTAAGGAAGCGAAGCTTGATAATTAGGACAAGGTTTGCTAAATGTTTTACCAAATATAGGTTTTATGGTGGATTTTTATTAGCTGAGGGAAATATAGACGCTCCTCCAACTTTAAACTAATAGGATAGATTAGTCTAATTTATTAGAGTGGTTAGATGGAGGAAATTAATTATATTTTAGAGTAGGGATATGGTCTTTTCAGGGCTGTTATACTTTATATATGTATTCATTAAGACAGCATGGGTTATTTTTAAATGCCTTATTTTCTTGTTGTTTCTGGGAATTAGTGGAGTATTTTTTCTTGTTTAATGCATAGCGTTCCCATTAATATCATGTTTTGTGAAGGGTTGTCTAATTTTTGTGTGATCTATAGGATAAGAATGGCTGAGGTTAACGTCGTTGGATGTAAATCTAAGTGAAGTTATACTTTCTTAATCAATTAAATCAAGGAAAGATTTAAAAGATTAGTTACTTTTTTTGACAGCTTTGAAGGATTTAATTTAAATTAACTAAAACTTAGATAACTAAAAGTATGGATGGGATAAAAAGTCCGAATTAAATTGATTGAGTGAAAACAAGGGAGATGGAGGAATTTAAGGGTCTTAAGGGATATTTTCATTTTATTTGGGTAAAGGAGAATTGAGATGGAGGATTAAAGTAATTCGAGAAGTAAAATGTCAAAGAGTCACTAGAGAAAAAGAAGGAGAATAAATAAAGGTAAGTAGAAGGAGGGATAGAAATTTATTTCCTGGGTTAAATAAAATCTATTAGGAATACAACCTGAAAAAGGCGGTAGGCCTTCCTAGAGAATAAAGGATTTATAGGTGAGATGAATTTAGGGAGGGTAGCCGTAATTTGCGTTTAATAAGTGAGGAAAAAAAGTATGTCTGGGTTGAAGCGAAGCGGTGTGGAATGACCACAGAACGCCGAGATCTAGGAGTGTAAAGTAAAGAAAGTTAATTATACAGGAGGTCTCATAACTAAGCATTCGCGAAAAGTATTCATGATAGATTGATCTAATAGAATGAGTGAGTAAAGATTTTGTCGTCGAGTGATGTCTGATTGATCTCCCCCCTAGTGCTCCAATGATAGCAGAAAGATCCCACCAAAAAAGATAAGCGAGTTGTGTCAAATACCTTCTGAGGAGTAAATAAGAGATTAAGAATATTGGGGGCAGAGTTTTTTGGATGTTATGAGAAATAGATAATCTGGGTTCAATTAAGACCTTCTATGACTTGGGTAAATCAAAATTGAACGAGCGGCCCCTAGTTTAAGGAGAAGAGCTAAGAAATAAATGAGAGCGAGACTATGGAACATAAAAAATAGTTAAGGTTGAAGATAGAATAATAATGGCTGAGGGCCCAATGGCTTGTGATTAACTAATATTATCAAGTATGCTTCGGATGGAAGTTGATTTTGCTTTTGATGAGATTAAGGGATAAATGATATATAAAGAATTAAGTTCGAGTGCCCAATTCAGGCGAAGAATCATGAGGAATAAGAAACGGCCAGGAAGGGATCCTGACAAAAGAGGAGAGTATATAAGATGATTTTATGAGGTTAGAATGAAAGTATAAAGAGAGATATTCTCAAAAATGATTATGAGCCATAGCTTGAAAACTTCTAGCTTATCATTATATTAATGGTATAAGTGTATAGAGGCACGAAAAGGTTTTGATCTTTCGTGAGATGGATGCGATTCCAATTTACACACATAAAGAGTGTTGAGGGACTATAAAGGGGTAAGGTGTAGAGGTTGTTCTAAAGTATCTTGAATTCCTCTTTGAAATATCGGCCAGCTCTAGTATATTTGAGAGGTGCACGATTGTAAGTTGTCTAAAAAAACACACATAAAAGCATGCTAAAGGGGGGGTGTAAAATTTTTGAATTTTTTTATTTTTAGCATATATATCTACATTTCTTTGTATGAAAGTGATGCATTAAAGTGTAATTGTCATGATTAAGTTAATTTATACTGTAATAGAACTATGCACAATGATCACTGGCTGCCGATTAATACAGCTATAAGTAGAACCCTTCGTGAGAAAGGGGATTCTACTTAGTACCTGTATTAATCATCCTTTCTGTCTCCTGTCTAGAATTTCCCCCATTTTCAAACGAGAAATTCCTAACATATGATCATTGAGAAGATAAAATGAAGCTATTACTTCTTTATATTTAATTTCCGAAAAGACACATCTGAGAAAGAGATTTGAGTTGCCAGTTGAATATAGCAGTAAAACAAATTAATGAACAGCTTGATATATACAAATGATTATTATTATCTGCTAGCTTCAGTATTATAAATACTTAAAATAGATAGATAAATAACCTGTGCGCAATTCACATGAGTAATATATATATGGATTAATAGGGCTTAAAAGCAATGGAACTAACTAATGAAGTGACTGATAATATAAATATATTATGTATTGGGTCTAGACTTCAAGAATATAAATACTTAAATGAAAAGATAATAACCGTGCGCAGATACACTATGAGTATTATATAATATGGATAATAATTTATAGCAATGAACCTAATTAATGAAGTGGACTTGATATATATATATAATTATGTAATGTGCTAGCTTCAAGTTATAAAAATACTTAAATGACCAGAAATAACCTGAGCGCAGATACACTATGAATCTATCAATATGAAATATTAATAATTAGCTGATTTACAAGAGATTATTAATCGAATTCGAGAAGGAATTTACCATTTTAAAGAAATGTATATATATATAGACATTAAAGGATGGATGGGAGTAATTTGTAAAGTTAAAAACGCATCTTTTTGAATGATGAACGTATTTTATTTGTTGACAGATTAAAGTTGTAGATTCAAAGTAAAGCAAGATTGCATTTCACTACTTGAAAAGGTTGTCGCAGTGGGTTGACTTGTATTTTGGGTTGTTATGAAGACTTCTAATTCTTATGAATAGGAAAAAATATTTTAGGTTTAAGGTAGGTAATTAAGGAAATAATAGTTTGGGCGATAGAGAGATAGTACTGTACAGGAAAGTTGAAATGATTTAGTGAAATAATTAGAATTATTAGTTAAATTAAGTACTTGTGTATTAGTGATACTTTACATTTAAATATTTATAAAATCTTCCCGAATAAGAACAGCTAAAATCTTAAAGTCGAGTTTTTGTTGTAAAAAAATTCAAAAACTTATTTTAGTATTGCGAAATGGTTAATCGAGTCTTAAGATACTCTGGTTTTTTTAGAAAAAATTCAATTTTTTTCTTGCATCTAAGGTAAGGCAAGGCTTAGGAACAGAGGGGCTAGCTCTTTGTTTAATTTAGTTTTAAGTTAAAAAAATAAATAGAAAAAGGTATGTTAACAGGCTTAGGGGTAGGCATGTGTTTAACAGGGAGTTGTAATACTGAGGCACAAGGAGAGGAGTATTTATTATTTTTTTAAGTAGGGTAGGAAAGCACTTTTTTATGAAATTTAGTTTAAAGATTTAAGTGATGCTATGTAGTCAAATATAAGTTTGTTTTTTAAATAAATTTGGCAAAAAAAATTAATGAGATTCATTGCGAGGGGTGAGAGTATAAGGAATTCCGGCAAATAGGGCCTTCCGCCTGTTTATCAAAAACAAGTCTGTATCGAGAGTTATATTAAATTCTGACCTGCCCTTTTGGGGACTAAAAGGCCAGCCGGTATTTTTGACAGTGCAAAGGAAGCATAATCATATAGTCCTTTAATGAAGGCTGGATGAATGGTTGGACGAGAAGAAGCTGTCTCTATCTCGTTAGTTTGAATTAACTTTTAAGTGAAAAGGCTTAAATGATTAGAGAGGTGACGATAAGCACCCTATAAATTTTATACATGAAGTTGTTTAAGAGTGATTAAGGTGTTAAAGTTTATAACGCATGCAGGGTGTTTAGTGGGGGCTGACTAGGATAAAAAATTATAAAACTTGTTTTTTGTCTTTAAAATCAGAGATATTTTTTCATATGATCCTTTTTTAAGGAATAGAGAATAAATGTACTTTAAGGGATAACAGCGTAATTTTTTTTACGAGTATCATTAACGACAAAAGAGTTTTGCGACCTCGATGTTGAATTAAAAATATTAAAATATTTTAGAAATTAAATAAAAAAATTAATAATTTAATATCTTTAATATAAATAAAAAATCTTATAATATTTCCTCTTTTTTAAAAAAAATGTTGTTAAAATTAAAATTTTTTTTTATTCTCTTTTTTTAAATACAAAAAATTATCTCCTCTTAATTTTAAAAACCTTTTTTTTAAAAATTTTATTTTAATAAATAAAAAGTTTTCTTTGTGTTTCTTTAAAATATGTTATAAAAACTTTTTTTAAAAATTAAAAAATTAAAAATTTATTTTAAAATTGTTTTTTAATTATAAAATTTATTTTTAAATTTTTTTCTCTGTGGTGTAGCAGTTACAGAAGAAGGTCTGTTCGACCTTTAAATTTTTACATGATTTGAGTTCAGACGGCGAAAGCCAGGTTGGTTTCTATTCTATCTTCTAAGGAGTTTCAAAGTTTATTTTTAGTGACGAAAGATTAAAATAATTGAAATAGTTTTTTAGAATAAAAAAATCAGAAAAAAGCAGGGACCTATTTCTTAATCTCCAAAATTAATATTAAGTAAACTATTTCTGTTCTAGAATATTGCAGGGTCGCAGAGGTCTTGATGAGATATGAATTAATACTACACAAATAACAACTTAAGGTAATAGGAGATATAAAGATACTAGAGTAGTAAAGGGAAAGAATTTAATGGAGTAGATGGAAACTGGTGATATAGGTGGCTAAAATTTCTGTTTTTTCTTAGAATTTAAGAATAGCTAGATTTGGAAAATTTGATGGGAGAAAGTAAGAGATCTAGAAAGATTAAGCAAAGGATATGGGGTAGGGATAGGTGATTAGTAGCTAGATTTAAAATGAATTTTAAAGGCTTTCGTTGGAAGCAAAGAGAAGAGACATAAATGAAACAAAAATTAATATACCTCCTAGAAAAATTAAAATAGAATATATGAAAATCAGTAGGAAGGCCCGAATTAAGGCCTGAAATTAGCACGAGATGAAAATGGTTTTGGGAAAGCAGGGCTTAGTCCTATGGAAAGAGGGTGGGTTAGAGTCGTGTGGAATAGACAGGCAACTCTTAGGGTAAGAGAAGAGGTTAAATATAAAATATTATAACCTGATTTGTATAAAGATTTTCTAAAAAGGGCTTTATCTTTGGTTTTACAAGATCCAAGATTTTTGTTTAAACTACTATAGACCTTTAATTTAAATAGTTTTTAGAGTAATACATCGTTTGTGGTATCGAAGATATAAGAAGTTCTTTTAATCATATGTGGGGGTGCCTATAGTCATTTAGTGAGTTTAGTGTTTTTGTTATTTAGGGGCATTGGGTTTTATTTTATTTAGTTTGGTGAGATTAACCGAGGTCTTCTTATGTAATTGAATGATAGCTTTTTCTTTAAATTCTTCTCTAGTTGTCTTGTAGTAACTTTGATTCTATGATTGAGTAAGGTCTTATTTTTAGGGTGTTTCTATTTATCTCCTCTATGTAATATTACTATAGAGGGGATTATATGAGTGGGATAAGAAGGTACAGGCATTTATTATATTTCGTTTTTGCGTTGTTTTATTCTATAGGGTGGCTTTGATATATTAAGCCCAAATTTAATTAGAATCCATTTAGGTTGGGATGGTGTTCAGGTTACATTTCTTATGTATTGTAATTTATTACCAAAACGAGAAAATCAGCAAATGCAGGTAATATTGACAGTTATGTACCAAATCTGATTGGAGACGGTTGTGATTTTATATTGAGTATTTCTTTACTTTTTAATGCTAGGATTGAAACTTTATTTTTTATGAAAGGTATTTGAGTGGGAATTTTTATTATTGAAGATTTAAGTGTGCGTTTGCTGCAATAACTAAGATAGCCTACAAATTCCTTCTCGGCTTGCCTTCCGTGCTAGCTATAGCTGCTCCTACTCCAGTTTCAGCTTTAGTTCATATTCCTCAACACTAGTTACAGGAAGCGTTTATATTTTTTGTATCGCTTTAGTGGGGCTTTAAAGAGGTTCATGTGTACAAAGGTTTTTATGTTGATTGATTCTTGCTTAACTTATAAAATATATAAGCGAGGCTTGGGGTCTAATTTTGAGTTTGATTTTAAAAAAAAATTATTGCATAAATAACTTTGAGACAATTGGGCCGTGATAATAGTATTTATTCATCTTTAGGGTTTGGTCTGACTTAGCTTTTTTCATTTTTAACTCATGGCCTTAATTTAAAGGCTTTATTGTTTATTTGTGGCCGGGACGTAATTCAAGGTTTAAAAGAGTACTCAAGATATTTGTAAATATTGGTAGTTAGTGATATGTATACCCTTTTGACTAGGGTTCTTGCATGAATTTAGCTAAACATTGGGCTCTATGTGGGATACCCTTTCTTGGCTGGATTTTACTATAAAGATTAATTTTAGAATTGCATTTATACGGGAATTTAAATTATTTAGATTTTTTTATATGTTCTTTTAGTACTGGTTTAACAGTATGGTTATACATTTCGACCTACAATTTACTATAAGAAATAAGGAGGTTTTAATAATAAGGTGCTGTAACACTTGTCATGGAAAACCATAGAAAATGTTAAAGGGGAATAAAGACATTAAGGGTTGGGCGGTAACAAGGGGGTGTGTATTTAGCTTGAGTATTGTTCCCAAGTCCATATGATTTGTTTGAGGTCTCATTAAAAATTTAGCTTCTTAAATTAGTGAGATGGCCTAGGGGCTCTTTTAGGGTAGTTGATAAGCATGGACAGTGTAAGGTCACTTAGGTTAAAGACTGTCAAGTTTTATTCTTATGTTTATGTTTGTAAGGTCCTCTGTGGTTTATAGTACCGATTTTGTCGACTTTTAGGGCACCCCCGATGAAGACGTTGGGGTGCTGAGCTCCTTTTTTTCAAGAGATGGAGGATAAAGGTTGGTCATAATATGATATTAGGGGGAGGAGGATTCGGCGGATGATAAAAGGTTTATTTTACTTGCAGTTAAGACAAGATAATATGATATATTTTATATAAAAGGATTTTTTTATTTGAGTTTAATATGTCGTGTTTTTATTTTTATTAATTAACTTATATATATTTAAATTAGAATTTTGCATTTTGAAGGCAAAGGTGGCTATTAGGCCTGTAGGTGATATATTTAGAAGGAAAATCTTCCATGTTTTACATTGAATGTAATGTGTTTTTACACTAAAAAAGAAGAGAATGCGAAAGGAATTTAACCTCTCGTACAGAAATATTTAGAAGCTTTTCACTGACCTACGTTCTCCTTGACAGAAAAATTCATTTTATCTATTAACAGTAATATCCTCTGGTTTTGGCTTCTGTCAAAATAAACTAGAGGTTAGGAACACAAAATTTAGGTCGAGAAACTAAAACGCAAATCTTTCGCATTCTAATTTGTGAAAGGGTTTAAAAAACACTTAATGAGAAAGCATCTCATATGTCATTATTGACTACATTTCTGTATATCATTCTAAGAGCACCTTTATGTCATTCATAGTAGAGGCATGAGAAGGATTAGGAGGAAAAAAAATCCTTGAAAATCTCAAGAGAAAATAGCATAAAGAGGGAGAGATATGGGCTATGGGAGAAATTAATGTACTTTCCTTATCGTACGTCAAAGAAAATTAGGAAATCACAGCAATGAGGAAAAATCGAACAAAAAGGTATCCTGGATCCAGATTCTTAAGGAAACCAAATCCGCACTCAAATTGGGATATATTTTTTCTTCGGTCTATAGCTGTTTTTTTTCGTAGAATTGAGGATAGTGGCTATAATTTAAAGTTGTATAACTCTGAGTATGTGAGAAGAGCTATCATGTTGGTAGTTTAGAATTAATTTTTTCTAAACAATTAGCTTTCTAGTTTTTAAGACTAGACGTACCATTATACTAAAAAATTATCTCCCTCATCAAGTAAATAAAAACAAAAAAGGAATAATCAAACTACATCAACGAATGCCCAGTACCACAAGCAGGATTCGGCTGGGTCAAAACCAAGTGTGTTGGTTGTTTAAGAGAAGTGTCCACTCGAATAGGCTCGCAAAAAAACATACTGTTAGAAATGAAGTACCCAAAGACACATTAAGACCGAGGAATAGCCAGGTTTGCTACAAAGAAGGTAGTCCCTATATTGAGTCTGCGATAGAGAAAGAAACTTCTTCCTAAATATTCATATGCTTTTAAGTAAGGTGAAGTAAACCTCCAAGAGGCGGTTTAATCCAAGACTTGATAAAGTTCATAATGGCGTGAGTTAAGGATTTCGTGATGTGCTCAAGTTACTCGCGTCGCTCCTGATGAAAGCAGAATATTTTATTAATAAGAGAAGGGGAAACATGGAAAGGTATTGAAAGGTTGAATACCTTCGGGTGGTCAAAAATATTCCGATTTCAATTGAAGGTTCAGACTTCTGTGAAAGAACGCCCAAAAAAAAAGAGAAGAAAAATGGTACCTCAGAGACGAATAAATAAAATTATTCCCCACCCTAGGCCTTTAATGACTGCTTGGATATGAAGCCCCTCTGATATGTTCCCTCTCGAGTTACATCTCGCATCATTGAATTATGGTTAAAAAATGTAGGAATAAATCTAAAAAAGAGGAGGCTGGATTAAATTCGGATGGAATCATTTGATGAGAATCCCTGATGTTAAAAAGCATAGCTCTAATTGATCCGGTCACGGGTCAAGGTCTTATGGTCAACTTAAATGAAAGGCATAGGTTGTCCTATGTATGGACATTAATTTACTTTACTGGCATAAAGAGTTACTGAAACTGCAAAACATATGAATTGATATTGATTGCAACAGCAGTCTCCAGTATAAGGAAAGAAATTTGGGCTAGAATGAGAAAGAATTAAATAGCTTTTTAGGGGATAAAGAGGGCCCTATCCTCCCGAGTAAAGTAAGGAGGAGGAGGCCTTCAATTAATATTTGCTGCAAGTCGGATGCCAATGTTGCCTGTGTCCTAATAATATTCCAATTTTCGTGATGATGACTATAAAATGGTCTAAATCGTATTTGGGGTCCCATTGAGGCACTAAGTGGCAAACATGTTGCTGGGTGGGTTTAGCCATCCAAACAACAAATAAAGGTTACGCCATAGAACTAGAGCATGGAAGTTAGAGTTATTGTTAGATGCCTGGCATCTGGTAAGATATAAGAAGATACCTTAGAGAGTTATTAAAAAGAATGAAGCTAAATAATAGAAACAAATAAAAATGAATAGACCTGGATAAGAGGGCTCTAAAATTGTCTTGAAACCTCATTGTGAAGGGTTGAATACAATTTTTAATCACAGATAAAGGTCATCGTGATGAGTAGGGCTCAGAAGAGAATCGGAACTAATAAGAAAAACCCAAAAGAATGTTGCGATACTCAGTTTAGATTAAGTTGAAAGGACACTTGATGATGGTTCAAAAATGGAACTAGTCTTGCTTATCATTTTCAAGGTTTCTAGAATTGTTGATGTGTGGGTGAAAGTTTTCTGTTTAATCTGTAATTTTATAGAAGATTATTAATGATAAAGGAATAAAATATACCCAAGAGTGAAATATTAGAAAGAGATTAAGTTCACAAGTATCAGGTCCCATATTTGAGGCACACTAAAATACCATAAGGGTAATGAAAATTTTAAATCTGACAAACTAAAGTTTATTTTTTTAACTATTTTAAGTCTCTAGAGTAGGAGAACTACTTTTTTAGGTTTAAAAGACCTAAACTTTATAAATTATCCTGGAGAGAAAGTTAATTATAAATTTCTAAACTCAATTCATGAAAGAGTCTACCGAAATTCTTTCAATAAAATTGGTATAAACCTGTGGTTAGATCAAACAAATTTCGAACACCAGATCAGTCGAATAGGCCCGGTCGATTTACAAGAAACTCTAACTTGATTAAGTCGTCCTGGGATGGCGTTCCCGGGCTTTTTACCCCCTAAGGAGGGACTAGTTCATGAATGGACTACGTCTGCTTGCTGAAATAATAAGAACGAATTTGAGTATTAAGGGATAGGGATTCGGTTTGTCAACATCTAAAAGTCGTCATTTGAGTCGATTACAATAGGGTGCCATGAAGGAATCAAATTCGACATCTTAGAAAGTCTGATATTCGTAAGATCAGTCACATTAGATGTCCGATGGTTTTAATGAGAACTTGAGTTATTGTTTCGTCCAATAAGTAGAGTAATCGTAGTGAGGGTATAGCGATGAAGACTAAGATAATAGCAGGTAAAAATATTTCAGAGAATTTCAATTTCTGGTTTTCAAGTAAAAATCGTTAATAAGTGATTTAGTGCTGAATTAATTTAGAATGTAGCCCTACTAAGTATAATTGAGGATGATAATTAAATAATTGTGTGAGACGAGGAATACGTGTTGTGATTGTTCTACATACACACATTTGGAGAAGCACTGTACTTGGAGACCTAGACATCCTCATGTTGGCATTTCTACAAAGAAGGTAGTTTTCTTCCTGGTGTAGGAGCTTAAATCCTATACATCATGTCTGTCATTTTAGATAGTTAGAAGATTAAAGGTAATTTCTGCATATCGTGTGGATCAGCGGGCGGGAAAGGTGCTGTGCTGCACATTCATTGGGGAAGGGTAGTAAGGTCGGGAAGGTAATATGTTACTTATATGATAATTAAAGCTTCTCAACAATAATTATGAATCAGAAAACGCTACTAATGAAGAATGAGAGATCCATGATGATACAATATTTCATGCTGGCGTAGGCATCGGGTAGTCTGAATATCGTCGTGGTATAATCTTTTAATCCTAGGAAGTGTTTGAGGAAAGAAGTTAAGTTTACCCCCTAAGAACTTATGCTAAAGAAGTGAGGCGTTGACTTTAATCATTAGAATTCAGAGAAATCCAGTGAATAGGGGAATCAGTGAACTAATACCCCCCGAAAATTCCAAATACAGCTTCCTATGGATAGAACGTAGTGGAAGTTAGCTACAGCAAACTATGACGCCGGCGTGACGTAATAGGTGTCAGAAGATTAATTGTCGATTTGAGTGAGTTAGCTAAGATAACTCCCTGTTAAAGCCACCTACTGTAATAAAAAATAAAACCTAAGGTTCACAGGAGTGCAGGAGTGTATGAAACTGAGAGCCCTTGAAGAGTTCTTAATCATCTGAAATCCTTGATTCCTGTGGGAATAGCAAAATAATTATGAGTGTTCTGTATTTAAAGTATGCACGGGTGTCTACAATCTATGCCTACAAGTGAATATATGGTGATGCATTCACACGAGGAATCTAGAATTTCCAATATGCTGTTATGGCATAGATTACATCCCTAGTGTGCCGAATGCCTTCTTTTTTGTGGCCTGATTCTTGCGTGAACGGATTAGTGTGAGACCTATGCGAAAGCTGGTAGAATCAATATGTAACTTCGCGGTCGCCAAAAAAAAAAATAGTTGTTGGTAGAGGAATAGGGTCTCCTCCACTCAGCAGGTATCAAAGAAAACGTAGTGTTTAAATTTCGATCTGTAAGATGTATAAGTAATTGCTCCTGCTAGAACGGGGAGGGATTATGCGAACAGAAGCACTGGCAGTAATGAAGACGGATCATACGAATAAAGGTATTCGGTCTAAAGCATATTCCTCTGTATTCGTATATTTATTGCTGTAGTTTATAAAATTTACAGCCCGAGAATGAGGAAACCCGGCCAAATGAAGGAGAAAAGCAAGGTCGACTGATGCCTCCTGATGGGCGATTGCATCTTCTAGAGGAGGGTAAACAGTTCCTCCCTGAGCTCCAACAACCCCTTCTACTATCCCCTTGTAAGGAGAAAGCGAGAGGAAAATGGTAAGAAGTCAGAAACTTATATTATTTATTCGTAGGGAAGGCTATATCAGGTCTCCAAGTAAAAGTGGAACTAATCAATTACCCAAAACCCCCAATATGAATTGGCAAAACTATGAAGAAACATCATAACTAAGGCGTGGCTGTGACGGATAACCTAATAATTTGACTCGTCTTCCGATTAATCTTCCTGTTGACCAAGTTCGGGGCTCTAATGATAAGTCTTGGGAAGGCCTACTATACCGGATCAGGCCTCCGAGAACACAAAGTACTAGGAGTCCGATGTCCTTTATGATTTGTTGAAAAAATCAACGTTGCGTTAGGCTTTATAGAGGAAAAAAGACTCAATGCAAGATTTGAAGATGTATAATTACAAAAGCTTAAGAGAGAATCTTGTTAGTATAAGTAGTAACTCACATAAGCAGCTCTATCAAAACTGTCCTTTTATCAGGCATTATACTTATTAGGGAGGAAAACATTACAGGGGGTAACAGTAGATTTATGTTAATTATAGGTGTCTTCTTAGAAGATTAAATCTTAAGACTAGAGGAATGTCCTACTTGAAATAGGTTTAGAATATACTTAAAGTTTGTTCTTTCCTTAAACCATTAATTTTATAATTAGGGGGGGGTATAAGTGTATCTAGGTGAGAAAAGGTAAATACAAATAGAGATAATTTATAATAAGTGCGTAGTATTTTGTTATTGCGCAGGTATGGAAGATTAAAATATTGATTAGGTCAGATTTAAGTAAATTATAAAATTTGATGAAATTTTTTGTGCCAGCCAATCGAGTTAGACCTTAAAGCTAGTAAAGAGTTATTTTAGTTTAGGTATATTCCTTATGTTAATAGGTAAAATTGAAATTTAATAGTAATAAAAGGTGAAAATTGGTTTGTATGTAGGAATAAATGGACGTTGAATTATAAATAAAAGAAACTCAGAAATTAAGAATATAAACTAGGATTATGATACCCTAGTTATACTTAGAAGGATAAAAAAAAAACTTGAATATTAATAGATAAGGTCTATAATTCAAAGAATTTGCGGTATTTACTCTTGTTAGAGGAACCTGTTCTGTAAATGATACAACAAATAACACGAAAAAATCTTACTTCCTCTATTTTTAGCAGTTTGTATACCGTCATTATCATATAACCTTGATGTAGAAGAAATTAAATTTGAGAAGTAAAATTATTAGATCAAGGAGTGCAGTTTAATGGGTGAGTAAAGAAATGGGTATTACAATAAAATTATTATTTAATTACGAATCAGTAATAGAATAGTTTCTGTGAAGGGGATTTTAATTGAAACATATAATTTAGCAATTAAGTGTGGTATGAGAACTAAAGTATGTACATATCGCCCGTCGCTACCGCTTAAGGTGGAATAAGTCGTACCATAGAGTGTACTGGAAGGTGTACCTGGAACTAAATTTACTTTGGCAGAGGATATGCGTTAAATTTAGAATTTAATTATATAGACAAGAGCACTCAATCGGTAAAAGTATTGGGGATAGTGCTGTGGTTATAAGAATTGTGAGATAATTTAATTTGTGATTAGTTTGGTGTATTAGTTGGAGTAGCATTTTGTAACTCTCTTGGAGCGTAAGATTCTAGGTTGATACTTCAAATTCGTAGGGTCCCTAAGTAAATTGGGCCAATCCTGGTGTTACTTTCAAGACCTTTTTGCCGTATGCCCTATTAAATTTCTTTTTGTACAAAAGAGCACAAATTCGCCGGTAGTATCAATTTTTTACCACTTTATTAATTTGTCCGGCGCTATTTCGGTTTAAGATTTATTGCTTTAATTTTGTGGAGGGTTATTTCCCTACGATTCTAGGAAAGTGGATTTTTGATATAGAGAATTGTTATTTTTTTTTATGTTGTTTTAAGATAGGGCGTCTATCTTTGTTAAGGCCGGATGGCTTCAAGATTGTAAATATTCCTTTATTAGGGAAATCTTCGTGCTGGTAGTCACAGACAATTTCATATATTGAGGATCCTACCATACAGATCGACTTCCGATCCATGTCAATAAAATGATTTGTGGAGATAAGGGTGTCAAAAATAGAAAGTCTGTTTTAAAGATAAATAGGTAAATCGCCCTCGGAATTTTGATAGGAGGTGAATGGTAAGGAAATCAAAGAATCGCAACTGATAAGAACTAGAGCGAAAACTCCCTCCCTAATTTGGTTTTGGGAAATGGATCGACATTAGTCGTATGCAAATAGAAAATACTCATTCAGGTATGAATAATGAACTGGATGTAATTAGAGTGGTAAGCCGGTTAAAATTATCAGGATTCTCCAATTAAGAAGGGAGTTAGGAAGTTTAGAAGGACTAGGATTATAAAATGACGTAGGAACCCCCTACAATATCCTTAAATGTAAAAAGGAGGGATGGAAGGCGGAATTTTTCCAGCAGAGAAGAGTTACTCCTAAAAGGGATTCTGTTGCTCCAGAGTGGTGGATGCATAAAATATTGACGAGTTGTACCTCAGCTATAAGAAAACGCAGTAGAAAGTGGAATGTAAAGTAATCGAGTTTATAGGTAGTGACCCAACAAACTCAACTGCGAACACCCTCCCCCCAGAATTCATTGGACATAAATCTGTGCCCAATATCTGGAAGTTGCAGAAAATAAGTTGGTAATAACGGTGGCATAGCACCTCAACACGATATTTGTCCCCAGGGTATAACAAACCCAAAAGGCGTGGTCTATTGTTAAAAACAGAATAGAACTCCAATTCTCCAAGCGTGGAAAAGAAGCACAATGAGCCCATAAAACACACCTCGTTCCGATATGGAGTAATAAGATAAATAAAAAAGGAGGCCCCATTTGCATGAAAGGGTGCGGAACAATCAGCCTTAAATAACATCGCGAGCAGATGTCGTGAGCTACGTTTCGAAAAACCAGGTCAATATGCGGGGTAAAATGAATTGATAAGAGATATCCGGTTTTGCGCGTGATTTGAGTTTACTAGTAATAGACTCCCTAAGAGGGACCCGAAAATTACAAAAAATTGAAATGTAAGCAGTGAATTGAGGCATATCTACCTAAATGTGTAAGAATTTCAACGAGTTTAAGTAAAGGATGGGATTACGGTACAGGTGAAGTCAAAGTTTTGGGAAGAGTGAAGATTACGAGTAATTATAAGAGGAGAGATAGCGATTTATGTTGGTATTGGTATTGAGGTTTCAGAGGTTGTTAACTATAGTTTTTTTGTGGGTTCTGAGCGTTATCATATTTTCGAATCAAAAGCATTTTGTTGAATGTTTTATTAAGGTTGCATTTTTTAATATTAAATGTGTTTGTGGGGTTATGAAGCTACCATGTTCAGGGTTGGTTTAGAGGGCTGTGTATTGAATATTTTTTTTAGTGAAGGTTGCGTGTGAAGGGCTTTAGGTTTATCTTTATTGGTCTCTATTGTACGTCTCAACAACATGGTAATGATTATGTTAGGGATTGGGTGGAATTTTAGTATGTCTTTAAAGTTTTTGTGTTTATTTGGTTTTCATGGGGCTTAGTTGAGGGAATTGAAGGCGTATTCAGGTGGGTTTATTGGATAATATCTTTATGGGAATGAAAATAATAAACCTGATTTTTGTTTCTTTTTGTCTGGGTTATATAAATGATGGTTGATTATTTAAGATAATTTTGATTGTACTGAGTTTGGATTGTAATATTAATAGGTTTTTAGGAGAACTGGTAGTTAAAGAATATGGATAATTACTTTGTGTAGGATTTTTTGCAGTGAATTTGATTGTGCGTTAGTAGTTTTTAAATCTTAACTTTTAGATCAGTAAATTATCTAATGTTCTATATTAGATTTGAGAAGGTCATTGGTTCCCATGCTTTGGTATTAAAATTTTGGGGTTGAGGTATCAACCTGAGGGCGAATTCAGCTGGAATTTTTCTATATTGTTCGATACCTTTAATTTCTTCCTTTGCCATCTGTTATCTTCTTTATTGAGGTTATAATAAAAGTGAAGGGAGATATAAATATAGGATTATTACTATCATTATAGGGGGCCCTTAGGAATAAATGTGCCTATCAGAGAACTAGTTAGTGTGTATTTTTGTTCTGTGCTTTAGCGTTTTATGGTTAAATTACCTCAGTTTAATTTCATTTATGGTTCCTAAGGCCCATGTGGAGGCTCCGTTGCGGGTTCGATATTTTGGCCGGTGGTGTTTAATTGAAGTTAGGAGGTTAGGTTTAAATCGGATTTTGGGGGTTTGTCTCAGAGGTAAAATAAAATATTTTGTTGGGTGTGAGTGAGTCTTGGGATTCTAGGGGTGTTATTATAGTTTATAATGGTTTGCGTCAATGGAATATAAATCTTTAGTTGCTTATTCCGTTCTGTGGCTCATATGGGTTTGAGTGTAAGAGTGATTGGCCGTTATCGGGTCGTGGGGTTTTAATGGGGCTGTAGTCTAGTGATGGCTAGGACAAGGTTTATGTTCTTCAGGTTATTGTTGTTCTAGCAAATATAGTGTCTAACGAGGTTAAGGAAGCGAAGCTTGATAATTAGGACAAGGTTTGCTAAATGTTTTACCAAATATAGGTTTTATGGTGGATTTTTATTAGCTGAGGGAAATATAGACGCTCCTCCAACTTTAAACTAATAGGATAGATTAGTCTAATTTATTAGAGTGGTTAGATGGAGGAAATTAATTATATTTAGAGTAGGGATATTGTCTTTTTTCAGGGCTTGTTATACTTTATATATGTATTCATTAAGACAGCATGGGTTATTTTTAAATGCCTTATTTTCTTGTTGTTCTGGGAAGGTAGTGGAGTATTTTGTCTTGTTAATGCATAGCGTTCCGTTAAATATCATGTTTGTGAAGGGTTCTCTAATTTTGTGTGATCTATAGGATAAGATGGCTGAGGTTAAAGGCGTTGGATTGTAAATCTAAGTAGAAGTTATACTTTCTTATCAATTAAAGGTAAGATTTAAAAGATTATTACTTTTTTTGACAGCTTTGAAGGATGTTAGTTTAAATTAACTTAAAATCTTAGATAACTAAAAGTATGGATGGGATAAAAAGTCCGAATAAATTGATTGAGGTGTACAAGGGAGATGGGAGGATTTTAAGGGGTTTAAGGGGGATATTTCATTTTATTTGGGTAAAGGAAATTGAGATGGAGGATAAAGTAATTCGGATGTAAAAGTAAAGAGTTACTAGAGAAGAAAGAAGGAGAATAAATAAAGGTAAGTAGAAGGAGGATAGAATTATTTCTTGGGTAATAATTCATTTAGGAATAAAACCTGAAAAAGGCGGTAGGCCTCCTAGAGAATAAAGGTTTATAGGTGAGATGATTTTAGGGAGGGTACCGTAATTTGCGTTAATTAAGTGAGGAAAAAAATATGTCTGGGTGGATGCGAAGTGGAAGACCACAGAAGCCGAGATTAGAGTGTATATAAGAAAGTAGATTATTCAGGAGGTCTCATTAATAAGCATGGCGAAAAGTATTCATGATAGATGATTAATAGATGAGTAGGTTAAGATTTTTCGGAGGGATGTCTGATTGATTCCCCCTAGTGCTCCAATGATAGCAGAAGAGATCCCACCAAAAAAGAGAAGCGAGTGTGTGTAATATTCTGAGGATAAATAAGAGATTAAGAATATTGGGGCAAGTTTTTGGATTGTTATGAGAATAATAATCTGGGTTCAATTAAGACCTTCTATGACTTGGGGAAATCAAAAATGGAACGGAGCGGCCCCTAGTTTAAGGAGAAGAGCTAAGGAAATAAATGAGAGCGAGACTATTGGAATAAAAAATGTTAGGTTGAAGATAGAATAATAATGGCTGAGCCAAGGGCTTGGATTAAGAAATATTTCAAGGAGGCTTCGGATGGAAGTTGATTTTCTTTTGATGAGATTAAAGGGATAAATGATATAAGATTAAGTTCGAGGCCAATTCAGGCTGAAAATCATGAGGAAGAAGAAACGGCCAGGAAGGATCCTGACAAAAGTGAGAGTATAAAGATGATTTTATGAGGTGAGAATGAAATTATAAAGAGAGATTATCTCATAAATGAGTATGAAGAGACCATTAGCTTGAAAACTGAGCTTATCTTTATAGTATATGTAGAGTGTTTTAGGGCACGAATAGGTTTGATCTTTCGGGGTTTGGTGCGTTTCAATTTACATAAAGAGTGGTTGGGGACTAAAGGGGTAAGGGTAGAGGTTGGTCTTAAAGGATTTCTTGAATTCCCTCTTTGTATATCTTGCTGTTCTTAGTAGATTGGAGAGGGCATGAGGTGTAAGTTGTCTAAAAATAAAATGAAAAAGCATGTAAAAGGGGGGTGGGTTGGTAAATTTTGTAGTTTTTTATTTTTAGCATATATTTATACTTTTCTTTGTATGTAAGTGATGACATTAAGTGTAATTGCTGAGTAGGTTAAATTTTACTGTAATAGAACGATGGGACATTGAGCTCTGACGATTAATACGCTATAAGAAGCAACCTTCGTGAGAAAGGGGAATTTATTTTACCTGTTTTAATCGTCTCCATTCTAGTTTCCCCCATTTTTCACGAAGTATTTCTAACAGATGATCATGAAGAAGATAAAATGAGCTATTGCTTCTTTATATTAATATCCGAAAAGATACACTGAGAAGAGATCATGAGTGTCAGTTCTTGATTATTAGACAGTAAACTAATTTAATGAGACAGTTGATATATACAAATTTATTATGTGCTAGCTTTCAAGTATATAAATACTTAAATGAGATAGTTAATAACCTGTGACGCAGGCTACTCTATGAGTTTATATATATGGATTAATAGATTATAGCATTAAACTAATTAATGAAGTGAACTTGTTATATATATATATATGTAATGGTGCTAGCTTCAAGTAGATAAATAATAAATGTAAAATAGTTAATAAACCTTTGCTGCGCACAGATACACGATGAAGTATATTATCATATGGATTTAATAGATTATAGAAATGAAAAACTTAGTTTAATGAAGTGAATTGAGATATATATTATTATGTATTGTGCTAGCTTCAAGTTATATAAATTCTTAAATGAATAGATAATAACCTGCAGCGCAGATACACTATGAATATCATATATTTATAATAGATTATATGATTTACAAGATTATGAAATGGTTTCGAGAAGATTTACATTTAAAGAAAATGTATATTTATATGACATTAAGGAGGATGGGGAGAATTGTTAAGTTAAATTAGCAGTTTTTATGATGGATCGTGTTTTTTTGTTTGAAGAGATTAAAGTTGTAGGATTCAAAGTAAAGGCACTAAAAGATTAGCATTTCACTTACGTTGAAAAGGTTGTCGCAGGGGTGGTGACTTATTTTGGTTGTTATGAAGACTTGCTTATTATTATGATTAGGGAAAATTATTTTTAGGTTTAAAGTAGGTAATTAAGGAAATATTGTTTGGCGATAGAGAAATTGTACTGTACAGGGAAAGTTGAAATATTTTAGTGAAATATATTAGGAAGTATAGTTAAAATTATGTACCTTCGTGTATTGGGATACTTTACATTAAATATTTATAATATCTTCCCGAAATAAGAAGAGCTAATTAAAGTCCGAGTTTTTGTGGTAAAAAAAATTTCTAAACATTAGGTTAGTAGTGAAATGTTAATAGACGTTCTTATGATATATGGTTTTTTTTTTTTTGAAATAAATTCAATTTTTTCTTTGCATTAAGGTAAGGCAAGGCTTAGGCACAAGAGGGGGGCTGCTCTTTGTTTAATTATTTTAGTTATAAAAAATAAATAGAAAGGTATGTTTAACTAGGCTTAGGGGGGTAGCTATGTTTTCAGGGAGTGTTATCTGAGGGCACAAGGAGAGGAGTATTTATTATTTTTAAGTAGGTAGGAAGGAAAGGACTTTTTATGAATTTAGTTTAAAGATTTTAAAGTGAGTGTATTAGTATATAAGTTGGTTTTTTAAATAAAATTTTGGAAAAATTAATGAGGATTTATTGGAGGGGTTGATGAGTTTATGGATTCGGCATTTAGGGCCTCTTCGCCTGTTTATCAAAAACATGTCTGCTATGAGAAGTTATTTAAAGTCTGAATGCCCATTGGGGACTAAAAGGCCGCGGTATTTGGACCGTGCGAACGGTAAGCATTAATCATTAGTTTTTTAATTGAAGGCTGGAATATGAATGGGTTGGACGAGAAGGAAGCTGTCTTATCTCGGAGATTGAATTAACGTTTATGTGAAAGGCTCTTAAATGAGTTAGAGGGATGATAAGACCCTTATAAAGTTTATACATGAAGTTGGTTAAGAGTGATTTAGGTGTAAAGTTTATGACCAGCAGGGTTTTAGTGGGGGCGACTAGGATATATATTATATAACTGTTTTTTTGTTTAAATCAGAGATAAATTTTGTTCATATGATCCTTTTTTAGGATTAGAGAATAAATTACTTTAGGGATAAAACAGCGTATTTTTTTTAAGGAGTTCTTATCGACAAGAGGAGTTTGCGACCTCGATGTTGAATTAAAAATTTTCTGGTGTGTAGCAGTTACAGGATGAAGGTACGTTCGACCTTTTAAATTTTTACATGATTTGAGTTAGACGGTGAAAGCCAGGTTGGTTTCTATCTTCTAAGGAGTTCAAATGTTATTGTAGTACGAAAGGATTAATAATTGAAATAGGTTTTTTATAAAAAATTCAGGAAAAAGCATGGGTCTTTTCATTTAATATCAAAATTAATATTTTAAGTAAAACTAGTTTCTGTTAGAATTTTGAGGGTCGCAGCAGAGGTCTGGATGAGATATTAATAAATACTAACAATAACAATTAAGGTAAGTTAGGAGATATAAATTATCTAGAGTAGTAAGAGGGAAAGAAGTAATGGAGTAGATGGAACTGGTTGATAAGGTGGCTTAAATTTGTTTTATTCCTTTAGAATTTAAGATAGTCTAGATTTGGAAAATTTTAGATGGGAGAAGTAGGAGATCTAGAAAGATTAAGGCAAAGGATATGGGTAGGGATAGGGTGATTAGTAGGCTAGATTTAAAAAGAATTTTAAAGGCTTCGTTTGGAAGCAGAGAAGAGAACATAAATGAACAAAATTATATTCCCTCTAGAAAACATTAGAAATAGAATATTTATGAAAAATCAGTAGGAAGGCCCAATAGGCCTGAAAGATCACAGATGATAATGGTTTGGGTAAGTAGGGCTAGTCCTATGGAAAGAGGGCGGGTTAGAGTCGTGATAGGACAGGCACTCTTAGGGTAAGAGGAAGAGTGAAATATAAAAATATTATAAACTGATTTTGTTTAAAGTTCTAAAAATGGGCTTTATCTTTTGTGGTTTTCAAGACCAAGATTTTTGTGTTTTAAAACTACTGAACCTTTCAATTTAAAACTAGTTGTAGAGTAAAACATGGGTTGTGGTATCGAAGATATAAGGAAAGTTATTTTAAATTCATGTTGTGGGGTGCCTATAGTCCATTAGTGAGTTTAGCGTTTATGTTATTTAGGGCATTGGGTTTTATTGTTATTTAGTTGTTGAGATTAAGCTCGAGGTCTTCTTATGTAATTGAATGAGAGCTTTTTTCTTTAAATTCTTATTCTGTTGTAGTAACTTTGATTTATTGATTGAGTAAAGGTTCATATTTTTAGGGGTGGATTTATTTTCTCCTCTATGGTAAATATACTTATAGAGGGATTTTATGAGTGGGGATAAGAGGTACAGGCCGATTTATATATTTAGTTTTTGGCTTTGTTTTATCTATAGGGGTGCTTTGATTATTAGCCCAAATTTAATTAGAATCCTTTTAGGTTGGGATGGGGTTAGGGTTATTTTTATGTATTGTAATTTTTTACCAAAACGAGAAATCAGCAAATGCAGGTATATTGACTGTTTGTCAAATCGGATAGGAGTACGTTGGGGATTTTATTGAGTATTTCTTTACTTTTCTGCTAAGGGGTTGAAAACTTTATTTTTTATGAAAGGTATTTGAGTGGAATCTTTTTTTTTTCAAATTTTAGTGTGTGTTGCTGCTCATAACTAAGAGAGCTCAAATTCGTTCTCGGCTTGATTCGGAGCTTAGCTGCTCCTCCGCCAGTTTCAGCTTTAGTTCATTCCTCAACACTAGTTACAGCTGGCGTGTATATCTTTGATTCGCTTTAGTTGGGGCTTTAAGTGGTTCATGTGTACAAGGGTTTTGTTGATTGTATCTTGCTTAAACTATATTTATAGCGGGCTTGGGGGCTAATTTTGAGTTTGATTTGAAACAAATTATTGCTTTATCAACTTTGAGACAATTTGGGCTGTGATAATGAGTACTTTTATCTTTAGGGTTTTGCTGATTTAGCTTTTTTCCATTTATAACTCATGCCTTATTTAAGGCTTTATTGTTTTATGTGTGCGGGTGATGGTAATTCATAGAGTTAAAGAGTATCAAGATATCGTAATATGGTGTAGGTTAGTGATATGGTATACCTTTGACTAGGTTCTGCATGAATTTGCTAACCTGGCTCTATGTGGATACCTTTCTTGGCTGGGATTTTATCTAAGGATTTAATTTTAGAAGTTGCATTTTATAAGGGAAGTTAATATTTTTAGATTTTTTTTATATGTGTTTTGAGTATGGTTTAACAGTATGTTATACATTTCGATTAATTTACTAAGAATAAGGAGGGTTTCTAATATAAGGTATGTAACAATTGTAAGGGAAAAACCAAAGAAAAACTGTTAAAGGGGAATAATGACATTAAGGGTTGGGGCGGTAACAAGGGGGTGTGTATTAGCTTTGAGTAGGTTGTTCCCAGAGTCCGATATGATTGTTTGAGGGTCTCTGTAAAATTTTTGCTTTTATTAGTGAGGGGCTAGGGGCTCTTTTAGGGTATGTTGTGAACATGGTAGGGTCAAGGGACTAGGTTAAAGACTGTCAAGTTTTATTCTTATGTTATGGTTTGTAAGGGTCTAGGTGATTATTGCCATTTTGTCACTTTTAGGGCACCCGAGATAAGACTTGGGGGTTGCGGACAGTCTTTTTTTAGATTGGAGAATATAGGTGGTCAGAATTTTTTGGTGGTGCTGAGGCGAGGATTCGGCGGGAGATAAAAGGTTCTATTTACTTGCAGTTAAGACAAGATAATATGATTATAATTTATATAAAGGATTTTGATTTTTTATTTGAGTTATTGTCGTTGTTTTTTTATTATTTATTTTTATTAAACTTATATATTTTAAATTAGAATTTTGCATTGAAGCTGCAAAAGGTGGCTATTAGCCTGTAGGTTGATATTTTTAGAAGGAAAGTCTTCAGTTTTACATTGATATTGTAATGTGTTTTTTACACTAGAAAAAAGAGAAGCGATCGGAATTTAACCGTGGGAAATAAGTTAGAAGCTTTTCACGGACCTAGTTCTCCTTGACGGAAAAAAATTCAATTTTATCTTTAACAAGTAATATGCATCTGGTTTTGGCGGCTGTCAAAATAAACTAGAGGTTTGGAACCCAAAATTTAGGTCGAAAACTAAACGCAATCTTTCGCTTTCTAATTGAAAAGGTTTTATAACACTTTATGAGAATGCAAATCATTATGTCATTATTTGGACAACATTTCCAGTCAGTATCATTCTAAGGAACCTTTATGTCATTCATTGTAGAGGCCTATGTGAAGGTTTAGGAGGGAAAAATAATCTGTTTGTAAATCATTCAATGAGAAAATATCTGTAAGGGGAGAGATATGGGCTAGAGGGAGAATTAATAATGTAATTTCTATGTCAAAAATTAGGAAAAATCACAGACAATGAGAAAATACGAAGCCAAAAGTTAGCCCGAGCTGAAGTCTTAGATCAAATCCGCACTCAAATGGGGATATTTTTTTTCTCGGTCTATATCGGTTTTTTTCGATTGAATTGAGGTTTAGGGGCTATAATTAAAGTTGTAACTCTTGAGAGTGAGAGAGCGATCAGGTTGGTAGTTAGATTTAATTTTTCTAAACTATTAGAACTTTTAGTTGGAAGCTAGGGAACGTACCATTAATACTAAAAATTATCTCCATCACAGTAAATAAAAAACATAAAGGAATAATCAAACTACATAAACGAAATGCCAGTACCAAAGTGCGGCATTCAAATCCAAAGTGGTGGTTGTTAGAGAAGTGACACTGAATAGGCGATAAAAACAGACTGTTAGAAATGAAGTCCCAATGATCACATGAAAGACCCTGGAATCCAGTTGCTACAAAGAAGGTAGGTCCCCGTAGATTGAGTCTGCGATAGAGAAAAAGACTTCTAATTATTCTTATGAGTGAAGGGAGGTGAAATGTAAACTCCAAGGGGGGCAAGGGGGACGGTTAATCCTAGACCTTTGTATAGCTTCAATAATGGCGCAGCTGAGTTAAGGATTTCGTGATGTGATCAAGTTACTGTCGTTCTCTGATTTGGAAAGCAGAATAGTTGTATTAAGGAAGGGAACTTGGAAATGGATTGGAAAGGTTGAATACCTTCGGGTGCGTCAAAATATTCCCGATTTTCAATTGTAGGTGCAAGTCTCTGTGAAAGAACGCCCAAAAAAATGAAGGAAAGAGAAAAATAGTACATCAGAGACGATAAGAAAATTATTCCCCACCGGAGGCTCCTTTTTTTGACGGGCTTGGGGATGAAGCCCTTGATATGGTCCCTCTCGAGTTACATTCGTATCATTGAAATTATGGTTAAAAAATTAGGAATAAATCTAAAAAAAGAGGAGGTCTGGGATTAATTGATGGAATCATTTGAAGAGCCCTGATGTTAAAAGGCATAGCTCTTAATTGATCCGGTACAAGGGTCAAGGTCTTATGTCAACTAAATGAACATTTGCTGTCCTGGCATGTTCAATGAGTTGTGATGGACATTAATTTACTTCACTGGCTTAAAGAGTTCTGAGAACTGCAATACATAGGTTGAATGATTGCAACAGCAGCTCCAGTATAAGGAGAAGAATTGGGACTATAGAATGAGAAAAATTAAATAGCTTAGGGGATAAAGAGGGCCTATCCTCCCAAGTAAAGTAAGGAGGAGGTGGCCTGCCAATTATATTTGTGCAAGTCGGATGGCCGATGGACTGGTCGAATAATATTCTATTTTTTCGATGAGGACTATAAAAGGTATAAAGCGTATTTGGGGTCCTCTGAGGCAGTAGTGGGCAAACAGGTGCTGGGTGTGGTTTAGCCATCCAAAACAAAATAAACGGTTAGTAATAAAGGTTGAGCTAGGTTAGAGTTATTGTTGTTGCCTGGATTGGTAAAATGATATAAGGAAGGAGACCTAGAGAGTTATTAAAAAGAATGAGCTAAAATAATGAAACAAATATTAATGATTAGACCTGGATAGAGGGCCCTAAAATTGTCTTAAACTCATTGTGAAGGGTTGATACAATTTTAAAATCACAGATAAAGTCATCGGGATGGAGAGGTCAGAAGTGAATCGGAACAAATAAGAAACCCTAAGCAATGTTGATACTCATTTTAGATTAAGTGAAAGGACCACTTGAGGATGGTTCAAAAATGGGAAAAATTGTCTTGCTATCATTTTCAAGGTTTTTCTAGAATTGTTGATGTGTGGGTGAAAAGTTTCTGTTTTAATGGAAGTTTATAGAAGAAAGTAAATTATTGATAAAGAATAATTTATACCCAAGAGTGAATATTGAAAGAGATAAGTCCAAGTAAAGGTCCTATTTGATGGCTCATTCTAAAATACTTAGGAATGATAATTTTAATCTGACAAACTAAGTTATTTTTTTAACTAGTTTTTAGTCTCTAGAAGTAGGAGAACTACTTTTTAGGTTTAAAAGTACCTAAACTTTATAAGTTATTTGGACGAGAAAGTTAATTATGAATTTCTAGAAACTCATTTCAGGAAAGAGTCTACGAAATTCTTTCAATTAAAATTGGTTATAAAACCTGTGGTTCGACTCCACAATTTCGGAAACACACTGAACGTAGAATAGGACCGGGTCGATTTGCAAGAAACCTAACTTGAATTAGTCGTCCTGTGATGGCGTCTGCTTTTACCCCCTAAGGAGGAATGGTTCAGGAATGGATTACGTCTGCTGCTTGAATAATAAGACGTATTTGAGTATTTAAGGGGGATAGGGATTCGGTTGTCACACATCTATAAGTCGTTAAATTTGAGTCGATTACTATAGGGAGGTGCCATGAAGGAATCAAATTCGACATCTTGAAAGTCTGAATATTACGTTAAGATCAGTTTCATTGATGTCCGATGGTTTTAAATTGTGATCCACTTGAGTTATTGGTTTCGTCCAATAAGTATAGTGTAATCGTAGTGAGGGGTTTTTTTTATTGCGATGGAAGATTAGATAATAGCAGGGTATAATAGTTCAGATAATTTCAAATTTCTTGGGTTTTTTCAAGTAAAAATCGGTTTAATATGAGGTTTTAGTGCTGACATTATTTAGATGTAACCTACTGATGTAGTAATGAGGATGAGAATAAATATTGTGTGATCGTGGAAATACGTTATTTGTTCTAATAAGTGGAGAAGCACTGTCATTGGAGTCCTAGACATCCTCATGTTGGCATTCTAAAAGAAGGTAGTTTCTTCCTGGTAGGAGGCTTAAATCCTATACATCTGTCTGTCTTTTAGTTAGTTAGAAATTAAAGGGATTTCTGATATCTGTGATCAGCGGGCGGGAAAGGTGCTGCCATTCAATGGAGCGAAGGTAGGAAGGTCGGGGAAGTAATGTTTACGTTTTGATATTAAAGCTTCTCAGGACAATAATTATGAATAAGTTAACAGCTACTATGAAAATGGAGAGATACGATGGATGAGACAATATTTCATGCTGGTAGGGCCATCTGGGTAGTTCTGAATATCGTTCGTGGTATACCATTTAATCCTAGAAGTGTTGGAGGAAGAAGGTTAGTTTACCTAGAAATTTAGTACAGAAGTTTGAGGTTTTAATCATAAGAATTCAGAGAAATCCAGTGAAAGGGGGAATCAGTGGAACAATACCCCGAAATTCCAATTAAGCTCCTAGGATAGATCGTAGTGGAAGTGAGCTACAAGTATAGGTGTCATGAAGAATATGTCGATTGATGGAGTTTGCTAAGATAATCCTGTTATCTTATTCAGTAATTCTGATAAAAAAGTTTGAAAATCCATGAATTTTAGCTAAAAAATCTGGTTTGTCTGAGAAGTGTTCTAAATGCTCTAAATCGACGAAATATGCAGTAAAACATCATTTTGCCATATTTTCCGATTTTCTCAATGCTTTTGGTATTTTTAAAAAATATATGAAATATATGAAAAGCCTGAAATATACGAAACACAATGAAGCATTGAAAAAATCGAAAAATATGGTAAAATGATGTTTTACTGCATATTTCGACGATTTGGAGGATTTTGAGCACTTTTCACACAAACCTATCTTTTTAGCTAAAATACATGGATTTTCCCACTTGAAATATATATATTGACTCAATACTACACTAAAATGTCATATTTAAGTTACATTCAGCATAAAATTCAATTCCATCAGCAATTCTGATAAAAAAGTTTGAAAATCCATGAATTTTAGTTAAAATATCAGGTTTGTCTGAAAAGTGTTCTAAATGTTAAAAATCGTCGAAATATGCAGTAAAACATCATTTTACCATATTTTTCGATTTTTTCAATGCTTTTGGTATTTTTTAAAAAAATATATGAAATATATGAAATGCTTGAAATATATGACATAGCTGAAGCATTGAAAAAATCGAAAAATATGGTAAAATGATGTTTAACTGCATATTTCGACGATTTTTAGCATTTAGAAAAATTTTCAGACAAACCTGATATTTTAGCTAAAATTCATGGATTTTCAAACTTTTTTTTCAGAATTGCTGATGGAATTGAATTTTATGCTGAAAGTAACTTAAATATGACATTTTAGTGTAGTATTGAGTCAATATATACTTCAAGTGTGAAAATCCATGTATTTTAGCTAAAAAGAAAGGTTTGTGTGAAAAGTGCTCAAAATCCTCCAAATCGGCGAAATATGCAATAAAACATCATTTTACCATATTTTTCGATTTTTTCAATGCTTTTGCTATTTTTAAAAAATATGTGAAATATATGAAATGCTTGAAGTATATGAAATAGCTGAAGCATTGAAAAATCGAAAAATATGGTAAAATGATGTTTTACTGCATATTTCGACGATTTCGAGCATTTAGAGCACTTCTAGCAATACTGACAAAAAAGTTTGAAAATCCATGAATTTTAGCTAAAATATCAGGATTGTCTGAAAAGTGTTCTAAATGTTAAAAATCGTCGAAATATGCAGTAAAACATCATTCTACCATATTTTTCGATTTTTTCAATGCTTTTGGTATTTTAAAAAAATATATGAAATGTATGAAATGCTTGAAATATATGAAATAGCTGAAGCATTGAAAAAATCGAAAAATATGGTAAAATGATGTTTTACTGCATATTTCGACGATTTTTAGCATTTAGAACACTTTTCAGAGAAACCTGATATTTTAGCTAAAATTCATGGATTTTCAAACTTTTTGATCAGAATTGTTAGAAGTGCTCTATATGCTCGAAGTCGTCGAAATATGCAGTAAAACATCATTTTACCATATTTTTCGATTTTTTCAATGCTTCAGGTATTTTCAAAAAAAACAAAAGCATTGAAAAAATCGAAAAATGTGGTAAAAATGATGTTTTACTGTATATTTCGAGGATTTGGAGGGCATTTTGTGCACTTTTCACACAAACCTTTCTTTTTAGCTAAAATGCATGGATTTTCACACTTGAAATATATATTGACTCAATACTACACTAAAATGTCATATTTAAGTTACTTTCAGCATAAAATTCAATTCCATCAGTAATTCTGATAAAAAAGTTTGAAAATCCATGAATTTTAGCTAAAAAATCTGGTTTGTCTGAGAAGTGTTCTAAATGCTCTAAATCGACGAAATATGCAGTAAAACATCATTTTGCCATATTTTCCGATTTTCTCAATGCTTTTGGTATTTTTAAAAAATATATGAAATATATGAAAAGCCTGAAATATACGAAACACAATGAAGCATTGAAAAAATCGAAAAATATGGTAAAATGATGTTTTACTGCATATTTCGACGATTTTTAGCATTTAAAACACTTTTCAGACAAACATGATATTTTAGTTAAAATTCCTTGGTTTTCAAACTTTTTTATCAGAATTGCTGATAGAATTGAATTTTTTGTTGAAAGTAACTTAAATATGACATTTTAGTGTAGTATTGAGTCAATATATATTTCTAGTGTGAAAATCCATGTATTTTAACTAAAAAGAAATGTTTGTGGTGAAAAGTGCTCAAAATCCTCCAAATCGTCGAAATATGCATTAAAAGATCATTTTACCATATTTTTCGATTTTTTTCAATGCTTTTGCTATTTTTAAAAATACCTGAAGCATTGAAAAAATCGAAAAATATGGTAAAATGATGTTTTGCTGCATATTTCGACGATTTCGAGCATTTAGAGCACTTCTAGCAATTCTGATAAAGAAGTTTGAAAATCCATGAATTTTAGCTAAAATATCAGGTTTGTCTGAAAAGTGTTCTAAATGTTAAAAATCGTCGAAATATGCAGTAAAACATCATTTTACCATATTTTTCGATTTTTTCAATGCTTTTGGTATTTTTAAAAAATATATGAAATATATGAAATGCTTGAAATATATGAAATAGCTGAAGCATTGGCCCCCCAGCAAAATATGTAAAATGGATGTTTTAAGCATATTTCGTAGATTCGAGCATTTGAGCACTGCTAGCCAAATCTGACTCAAAAAGCTTGAAAATCATGATTTTAGCTAAAATATCGGTTTGTCTGAAAAGTGTTCTAAATGCTTAAAAAATCGTTTAGCAAATATGCAGTAAAACTTCTTTTACCATATTTTTCGATTTTTTAATGAATTCAGTATTTCTTATATTTCAAGCATTTCATGTATTACTATATTTTTCAGAAATACCAAAAGCATTGAAAAAAATTCGAAAAAATGTGGTAAAATGATGTTTACTGCATATTTCGACGATTTTAACTTTTAGGAACATTTTCTCCCCCCCCACCAGGTATTTTAGCTAAAAAATTCATGGATTTTCAAACTTCTTTTCTATCAGTTGTTGCTAGGAAGTGCTCTAAATGCTCGAAAATCGTCGAAATTTGCAGCAAAGCTCATTTTTATTCATATTTTTTCGATTTTTTCATGCTTCAGGTATTTTTAAAAATAATCAAAAGTATTGAAAAAAATCGGGTAAATATGGTAAATGACGTTTTTACTGTCATATTTCGACGTTTTGGAGCGATTTTGAGCACTTTTCACACAAACCTTTCTTTTTAGCTAAAATACATGGATTTTCACACTTGAAATATATATTGACTCTATACTACACTAAAATGTCATATTTAAGTTACTTTCAGCATAAAATTCAATTCTATCAGCAATTCTGATAAAAAAGTTTGAAAATCCATGAATTTTAGCTAAAATATCAGGTTTGTCTGAAAAGTGTTCTAAATGCTAAAAATCGTCGAAATATGCAGTAAAACATCATTTTACCATATTTTTCGATTTTTTCAATGCTTCATGGTATTTCGTATATTTCAGGCATTTCATATATTTCATATATTTTTTAAAAATACCAAAAGCATTGAAAAAATCGAAAAATATGGTAAAATGATGTTTTACTGCATATTTTGACGATTTTTAGCATTTAGAACACTTTTCAGACAAACCTGATATTTTAGCTAAAATTCATGGATTTTCAAACTTTTTGATCAGAATTGCTAGAAGTGCTCTAAATGCTCGAAATCGTCGAAATATGCACTAAAACATCATTTTACTATATTTTTCGATTTTTTCAATGCTTCAGTATTTTTAAAAATAGCAAAAGTATTGAAAAAAATCGACAAATATGGTAAAATGATGTTTTACTGCATAGTTCGACGATTTGGAGGATTTTGAGCACTTTTCACACAAACCTTTCTTTTTAGCTAAAATACATGGATTTTAACACTTGAAATATATATTGACACAATACTACACAGAAATGTCATATTTAAGTTACTTTCAGCATAAAATTCAATTCCATCAGCAATTCTGATAAAAAAGTTTGAAAATCAATGAATTTTAGCTAAAATATCAGGTTTGTCTGAAAAGTGTTCTAAATGCTAAAAACAGTCGAAATATGCAGTAAAACATCATTTTACCATATTTTTCGATTTTTTCAATGCTTCATGGTATTTCGTATATTTCAGGCATTTCATACATTTCATATATTTTTTAAAAATACCAAATGCATTGAAAAAATCGAAAAATATGGTAAAATGATGTTTTACTGCATATTTCGACGATTTTTAGCATTTAGAAAAATTTTCAGACAAACCTGATATTTTAGCTAAAATTCATGGATTTTCAAACTTTTTTATCAGAATTGCTGATGGAATTGAATTTTATGCTGAAAGTAACTTAAATATGACATTTTAGTGTAGTATTGAGTCAATATATACTTCAAGTGTGAAAATCCATGTATTTTAGCTAAAAAGAAAGGTTTGTGTGAAAAGTGCTCAAAATCCTCCAAATCATCGAAATATGCAGTAAAACATCATTTTACCATATTTTTCGATTTTTTTCAATGCTTTTGCTATTTTTAAAAATACCTGAAGCATTGAAAAAATCGAAAAATATGGTAAAATGATGTTTTGCTGCATATTTCGACGATTTCGAGCATTTAGAGCACTTCTAGCAATTCTGATAAAGAAGTTTGAAAATCCATGAATTTTAGCTAAAATATCAGGTTTGTCTGAAAAGTGTTCTAAATGTTAAAAATCGTCGAAATATGCAGTAAACATCATTTTACCATATTTTTCGATTTTTTCAATGCTTTTGGTATTTTTAAAAAATATATGAAATATATGAAATGCTTGAAATATATGAAATAGCTGAAGCATTGAAAAAATCGAAAAATATTTTAAAATGATGTTTTACTGCATATTTCGACGATTTCGAGCATTTAGAGCACTTCTAGCAAATCTGATCAAAAAGCTTGAAAATCCATGAATTTTAGCTAAAATATCAGGTTTGTCTGAAAAGTGTTCTAAATGCTAAAAATCGTCGAAATATGTAGTAAAACTTCATTTTACCATATTTTTCGATTTTCTCAATGCTTCAGCTATTTCATATATTTCAAGCATTTCATGTATTTCATATATTTTTTAGAAATACCAAAAGCATTGAAAAAATCGAAAAATGTGGTAAAATGATGTTTTACTGCATATTTCGACGATTTTTAACATTTAGAACACTTTTCATACAAACCTGATATTTTAGCTAAAATTCATGGATTTTCAAACTTCTTTATCAGAATTGCTAGAAGTGCTCTAAATGCTCGAAATCGTCGAAATTTGCAGCAAAACATCATTTTACCATATTTTTCGATTTTTTCAATGCTTCAGGTATTTTTAAAAATAGCAAAAGTATTGAAAAAAATCGAAAAATGTGGTAAAATGATGTTTTACTGCATATTTCGACGATTTGGAGGATTTTGAGCACTTTTCACACAAACCTTTCTTTTTAGCTAAAATACATGGATTTTCACACTTGAAATATATATTGACACAATACTACACTAAAATGTCATATTTAAGTTACTTTCAGCATAAAATTCAATTCCATCAGCAATTCTGATAAAAAAGTTTGAAAATCCATGAATTTTAGCTAAAATATCAGGTTTGTCTGAAAAGTGTTCTAAATGCTAAAAATCGTCGAAATATGCAGTAAAACATCATTTTACCATATTTTTCGATTTTTTCAATGCTTCATGGTATTTCGTATATTTCAGGCATTTCATACATTTCATATATTTTTTAAAAATACCAAATGCATTGAAAAAATCGAAAAATATGGTAAAATGATGTTTTAATGCATATTTAGACGATTTTTAGCATTTAGAACACTTTTCAGACAAACCTGATATTTTAGCTAAAATTCATGGATTTTCAAACTTTTTTATCAGAATTGCTGATGGAATTGAATTTTATGCTGAAAGTAACTTAAATATGACATTTTAGTGTAGTATTGAGTCAATATATACTTCAAGTGTGAAAATCCATGTATTTTAGCTAAAAAGAAAGGTTTGTGAGAAAAGTGCTCAAAATCCTCCAAATCGTCGAAATACTCAGTAAAACCATTTTACCATATTTTTCGACTTTTTTCAATGCTTTTGCTATTTTTAAAAAATATATGAAATATATGAAATACTTGAAATATATGAAATAGCTGAAGCATTGAAAATATCGAAAAATATGGTAAAATGATGTTTTACTTCATATTTCGACGATTTCGACCATTTAGAGCACTTCTAGCAATTCTGATAAGAAGTTTGAAAATCCATGAATTTTAGCTAAAATATCAGGTTTGTCTGAAAAGTGTTCTAAATGCTAAAAATCGTCGAAATATGCAGTAAAACATCATTTTACCATATTTTTCGATTTTTTCAATGCTTTTGGTATTTTTAAAAAATATATGAAATATATGAAATGCTTGAAATATATGAAATGTGAAGCTTAAAAAAACGAAAAAATATGGTAAAATGATTTTTA
>NC_069431.1:27567370-27582370 GCF_026875155.1 Cherax quadricarinatus
TTAAGTTTAGCTTTGCAGTTATCAAAAAAATTAATTCCATTCCCTAGTTCTCCGCATTTCTAGAAAAAAACAAAGATATCTTCTGCTACGTCCCAAGTCATGTTGATGCTCAGGGCAACGAGCGGGCAGACTTTACGGTAAGGCCAACGGTACATGACGTTCCCGTTTCACATAGAGGCATTCCATTTTACCCTACTTACTAGGTCATTTATTTTTTCATACTTCCTGTAAATTTCCGTCCTTTGTACACTTAATTCTTTATATTTTCCTTATTTCATTTCACTCTTTCATATTCGCATTCTTCAAATTCACTTTCAACTTTCTCTTTGTGTTTTTACTTATTCATACACATTGCTTTCAACTAAATTTCATCAGACCCACTTCTTTTAGACGCAATCCCTTCACTCTCACTCCTTTCACTCCTTACCTTCATATTCACTTCCTTCAAGTTATCTTGCGGTGCAACACTCACCATTGATCTCATTCATTACTTTTCCCGAGAATGATATTCCGCGAGTAATTAATCATCTTCATCAGACATTTCCTCAAAATATTCTCTTTATCTCTCTAAAACCTCTCGTCCCGTAAGTTTCATGGCGTACAGAAATATATTGTAGTAGTGATGAGGCGGCTCAGTGACTCCTGCGGCAGAGTGGCTTCCTTTTCCTGAGCAGTCTCTGCGGCAGAGTGGCTTCCTCCTGAAAAGGGCTGCGGCTGAGTGGCTCCTTTTCCTGGGTGGCTCCTTTTCACACCTATATGCTAAAGACCTTGACCTCGTCCTCGAGACCACCTCGCCCTCGAGACCATCTCACCCTCAACCCCCCACCCACGCACCACCCCCCCACGACCCCCACCCCGCGCCCCCCCACCACGACCCCCACCCCCGCCCGCCCCCACGCCCCGCCCCACGCCTGCCCCTCTCGCCACCCGCACCCCTCGTGCCCCTCCATCGCGCCCGCCCGCGCCTTCTGCTGTGCCTTCTGCAGCGTCGTCCGGATCGCCCCCGCTCCCCGAATTTTTTTTCCGTTTTTTTTCAATTTTTTTTTCATTTTCTTGTGCTCTCCTCGGATCAAATTTTTGAGGTTCCCTCTCCCCCACTTTCATCCCCATCCCCAATTTTTTTTTTAAATTTCATTTTCTTTTGCTCTCCTCGGATCAAGTTTTTGGATTCCCCCTCTGGGGTAAGCAATCAAAATGGATCTCCCACTTTCACCCCAATTTTTTTTCTCGATAATACAAAGACTCCATCTCCTTGGATCAAAGGTTTTCTTGATAATACAAAGACTCCATCTCCTCGGGATCAAGTTTTTCTCGATAATACAAAGACTCCATCTCCTCGGGATCAAGTTTTTCTATATATCAAATAATACAAAGACTCCAATTCCTCGGATCAAGCTTTTGATTCCCCCCTATGGGGTTTCGAAATTCTTATGATCTCCTTGGATCAAGTATTTCTCCCTCCATCTCCTCGGATCGAGTTTTGGATTCCCCCTCTGGGGGTAAGCATTCAAATGAACTCCTCCTATGAGGCATGGTACTTTCTCTTACTACAGGTCTAAACAAGTGTGACATCACCCCACCTGTGTTTACTCGGCGGACAGTGACGTCACGTGATGACCTCACACATACAAGCTGAATCTTGTCGACTTCCCCTATGTCGTGACGTCACGTGGATGACCCCACACACAGGCTGATCTTGGTCTGACTTCCCCCTACACATTTCATTATACAACATAGGGAAAACATTTTCACTCTTAACCCAGGATAACCCAAATGATTTCACATTTCAGGATAACACTAATACACAATATTATTCATTATTTATTATTATACAACCATTTCATTTCATATACATTTCTGGTAATACAACTTGGGAATTACTCTATTCTCCTACGTTTAGATCAGGGTGTCCATAAGCCAGGATTCATTAGTATTCAATGATACCTTTTATCATCAAAGGCTGACAAGCTCTCTTGTTAATTCTTACTGTACATATTTCACCTTTACGTTACTTATAGACTTACACGTGAATAATTCTCTATCTACATTTGTTAAAACATTCTTATATCTTGCATGAGTTATTAATTCGAAGGGATACCCTTGGCTCTGCTGACAGTAGTTGATCTTCCAGCAATCTTTACAGGAATACATTTTAGCTTTCAGTGCTATCAACTCACTAATATTTTATCACACATTTCAGATTTCAATAACCCCAGCTCACCTTTTCTACTATTATCATATAAGGGATGATCAGGAGCTGAAATTTGAAAAATTCATATATCCTAACAAAGGTTCACTTTTTAACTCGGTGTACAAATCTTTACATTTTAAGCTATAAATATACGAGTCAGTATCGGTATAAAGAAGTCTTACATCATCACCATAATGTTGTTTTAAAACTTTATACCAAAATGATACAATTTCTTTTAGCAATCTCAAGAATTTGAAAACCGAGATAAAGTGGTTGTTTAACTCTAATTTCTCTTTGTTGAATGTACAAATCACTTATCTTGATTCAAATGTGTGATATTTTTTAAGAAAGGATCTTCAGACGCTCTAGCAAATGCTTTCTCATTATTGATATAACTATAATATTCAGCATACTTTGTAATATCAACAATGATTCCCATATATGGCGTTATTAGTTAATTTGAAAGCTTTTGACTTGATAGGACATCGTGTGGTTTGTTCTCTGTGCGATATTAGTTGTTATGAAAGGTTCTAAAAATTTTGACTGAGTATATTCATATACAGGCATGAACCTTTTCCACCTCTAACCCAGTTCCAGTAATAATTGTAACAAATCTAGACTGATCAAATAATTTTTCTGAGGTAAATGACTGGCCACTAATTTCGCATTAGATTTGGGGATCTTTCTACCTTCATTTTTCAATATAGATTCACAATAAGGAGATAACATTCTTCTGATATATTCATGTGTGATAATATCAAAGGAAGTTCATCAGTAGTCTAGCTACCTCAGGGACATGGGCTTGGTATCACATTCTATCCAACATCCCTTTGACCTTCACACGAACGTTACTTAATCCCACATCGAGGAAAGCATTCTTCTCCTCATTCGATAATTTTCTGATACCTTCTGTGGAAGAGCTTCACCATCTCACTAGCATACATAGAATTAAAATCTAGATATAAAATATGAGTGCCTATTCTACTCTCAACATCAAAATTGGGATTAATTAAGGGATTATCGCTTAGAATACTGATTAATTTGCTCACATAAACCCTCCTCTGAGATTCCTTTTAATCAAGTCATATAATTCATGGGAATATAACATATCTAATTTCACATTAGTTTTCAGAGGATGCACCCAACTGATGAAGGTAAACTTATATAATTACTAACATCTAGCTTATAATTATCTTTGAGTGTTTTACGCCACTCCATGAAGACATCGGCTAACAATCCAACATCTGTCTTGAGATATAACATCAAGTAATCTCCTAAAGTCTTACATTTACCCAAGTCAAACACTTTCAATGCATGATCATAATCTTCCTGGGCAATAGCACTATTTCTCAAGAATTAAAAAAATGTTCTTTACTCAGTAATTTTGTTTCATCGAATTTCTTTAAACTGTCAATATAATCATAACACAAAACTTGTTTTCCTTTACATAATAAAGGTAACACTCTGAGGCACATCTTTCAGAATAGCCTCTGTATATTTCAGTGATTTACTGCCTTGATATGTTGATCTGCTAAGTGGAAAGAGATCCATTTAATAAAGACAGAGAATCTTGAAACCTAACCTTACCTATGTCTACTTTCAAGAATTTGAACCTTGTTTCGAATGAAGTTCAATTTCATATTTACCAACCTGCAATTCCTTTAAAATTATTCCTAAATCATACGACATGTTATGACAAAAAAGTTAATAATTTCTCATTCTTATCTTTACACTGCACAATTACAACGAGCACAATATGCACCAATATAATTATTGAATTTTAAAGTATTGGTCATGATGTTTATGTTTGTCTTGGGTATTATTGAGGTGTTACTACATAATTCACAACGTGATCTGGGAATCATGTCTCATCTTATCCTCCTCTGTCATATGGATTACATGATACTCTCTTCTAAACTTTATCTTACTCCATTCACCACTAACATTTAAAATGAAATAATTAACAGCATCCTCCCCTTATAACTCTTCATACACACTATTTCTCCTTTGCGATCAAATATAATATAACAATAGGCAATGGCTTTATGACGAGACTCAATTTTACCTGCCGGGGAGAGTGGTGTCTAATGCACATTCGAAATCAAATACTAACCGATATATTCGCTGGAATGTGTATGACTAAAATTTTTAAAGTGTACTGTTGTTCCTTCCGGAAGGAATACGAGAATCTGTTTGGATTTTACATCCATCTTCGTGGATATCTAACTCTTCCTTTGTATTCAAACTTCATCAAACAACTATGACAGTGCTTCTTTACACCATGATCCTTCATTATCGTTCTAAACATACCCGTCAAATCTTTGATTAAAACCAAATGACTCATTCAACAATAATGCACACATGATGTCCTTATATTTCTTATTCCCCTCCCCCCTACGACACATAGCCACAAATGTCCCACCTTGATCCTTTCTTAGCTGATAAACATATAATGACACTTTATTTTCCTTCTCTAATATACCTAACTTATCACGTGTAATGGGAAAATCATCTATAGAGATTTTGCATGATTAAGACATCCTTTCTTAGTATTAACTGCTATGCGAATATTTTTCCATGACATATTCTTTTTATGACATTGATAGGCAGCAAAAGCACGCAGCACACACAACCCGTCATTAATCACTGGATTAAATACATATTCGATACTGAAAGATTCGATTTGTTCTATGATCCAACCAGATCCTTCCTGATCTTGCAACTCTGTCTCGTATCTTTCTAATATCGTTCCCACCCATCGATCAAATACTTCAGAGATTTCCTCTTCACTTACTAACTCAACGCTAAATTTATCACAAATTGTCCATTTTGATCATTACCTGATATGTTTTGACGTAATGTCCTTATAACTATAAATCGGGTGGATTCTGAGCGACATTGCTAGAGGTGATCTATCATACATATCTCGCATTGATCTATAAAATAATCCCTATAAGCATGTAAATACATTCTTAACTCTCTGTTATAAGTTGAAGGAACACTATATTTCCTCACTGTGTGCCTACCTCTAAAATTCTGGATGTATGTGATAATTTCTGGTCTCTCATCATGTGAGGTAGTTGCTCTCTCATCTTCACCTCCACTATTGTGTGCGACATTACTGTCAGACGCATGTGAGGTAGTTACTCTCTCTCATCTTCACCTCCACTAATGTGTGCGACATTACTGTCAGATGCGGCATGTGAGGTAGTTGTCTCTCTCATCTTCACCTCCACTAATGTGTGCGACATTACTGACAGACACGTCATGTGAGGCAGTTGCTCTCTCATCATCTTCATTAATGGGAACAGAAGTATCCACACCCCCGGTGCACCTCTGCGCTGTGAGGTACCAACACTAGTAGAACTACCTGCACTCTCATCTTCATTCCCCGTCGCACCTCCAAGCTGTGCGTCATTACTCTGTTTCATTCACAACAGTACCATGTGTATTTCCTGCAGAGGAAAAAGTATATCCAATTCATAACCCCAAAAAATATATTACATATACGAATTAAGATTTTAATGAATAGAACAAAAATCTTTCTCGAGTGACTAACACAATTTTACGATAAATATTTTTCAACAATTTTACAACAAAGTAAAAGACAGTGATCACAATTTGGATACATACCTGTTTCTACAGCCTTCTTCCATAATACATCTATGCGATCTCACTCATTCTGTAATTCTAACAACCTCTCATCACGATGTACACCACCTCTCTTGATTTCTAACGATCGTCGTCTTCTTATCAACAATCTCCTCTTCACTAATGCTTCCAAGTAATTCGCGTATATTCTTTTCTTATCCTCTGTTAAGAATTTCACTTATTAACGCACTTTTCCAGTAAAAATTTCACTCGTATGCTCCAACAACAAAATTAACCCAAAACATTTTTTTCCGTTATATCATTCCACTTGTTAAATAATATCTGTTTCACCACATATCAAGATTTTCTAAGTACAACTTACCTTTCTCCATGATGTGTGTGGATTCACCGTTGGAAGATGAGGTCAGCCAGGCTTGACGGATGGAAACACAATCCCCGCTCTGAGAGACTCCTTGACCTTATATGGGTCACCCCAAAGTATTGCGTCATGATTTTTGTACAACCCCCTCCGACGATAATCTCCTTACTGAACACTTGTGTCAACACAAGTCTGACAGACGGACGCCATGAAATGGTGTTCACACTCAAGGTAAGAAAATCACACGATCATTACGTATCTCCTTACTGAACACCGTGTCAGGTTTGTCTGAAAAGTGTTCTAAATGTTAAAAATCGTCGAAATATGCAGTAAAACATCATTTTACCATATTTTTCGATTTTTTCAATGCTTTTGGTATTTTTAAAAAATTATATGAAATATATGAAATGCTTGAAATATATGAAATAGCTGAAGCATTGAAAAAATCGAAAAATATGGTAAAATGATGTTTTACTGCATATTTCGACGATTTTTAGCATTTAGAACACTTTTCAGACAAACCTGATATTTTAGCTAAAATTCATGGATTTTCAAACTTTTTTATCAGAATTGCTGATGGAATTGAATTTTATGCTGAAAGTAACTTAAATATGACATTTTAGTGTAGTATTGAGTCAATATATATTTCAAGTGTGAAAATCCATGTATTTTAGCTAAAAAGAAAGGTTTGTGTGAAAAGTGCTCAAAATCCTCCAAATGGTCGAAATATGCAGTAAAACATCATTTTACCATATTTTTCGATTTTTTCAATGCTTTTGCTATTTTTAAAAATACCTGAAGCATTGAAAAATCGAAAAATATAGTAAAATGATGTTTTGCTGCATATTTCGACGATTTCGAGCATTTAGAGCACTTCTAGCAATTCTGATAAAGAAGTTTGAAAATCCATGAATTTTAGCTAAAATATCAGGTTTGTCTGAAAAGTGTTCTAAATGTTAAAAATCGTCGAAATATGCAGTAAAACATCATTTTACCATATTTTTCGATTTTTTCAATGCTTTTGGTATTTTTAAAAAATATATGAAATATATGAAATGCTTGAAATATATGAAATAGCTGAAGCATTGAAAAAATCGAAAAATATGGTAAAATGATGTTTTACTGCATATTTCGACGATTTTTAGCATTTAGAACACTTTTCAGACAAACCTGATATTTTAGCTAAAATTCATGGATTTTCAAACTTTTTTATCAGAATTGCTGATGGAATTGAATTTTATGCTGAAAGTAACTTAAATATGACATTTTAGTGTAGTATTGAGTCAATATATATTTCAAGTGTGAAAATCCATGTATTTTAGCTAAAAAGAAATGTTTGTGTGAAAAGTGCTCAAAATCCTCCAAATCGTCGAAATATGCAGTAAAAGATCATTTTACCATATTTTTCGATTTTTTCAATGCTTTTGCTGTTTTTAAAAATACCTGAAGCATTGAAAAAATCGAAAAATATAGTAAAATGATGTTTTGCTGCATATTTCGACGATTTCGAGCATTTAGAGCACTTCTAGCAATTCTGATAAAGAAGTTTGAAAATCCATGAATTTTAGCTAAAATATCAGGTTTGTCTGAAAAGTGTTCTAAATGTGAAAAATCGTCGAAATATGCAGTAAAACATCATTTTACCATATTTTTCGATTTTTTCAATGCTTTTGGTATTTTTAAAAAATATATGAAATATATGAAATGCTTGAAATATATGAAATAGCTGAAGCATTGAAAAAATCGAAAAATATGGTAAAATGATGTTTTACTGCATATTTCGACGATTTCGAGCATTTAGAGCACTTCTAGCAATTCTGATCAAAAAGCTTGAAAATCCATGAATTTTAGCTAAAATATCAGGTTTGTCTGAAAAGTGTTCTAAATGCTAAAAATCGTCGAAATATGCAGTAAAACATCATTTTACCATATTTTTCGATTTTTTCAATGCTTCAGCTATTTCATATATTTCAAGCATTTCATATATTTCATATATTTTTTAAAAATACCAAAAGCATTGAAAAAATCGAAAAATATGGTAAAATGATGTTTTACTGCATATTTCGACGATTTTTAACATTTAGAACACTTTTCAAACAAACCTGATATTTTAGCTAAAATTCATGGATTTTCAAACTTCTTTATCAGAATTGCTAGAAGTGCTCTAAATGCTCGAAATCGTCGAAATATGCAGCAAAACATCATTTTACCATATTTTTCGATTTTTTCAATGCTTCAGGTATTTTTAAAAATAGCAAAAGTATTGAAAAAAATCGAAAAAATATGGTGTGAAAATCCATGTATTTTAGCTGAAAAGAAAGGTTTGTGTGAAAAGTGCTCAAAATCCTCCAAATCGTCGAAATATGCAGTAAAACATCATTTTACCATATTTTTCGATTTTTTCAATGCACTTTTAGCAATTCTGATAAAAAAGTTTGAAAATCCATGAATTTTAGCTAAAATATCAGGTTTGTCTGAGAAGTGTTCTAAATGCTAAAAATCGTCGAAATATGCAGTAAAACATCATTTTACCATATTTTTCGATTTTTTCAATGCTTCAGCTATTTCATATATTTCAAGCATTTCATATATTTCATATATTTTTTAAAAATACCAAAAGCATTGAAAAAATCGAAAAATGTTGTAAAATGATGTTTTACTGCATATTTCGACGATTTTTAACATTTAGAACACTTTTCAAACAAACCTGATATTTTAGCTAAAATTCATGGATTTTCAAACTTCTTTATCAGAATTGCTAGAAGTGCTCTAAATGCTCGAAATCGTCGAAATATGCAGCAAAACATCATTTTACCATATTTTTCGATTTTTTCAATGCTTCAGGTATTTTTAAAAATAGCAAAAGCATTGAAAAAATTCGAAAAATATGGTAAAATGATGTTTTACTGCATATTTCGACGATATGGAGGATTTTGAGCACTTTTCACACAAACCTTTCTTTTTAGCTAAAATACATGGATTTTCACACTTGAAATATATATTGACTCAATACTACACTAAAATGTCATATTTAAGTTACTTTCAGCATAAAATTCAATTCAATCAGCAATTCTGATAAAAAAGTTTGAAAATCCATGAATTTTAGCTAAAATATCAGGTTTGTCTGAAAAGTGTTCTAAATGCTTAAAATCGTCGAAATATGCAGTAAAACATCATTTTACCATATTTTTCGATTTTTTCAATGCTTCAGCTATTTCATATATTTCAAGCATTTCATATATTTCATATATTTTTTAAAAATACCAAAAGCATTGAAAAAATCGAAAAATATGGTAAAATGATGTTTTACTGCATATTTCGACGATTTTTAGCATTTAGAACACTTTTCAGGCAAACCTGATATTTTAGCTAAAATTCATGGATTTTCAAACTTTTTTATCAGAATTGCTGATGGAATTGAATTTTATGCTGAAAGTAACTTAAATATGACATTTTACGTGCATATTTCGACGATTTCGAGCATTTAGAGCACTTCTAGCAATTCTGATAAAGATGTTTGAAAATCCATGAATTTTAGCTAAAATATCAGGTTTGTCTGAAAAGTGTTCTAAATGTTAAAAATCGTCGAAATATGCAGTAAAACATCATTTTACCATATTTTTCGATTTTTTCAATGCTTTTGGTATTTTTAAAAAATATATGAAATATATGAAATGCTTGAAATATATGAAATAGCTGAAGCATTGAAAAAATCGATTTTTTGCATTTAGAACACTTTTCAGACAAACCTGATATTTTAGCTAAAATTCATGGATTTTCAAACTTTTTTATCAGAATTGCTGATGGAATTGAATTTTATGCTGAATGTAACTTAAATATGACATTTTAGTGTAGTATTGAGTCAATATATATTTCAAGTGTGAAAATCCATGTATTTTAGCTAAAAAGAAAGGTTTGTGTGAAAAGTGCTCAAAATCCTCCAAATGGTCGAAATATGCAGTAAAACATCATTTTACCATATTTTTCGGTTTTTTCATGCTTTTTGCTGTTTTTAAAATATACCTGAAGCATTGAAAAATTGAAAAATATAGTAAAATGATGTTTTGCTGCATATTTCGACGATTTCGAGATTTAGAGCATTCTGAAATTTTGTTTAAAAGAAGTTTGAAAATCATGAATTTTAGCTAAATACAGTTTGTCTGAAAGTGTTTCTAAAGTAAAAAATTTCAAAAATATGCAGTAAAACTCATTTTACCATTTTTTCTCGATTTTTTAAATGTTTTTTGGTTTTTTTAAAAAATATATAAATTTTAAATGAAATGTTAAAAAATTTAAAAAAGCTAAAGCATTAAAAAATCAAAAAAAATATGGTAAAATGATGTTTTACTGATTTTCGACGATTTTTAGCTTTAGAACACTTTTCGACAAACCTGATATTTTGTAAAATTCATGGATTTTCAAACTTTTTAATCGAATTGCTAGAAGGGCCTAAATGCTCGAAATCGTCAAAATATGCAGTAAAAATTTTTTACTGCTTTTTCGGGATCTGGGCTTTTTGTCCCCCGAATGAATGTTGAATTTCCCAACTTGGACGAGTTAAACCCCTTTGTGGTTTTTACACAGAAATTAAAATAGCTTTTTAATACATTTTAATGAGGCAAACTCGGCTCGCGAACCTGAGCTTAAGAACAAAAAAGATAAAATAAAAATGCAAAAAACACTGCGACAGGCCTTTGGCCCATACTAGGCACGTTCTTTTTTAAACAAAAAACCTTGAAGTAAAAAAGAATACGTTAGATAAGCCAACTAACTATTAAAAGTAATTTTTAAACCCAAAACCCCTTCACTTGCGATTTATTAACCCTATATGTGCAGCTCCCCCAATGGTTTCATTTTTAAAGGCGACGTTCCACTCATCAATACGCAGCCCCAAAACCGGGACTTCCTGTACCCTTTTTAAAAACCTAAACTTTCATTTTAATCCGTTTTTCTCCATTATTTAGGGGGATTTTCTCAAAAACTTTTTTTGTATCACCTTATTTGTGCCCCTCCCACAAAAAATTTCAATTTGTCCTCAGCGGAAAAAAGAGTTCTGTTCCATAGTCTAAAAACAACTGAAAAAACTAGCAAGGGTGGAGATCATATCTTCGGCAGGAGAGGTGCAGAGTGTTAGAAGGGAATGTGTCATGGGGGGTTCAGTCCCTCTAGACCCAAGGTGTTTTCTCTTCTGTACCAAGATGCCATTGGTTGCAGTATCTGACAGTGATACAAAAATGATACACAATATCGACAGGTTGGAAAGACACATGGGCAATAGTTAAGTTGTTCCTCTCTCATGGGGGGTATTTGTGTTACCCCACAACATAAAAATCACACACAAACCCAAACTACAAACTCACCAAAAACACACAGGAGCTGTGCACGACCCCCCGCAATCCAAATAGGTGAGTAAAACCCCGCTAATTTTTTTCAGTAACTTATTACTGGAAACTAAAATTAAAAATTTTGGGTTTTAGGAGCGGCATGATTGAAGAAAGTGGAGGTTGAGCTCGCGGTTGTGTCTAAATCCCGAATTTTGTATGTGGCTGACCCCCAGAAAGTTTTTGAGTGGCATGACCTCCGGGGTTGTGGTGGCATGACCTCCAGGGGTAGTGGTGGCTGCTCCCGAGGTTTGGGGAGTGGCTGACCCCCCCCGGGGTAGTGGTGGCATGACCTCAAGGAGGTTTTGAGTGGCTGACCTCAGGGGTTGGAGTGGCTTGACCTCCCGGAGGTGTAGTGGATACCCAGGAGGATGAGGGATGACCTAAGGAGGTAGTTAGTGGCTGCCCCCGGGGGGAGTGGTGGCCCTGACCTCCAGGAGGTTTTGGTGGCAGACCTCCAGGAGGTAGTGAGAGGTGACCCCGGAGGTAGGAGTGGCCCTGCCTCCAGGAGGAAGGGAGTGGCATGACCCAGGGGTAGTGAGTGGTGACCTCAGGAGGTAGTGGGTGCTGGCCCCCAGGAGGTAGTGAGTGGCATGACCTCAGGAGGTAGGAGTGGAGCCTCAGGGGGTGTGAGTGGATGACCTCCGGGGTGTGAGTGGCTGACCTCCAGGAGGTAGTGAGTGGCATGACCTCCCGGGGGTAGTGATGCTGCCTCCAGGAGGTAGTGAGTGGCCCCTGACCTCCAGGAGGTAGTGATAGCGGCCTCCGGAGGTAGGAGTAGCGGACTCCAGGAGGTAGTGAGTGGTGACCCCCAGGAGGTAGAGTTTGCCATGACCCCCAGAAGGTTTGAGGGAGCCCCGGAGGAAGGAGAGCGTGATCTCCGGGGTAGTGAGTGGCTGACCTCCCGGAGGTAGTGGTGGCATGACCCCCAGGAGGAATGAGTAGCTTTACCTCCAGGAGGGGGAGTGGCCCCTGACTCCAGGAGGTTGGTTGCATGACCCCCGAAGGTTGTGATGGCCTGACCCCCAGGAGGTAGTGGTGGAATGACCTCCAGGAGGTTGTGAGTGGCAGGCCCCCAGGAGGTGTGAGTGGGATGACCCCCAGCAGGTAGTGAGTGGCATGACCTCCCGCAGGTAGGGGGGGCGTGACCCCCAGGAGGTGTGATTGGTTAACCTCCGGAGGTAGTGATAGCATGCCCCCCAGGAGGTGTGTTGGCATGACTCCAGGAGGGTAGTGAGTGGCCGACCCAGGAGGTAGTGAGTGGCATGACCTCCCGGAGGTGTGAGTGGCATGACCTCCAGGAGGTAGTGAGTGGCTGACTCCAGGAGGAGTAGTGGTGACCTCCAGAAGGGAGTGAGTGGCTGCTCCAGGAGGGAAATGGGGGTGTTCCGGGGGTAGGAGAGGCATGACCTCCGGGGTAGTGAGTGGCATGACCCCCGGAGGAAGTAGTGCATGCCTCCCGGAGGTAGGGTGGCAGACCTCCCGGAGGTGTGATTTGGGATGACTCCAGGGGTTTTGAGAGGCTGACCCAGGAGGTAGTGAGTGGATGATCCCGGAGGTTGTGAGTGGCATGACCCCGGGGTAGTGAGTGGATGACCTCCGCGGTAGTGAGTGGCTGACCTCCGCAGGTGTGAGTGGAAGACCCCCCGAGGGAGGATTGGCATAACCCCAGGAGGTAGTGAGTAGCATGACCTCCCGGGGTAGGAGTGGATGACTCCAGGGGGGTAGGGTGGCATGACCCCCAGGGGGTAGTGAGGGATGACCTCCGGAGGTAGTGAAGTAGCGTGATCTCCGGAGGTAGGAGGCATGACCTGAGGAAAGGGAGTGAGTGGGGATGATCCGGAGGTAGTGAGAAAACGTGACCTCCGGGGTATGAGTGGGATGACCTCCGGAGTTAGTGATTGGGGACCTCGGGAGGTTGTGAGTGGCATGCCTCCGGGGGTAAGAGTGGCATGACCTCCCGGGGTAGGGTGGCATGACCCCCAGGAGGTAGTGAGTGGAATGACCTCCAGGGGTGTGGTGGCCCCGACCTCCAGGAGGTAGTGAGTGGCATGACCCCCCCAGGATGTAGTGGTAGCGTGACCCTCCAGGAGGTAGTGAGTGGATGACCTCCAGGAGGTAGTGAGTGGATGACCTCAGGAGGTTGGAGTGGCATGACCTCCAGGGGTAGTGAGGGCATGACCTCCAGGGGTGTGAGTGGCATGACCTCAGGAGGTAGTGGTGGCATGACCCCCAGGAGGTTTTTGAGTGGCATAACTCCAAAGGTTGTGAGTGGCATGACCTCCGGGGTTGTATGGGTGGACCTCCGGGGTAGTGAGTGGCGTGACCCCAAGAGGTTGTGAGTGGTTTCCCCCAGGGGTAGGGTGGCATGACCTCCCGGAGGTTTTTGAGGGGGATGACCTCCAGGAGGTAGTGAGTGGCGTGACTAGGGGTGTGAGTGGCATGCCCCCAGGAGGTAGTGAGTGGCAGACCCCCGGAGGTTGTGAGTGGGATGACCTCCAGGAGGTAGTGATGGGGATGACTCCTGGAGGTAGGAGGGCATGACTCCCGGGGGTAGTGAGCGGCCGACCTCCGGAGGTAGTGAGGGCATGACCCCCAGGAGGGAGGATGGAGACCCCAGGAGGTAGTGGGTGGATGACCTCCGGGTGTTGAGTGGCACGACCCCCAGGAGGTGGATGGCGAGCTCCAGGGGTTGAGTGAATGACCTAAAAGGAGGAGTGAGTGGCAGACCTAAGGGGTGTGAGTGGCATGACATCCGGAGGAGGAGTGGCATGACCTCCCCGGAGGTAGTGAGTGGGATGACTGAGGAGGTAGTGAGTTGCGTGCCCCCAGGAGGTGTGAGTGGCTGACCTCAGGAGGTAGTGAGTGGATGACCCCCCAGGAGGATTATTCATTACAAAAACGAATAATTCTTAATAAAAAAAGAAATAAAAAAAAGATAATATACAACTTAAATTTTTTTGACGTTTTCAGGTCAAGCCCAATAATATTTTATTATTTTATTTTTTAAAAATAATATTATTATTATTATTATTAATATAAATTAATATTTTGTTACTAATATGTATGGCAAAAAATAATATTACATAAAAATATAATAATTATTACTACTTCTTATTACACCCACTATATATACAATAATAATAAAAAATAATAATAAAAATTTCACACGGAGAGTTTTAATTTACTGTAATCGCATTTTAAAATCAAAAATTTTTCCCTTTAAGGTTGTGAAAGTTGCACAGAGGTTTTTAACCTTTGGGGTACCCCTTATACACATACAACAAATGGGTGGTGGTGATTTATGGTGGTGGTGGTGGTTTTGTGTGTGGTGGTGATTTTGATGGTGGTGGTGGGGGGGGTGGGGGGGATAGTGGTGGTGGTTTTGGTGGTGGGGGTGGTGGTGTGGTGGTGGTGGTGGTGGGGATGGTAGTGGGGTGGTGGTGTGGGGGGTTTTT
>NC_069431.1:27585135-27601048 GCF_026875155.1 Cherax quadricarinatus
AATTTTTTTTAAAAAATTTAATTTTAAATTTTTACGGAATTTTATAAAAAATTTTTTTATTAAAATTTTTTTAAATTGACATTTTAGTGTAGTATTGAGTCAATTTTATATTTCAAGAGTGAAAATCCATGTATTTTAGCTAAAAAGAAAGGTTTGTGTGAAAAGTGCTCAAAATCCTCCAAATCGTCGAAATATGCAATAAAACATCATTTTATCATATTTTTCGATTTTTTCAATGCTTTTGCTATTTTTAAAAATACCTGAAGCATTGAAAAAATCGAAGGATTTTTCACACAAACCTTACTTTTTAGCTAAAATACATGGATTTTCACACGTGAATATATTTGATCAATACTAACTAAAATGTCATTTTTAGTTACTTTCAGCATAAAATTCAATTCCATCACAATTTCGATAAAAAAAAGTTTGAAAATCATGAAATTGTTAGTAAAAATTCAGGTTTTGTCTGAAAAGTGTTCTTAATTGCTAAAATCGTCGAAATATGCAGTAAAACATCATATTGACTCAATACTACACTAAAATGTCATATTTAAGTTACTTTCAGCATAAAATTCAATTCCATCAGCAATTCTGATAAAAAAGTTTGAAAATCCATGAATTTTAGCTGAAATATCAGGTTTGTCTGAAAAGTGTTCTAAATGCTAAATATCGTCCAAATATGCAGTAAAACATCATTTTACCATATTTTTCGATTTTTTCAATGCTTCATGGTATTTCGCATATTTCAGGCATTTCATATATTTCATATATTTTTTAAAAATACCAAAAGCATTGAAAAAATCGAAATATATGGTAAAATGATGTTTTACTGCATGTTTCGACGATTTTTAGCCTTTGGAACACTTTTCAGACAAACCTGATATTTTATGTAAAATTCATGGATTTTCAAACTTCTTTATCAGAATTGCTAGAAGTGCTCTAAATGCTCGAAATCGTCGAAATATGCAGCAAAACATCATTGTACCATTTTTTTCGAATTTTTCAATGCTTCAGGTATTTTTAAAAATAGCAAAAGCATTGAAAAAATCGAAAAATATGGTAAAATGATGTTTTACTGCATATTTCGACGATTTGGAGGATTTTGAGCACTTTTCACACAAATACATGGATTTTCACACTTGAAATATATATTGACTCAATACTACACTAAAATGTCATATTTAAGTTACTTTCAGCATAAAATTCAATTCCATCAGCAATTTTGATAAATAGTTTGAAAATCCATGAATTTTAGCTAAAAAATCATATTTGTTTGAGAAGTGTTCTAAATGCTCTAAATCGTCGAAATATGCAGTAAAACATCGTTTTGCCATATTTTTCGATTTTCTCAATGCTTTTGGTATTTTTATAAATATAATGAAATATATGAAATGCCTGAAATAGACGAAAATACCAGAAGCATTGAAAAAGCGAAAATATGTAAAATGATGTTTTACTGCATATTTCGACGATTTTTAGCATTTATAAGACAAACCTGATATTTTAGCTAAAATTCATGGATTTTCAAACTTTTTTATCTGAATTGCTGATGGAATTGAATTTTATGCTGAAAGTTACTTAAATATGACATTTTAGTGTAGTATTGAGACAATATATATTTCAAGTTTGAAAATCCATGTATTTTAGCTAAAAAGAAAGGTTTGTGTGAAAAGGGCTCAAAATCCTCCAAATCGTCGAAATATGCAATAATACATAATTTTTATCATATATTTCGATTTTTTCAATGCTTTGCTATTTTTAAGAAAATACCCTGAAGGAATTTGAAAAAAAACGAAAAAAATGGTAAAATTGTGATGTTTTGCTGCATATTCGACGATTTCGAGCATTAGAGCACTTCTAGCAATTCTGATAAAGAAGTTTGAAAAAATCGATGAATTTTAGCCTAAATATCAGGATTATGTCTGAAAAGTGATTCTAAATCTAAAAGATCGTCGAAATATGCAGTAAAATATCATCTTAACCATATTTTTCGACTTTTTTTCAAGCCTTTGGTATTTTTAAAAAATATATGAAATATATGAAATTCTTGAAATAAAAAATAGCTTGAAGCACTGAAAAAAACGAAAAATATGGTAAAATGATGTTTTACTGCATATTTCGACGATTTTTAGCATTTAGAACACTTTTCAGACAAACCTGATATTTTAGCTAAAATTCATGGATTTTCAAACTTTTTTATCAGAATTGCTAGAAGTGCTCTAAAGCCCGAAATCGTCCGAAACAAATCAGTAAAACATCATTTTACCATATTTTTCGATTTTTTCAATGCTTCAGCTATTTCATATATTTCAAGCATTTCATATATTTCATACATTTTTTAAAAATAGCAAAAGCATTGAAAATATCGAAAAATATGGTAAAATGATGTTTTACTGCATATTTCGACGATTTGGAGGATTTTGAGCACTTTTCACACAACCTTTTTTTAGCAAAAATACTTGGATTTTCACACTTGAAATATATATTGACTCAATACTACACTAAAATGTCATATTTAAGTTACTTTCAGCATAAAATTCAATTCCATCACCAATTCTGATAAAAAGGTTTGAAAATCCATGAATTTTAGCTAAAATATCAGGTTTGTCTGAAAAGTGTTCTAAATGCTAAAAATCGTTGAAACATGCAGTAAAACATCATTTTACCATATTTTTAGATTTTTTCAATGCTTCCTGGTATTTCGTATATTTCAGGCATTTCATATATTTCATATATTTTTTAAAAATACCAAAAGCATTGAAAAAATCGAAAAATTATGTTAAAATGAATGTTTTACTGCATATTTCGACGATTTAGCATTTTAAACACTTCTCAGACAACCTGATATTTTAGGTAAAATTCAATGGATTTTTCAAAGTTTTTGATCAGAAATTGCTAGAAGTGCTCTAAATGCACGAAATCGTCGGAAATACGCAGCAAAAACATCATTTTACCATATTTTTTCGATTTTTCAATGGCTTCACATTTCAAATATTTCAAGCATTTCATATATTTCAATATATTTTTTAAAAATACAAAGCCATTGAAAAAAATCAAAAAAAATGGTGGATACATGATGTTTTACTGCGTATTTCGACGATTTTTTTAAGATTTGGAACACTTTTTCAGACAAACTGATCTTTTATGTAAAATTCATGGATTTTCAAACTTCTTTATCAGAATTGCTAGAAGTGCTCTAAATGCTCGAAATCGTCGAAATATGCAGCAAAACATCATTTTACCATATTTTTCGAATTTTTTCAATGCTTCCAGTATTTTTTAAAATAGCAAAAGCATTGAAAAAATCGAAAAATATGGTAAAATGATGTTTTACTGCATATTTCGACGATTTGGAGGATTTTGAGCACTTTTCACACAAACCTTTCTTTTTAGCTAAAATACATGGATTTTCACACTTGAAATATATATTGACTCAATACTACAATAAAATGTCCACTTTAAGGTATTTCAGCCATGAAATTCAATTCCATCACAAATTTGATAAATAGTTTTGAAAAATCCATGATTTTAGCTAAAATATCAGGTTTGTCCTGAAAGTGTCTGAATGCTAAAAAATCTCCCCATCGTAGAAATATGCAGTAAAACATCATTTTACCATATTTTTCGATTTTTTCAATGCTTCATGGTATTTCGTATATTTCAGGCATTTCATATATTTCATATATTTTTTAAAAATGCCAAAAAGAGCATATTCGACCGATTTTTAGCATTTAGAACACTTTCAGACAAACTGATATTTTAGCTAAAATTCATGGATTTTCAAACTTTTTGATCAGAATTGCTAGAAGTGCTCTAAATGCTCGAAATCGTCGACATATGCAGTAAAACATCATTTTACAATATTTTTCGGGGGGGGTGGGGGTCAATGCTTCACCTATTTTTTAAAAAATAGCAAAAGCATTGAAAAATCGAAAAATGTGGTAAAAATTATGTTTTAATGCATGTTTCGACGATTGGAGCATTTGTGGCACTTTCCACACAAACCTTTCTTTTTAGCTAAATCCATCAGTAAATTTCTGATAAAAAAAGTTTGAAAATCCCTGAATTTTTAAGCTAAAAAACAGGTTTGTTTGAAGAAGTGTTCTAAAGCTCTAATCGTCGAAGTATGCAGTAAAACATCATTTTGCCATATTTTTCGATTTTCTCAATGCTTTTGGTATTTTTTAAAAATATATGAAAAATATGAAATGCCTGAAATATACGAAATACCATGAAGCATTGAAAAAATCGACGATTTTTAGCTATTTCAACACTTTTTCAGACAAAACCTGATATTTAGCTAAAATCAGGGATTTTCAAACATTTTTATCGGAATTGCCGATGGAATTGAATTTTATGCTGAAAGTAACGTAAATATGACATTTTAGTGTAGTATTGAGTCAATATATATTTCAAGTGTGAAAATCCATGTATTTTAGCTAAAAAGAAAGGTTTGTGTGAAAAGTGCTCAAAATCCTCCAAATCGTCGAATATCCAATAAACCATCAATTTATATCATATTTTTTCGATTGTATTCAGTGCTTTTGCTATTTTTAAAAATACCTGAAGCATTGAAAAAATCGAAAAATATGGTAAAAAGATGTTTTGCTTCATATTTCGACGATTTCAAGCATTTAGAGCACTTCTAGCAATTCTGATAAAGAAGTTTGAAAATCCATGAATTTTAGCTAAAATATCAGGTTTGTCTGAAAAGTGTTCTAAATGTTAAAAATCGTCGAAATATGCAGTAAAACATCATTTTAAACCATATTTTTCGATTTTTTCAATGCTTTTGGTATTTTTAAAAAATATATGAAATATATGAAATGCTTGAAATATATGAAATAGCTGAAGCATTGAAAACATCGAAAAATATGGTAAAATGATGTTTTACTGCCTGTTTCGACGATTTTTAGCCTTTAGAACACTTTTCAGACAAACCTGATATTTTAGCTAAAATTCATGGATTTTCAAACTTCTTTATCAGAATTGCTAGAAGTGCTCTAAATGCTCGAAATCGTCGAAATATGCAGCAAAACATCATTTTACCATATTTTTCAATTTTTTCAATGCTTCAGGTATTTTTAAAAATAGCAAAAGTATTGGAAAAATCGAAAAATATGGTAAATATGATGTTTTACTGCATATTTCGACGATTCGAGGGATTTTAAGCACTTTTCACACAAACCTTTCTTTTTAGCTAAAATACATGGATTTTCACACATGAAATATATATTGACTCAATACTACACTAAAATGTCATATTTAAGTTACTTTCAGCATAAAATTCAATTCCATCAGCAATTCTGATAAAAAGGTTTGAAAATCCATGAATTTTAGCTAAAATATCAGGTTTGTCTGAAAAGTGTTCTAAATGCTAAAAATCGTTGAAATATACAGTAAAACATCATTTTACCATATTTTTCGATTTTTTCAATGCTTCATGGTATTTCGTATATTTCAGGCATTTCATATATTTCATATATTTTTTAAAAATACCAAAAGCATTGAAAAAATCGAAAAATATGTTAAAATGATGTTTTACTGCATATTTCGACGATTTTTAGCATTTAGAACACTTTTCAGACAAACCTGATATTTTAGCTAAAATTCATGGATTTTCAAACTTTTTGATCAGAATTGCTAGAAGTGCTCTAAATGCTCGAAATCGTCGAAATATGCAGTAAAACATCATTTTACCATATTTTTCGATTTTTTCAATGCTTCAGCTATTTCATATATTTCAAGCATTTCATATATTTCATATATTTTTTAAAAATACGCACAAGCATTTAAAAATAAAAAAATATGTAAAAATGATGTTTTACTGCATATTCGATCGATTTTTAAGATTTAGCAATCACTTTTCAGACAATCCTGATTATTTTAGCTAAAATTCATGGATTTCAAACTTCTTTATCAGAATGTGCTAGAAGTGCTTCTAAATGCTCGAAATCGTCAAATTTGCGCAAAACATCATTTTACCATATTTTTCGTTTTTTTCAATGCTTCACAGGTAATTTTAAAATACAAAAGCTTTGAAAAAATTCGAAAAAATATGGTAAAATGATGTTTTACTGCATATTCGACGATTTGGAGGATTTTGAGCACTTTTTCATACACACACCTTTCTTTTTAGCTAAAATACATTGGATTTTTCACAACTTGAAACATATATATTGAATCAAACTACACTAAAATTCCATATTTAAGTACATCAGCATAAAATTTCAATCCATCAGCAATTCTGATAAAAAAGTTGGAATAAATCCATGAATATTTTAGCTAAAATATCAGTTGCTGAAAAGTGTTCTTAAATGCTAAAATCGTTGAAATATACAGTAAAAACATCATTTTAACCATATGGGGCCGGGGGGGTGGTTTTTGAATGCTTTTGCTATTTTTTTATAAATACCTTGAAGCATTAAAAAAAAATCGAAAAATTGGTAAAATTATGTTTTGCTGCGATTTCGACGATTTCGAGCATTTAGAGGCACTTCTAGCAATTCGATAAAGAAGTTTGAAATCGAGAATTTTAGCTAAAGAATATCAGGTTTGTCTGAAAAGTGTTCTGAAATGATAAAATCGTCGAAATATGCAATAAAACATCTTTTAACCATATTTTTCGATTTTTTCAATGCTTCACAATTTTTTTAAAAAATAGCAAAAGCATTGAAAAAATCGAAAAATGTGGTAAAAATTATGTTTTAATGCATGTTTCGACGATTTGGAGCATTTTGTGCACTTTCCACACAAACCTTTCTTTTTAGCCTAAAAATGCAAGGATTTTCACACTTGAAAATGTCATATTTAAGTTAATTTCAGCATAAAATTCAATTCCATCAGTAACTCTGATAAAAAAGTTTGAAAATCCATGAATTTTTGCTAAAAAATCAGGTTTGTCTGAGAAGTTTCTAATGCTCTAAATCGGTCCGAAATAATGCAGTAAAACATCATTTTTTTGCCATATTTTTCGATTTTCTCAATGCTTTTGGTATTTTTTAAAAATATATGAAAAATATCAAATGCCTGAAATATACGAAATACCATGAAGCATTGAAAAAATCGAAAAAGGTACAGAAAAAAAAAATTATGTTTTACTGCATATCTCGACGATTTGTTAGCATTTAAGAACACTTTTCAGAATCAAAAATACAGGGATTTTCAAACATTTTTATCGGAATTGCTGATGGAATTGAATTTTATGCTGAAAGTAACTTAAATATGACATTTTAGTGTAGTATTGAGTCAATATGTATTTCAAGTGTGAAAATCCATGCATTTTAGCTAAAAAATCAGGTTTGTTTGAGAAGTGTTCTAAATTCTCTAAATCGTCGAAATATGCAGTAAAACATCATTTTGCCATATTTTTCGATTTTCTCAATGCTTTTGGTATTTTTTAAAAATATATGAAATATATGAAATGCCTGAAATATACGAAATGCCATGAAGCATTGAAAAAATCGAAAATATGGTAAAATGATGTTTTACTGCATATTTCGACGATTTTTAGCATTTAGAACACTTTTCAGACAAAACTGATATTTTAGCTAAAATTCAGGGATTTTCAAACATTTTTATCGGAATTGCTGATGGAATTGAATTTTATGCTGAAAGTAACTTAAATATGACATTTTAGTGTAGTATTGAGTCAATATGTATTTCAAGTGTGAAAATCCATGTATTTTAGCTAAAAAGAAAGGTTTGTGTGAAAAGTGCTCAAAATCCTCCAAATCGTCGAAATATGCAATAAAACATCATTTTATCATATTTTTCGATTTTTTCAATGCTTTTGCTATTTTTAAAAATACCTGAAGCATTGAAAAAATCGAAAAATATGGTAAAATGATGTTTCGCTGCATATTTTCGACGATTTGAGCCATTTAGAGGCACTTCTAGGCAATTCTGATCACAAGAAGTTTGAAAATCCATGAATTTACTAAAATATCAGGTTTGGCTGAAAAAGTGTTCTAAACTTAAATCGTCGAAATATGCAGTAAAACATCATCTTACCATATTTTTCGTTTTTTCAATCCTTTGTATTTTAAAAAATATATGAATATTGAAATGCTTGAAACATATGAAAAACTGAAGCATTGAAAACTGCCTGTTTCGACGATTTTTAGCCTTTAGAACACTTTTCAGACAAACCTATATTTTTTGCAAAAATTCAAGGATTTTCAAACTTCTTTATCAGATTGCTAGAAGTGCTTAAATGCGTCGAAATATCGAAATAGCAGCAAAACTATCATTTTACCATATTGTTCAATTTTTTTCAATGCTTCAGGTATTTTTGTGTGAAAAATAGCCAAAAGTATTGAAAAAATCGAAAAATATGGTAAAATGATGTTTTACTGCATATTTCGACGATTTGGAGGATTTTAAGCACTTTTCACACAAACCTTTCTTTTTAGCTAAAATACATTGATTTTCACACTTGAAATATATATTGACTCAATACTAACACTAAAATGTCATATTTAAGTTACTTTCAGCATAAAATTCAATTCCATCAGCAATTCTGATAAAAAAGTTTGAAAATCCATGAATTTTAGCTAAAATATCAGGTTTGTCTGAAAAGTGTTCTAAATGCTAAATATCGTCGAAATATGCAGTAAATACATCATTTTACCATATTTTCCGATTTTTTTTCAAGTGCTTCATGTATTTCGTTATATTCAGGCATTTCATATATTTCATATATTTTTTAAAAATACCAAAAGCATTGAAAAAATCGAAAAATATGGAAAAATGATGTCTTACTGCATATTTCGACGATTTTTAGCATTTAGAACACTTTTCATACAAACCTGATATTTTAGCTAAAATCACGGATTTTCAAACATTTTTGATCAGAATTGCTAGAAGTGCTCAATAATGCTCGAAATCGTCGACATATGCAGTAAAACATCATTTTACCATTTTTTTCGATTTTTTCAATGCTTCAAGTATTTTTAAAAATAGCAAAAGCATTGAAAAAATCGAAAAATATGGTAAAAATGATGTTTTACGCATTTTTCGACGATTTGGAGCATTTTTGTGCACTTTCACACAACCTTTCTTTTTAGCTAAAATAGCATGGATTTTCACACTTGAAATATATATTGACTCAATACTACACTAAAATGTCATATTTAAGTTACTTTCAGCATAAAATTCAATTCCATCAGTAATTCTGATAAAAAAGTTTGAAAATCCATGAATTTTAGCTAAAAAATCAGGTTTGTTTGAGAAGTGTTCTAAATGCTCTAAATCGTCGAAATATGCAGTAAAATATCATTTTGCCATATTTTTCGATTTTCTCAATGCTTTTGGTATTTTTTAAAAATATATGAAATATATGAAATGCCTGAAATATACGAAATACCATGAAGCATTGAAAAAATCGAAAAAATGGTAAAATGATGTTTTACTGCATATTTCGACGATTTTTAGCATTTGTAACACTTTTCAGACAAACCTGAAATTTTAGCTAAAATTCATGGATTTTCAAACTTTTTTATCTGAATTGCTGATGGAATTGAATTTTATGCTGAAAGTTACTTAAATATGACATTTTAGTGTAGTATTGAGTCAATATATATTTCAAGTGTGAAAATCCATGTATTTTAGCTAAAAAGAAAGGTTTGTGTGAAAAGTGCACAAAATGCTCCAAATCGTCGAAATATGCAGTAAAACACATTTTTACCATATTTTTCGATTTTTTCAATTTTGTTTTTTTTTGATATTTTTAAAAATACCTAAAGCATTAAAAAAATCGAAAAATATGGTAAAATGATGTTTTACTGATATGTCGGGGTTTTGGGAGCATTTAGAGCACTTCTAGCAATTCTAAATAAAAAAAGTTTGAAAACCCCTTTAAATTTTAGCTAAAATATAGGTTTGTTAAAAAGTTTTTAAAAATTTGCTAAAAATCTTTCAAAATATGCATTTAAACATCTTTTTTCCATATTTTTCGATTTTTTAAATTGCTTTTGGTATTTTAAAAAAAAATATATGAAATATATGAAATCCCTTAAAATATACGAAATACATAAAGCAAAAAAAAAAACCGAAAAATTTGGTTTAAAGGATGTTTTACTGCTTTTTTTCGACGATTTTAAAGCATTTAGAACATTTTCAGAAAAAACCTGATTTTTTAGAAAAAATTCATGGTTTTAAAACTTTTTTATAAAAAATTTGCTTTTGGAATTGAATTTTTTTGCTGAAAGTAATTTAAAATATGACATTTATGTTAGTTTTGGGTCAATATATATTTCAAGTGTGAAAATCCATGTATTTTAGTTTAAAAAAAAAGGGTTTGTGGGGAAAATTTGTTTAAAATCCTCCAAGTCGTCAAAAATATGCAGTTAAAAAATCATTTTCCCATTTTTTTCCCGATTTTTTCAATATTTTTTGTTTTTTTTTTAAAAATACCTGAAGCTTTAAAAAAATTTAAAAAAATAGGGTTTTTAAAATGATGTTTTGCCTGCATTTTTCGACGATTTCGAGCTTTTTGAGACTTTGGAAATTTTCTAAATAAAGAATTTTGGGAAAATCCATAAAATTTTAGCTAAAATATCAGGTTTGTCTGAAAAGTGTTCTAAAGGCTAAAAATCGTCGAAACAGGCAGTTTTCAATGCTTCAGCTATTTCATATATTTCAAGCATTTCATATATTTCATATATTTTTTAAAAATACCAAAAGCATTGAAAAAATCGAAAAATATGGTAAAATGATGTTTTACTGCATATTTCGACGATTTTTAACATTTAGAACACTTTTCAGACAAACCTGATATTTTAGCTAAAATTCATGGATTTTCAAACTTCTTTATCAGAATTGCTAGAAGTGCTCTAAATGCTCGAAATCGTCGAAATATGCAGCAAAACATCATTTTACCATATTTTTCGATTTTTTCAATGCTTCAGGTATTTTTAAAAATAGCAAAACAAAAAAATTGAAAAAAAAAAAATAAAAATAGGTAAAATGATGTTTTACTGCATATTTCGACGATTTGGAGGATTTTGTGCACTTTTCACACAAACCTTTCTTTTTAGCTAAAATACATGGATTTTCACACTTGAAATATATATTGACTCAATACTACACTAAAATGTCATATTTTAATTTCCTTTCAGAATAAAATTCAATTCCATACAGACAATCGATAAAAAAGTTTGAAAATCCATGAATTTTAGCTAAAATATCAGGTTTGTCTGAAAAGTGTTCTAAATGCTAAAAATCGTCGAAATATGCAGTAAAACATCATTTTACCATATTTTTCGATTTTTTCAATGCTTTTGGTATTTTTAAAAATATATGAAATATATGAAATGCTTGAAATATATGAAATAGCTGAAGCATTGAAAAAATCGAAAAATATGGTAAAATGATGTTTTACTGCATATTTCGACGATTTTTAGCATTTAGAACACTTTTCAGACAAACCTGATGTTTTAGCTAAAATTCATGGATTTTCAAACTTTTCTATCGGAATTGCTGATGGAATTGAATTTTATGCTGAAAGTAACTTAAATATGACATTTTAGTGTAGTATTGAGTCAATATATATTTCAAGCGTGAAAATCACTGTATTTTAGCTAAAAAGAAAGGTATGTGGGTGTGAAAAGTGCTCAAAATCCTCCAAATCGTCGAAATATGCAGTAAAACATCATTTAACATATTTTTCGATTTTTTCAATGCTTTTGGTATTTTTAAAAAATATATGAAATATATGAAATGCTTGAAATATATGAAATAGCTGAAGCATTGAAAAAATCGAAAAATACGGTAAAATGATGTTGTTTACTGCATATTTCGATTCGAACCGATTTCGAGCATTTAGAGCAACTTCTAGCTTTCTGATAAAAAAGTTTGTGTGAAAATCCATGAAAAAGAAATTTTATTTTTTTAGCTAATATATCAGGTTTGGTCTGAAAAGTTTTTCTAATGCTAAAAATCGCCGCAACAGCTTAAAACTCATTTTACCATATTTTTCGATTTTTTCAATGCTTCAGCTATTTTCATATATTCAAGCATTTCATATATAACATATATTTTTTTAAAAATACCAAAAGCATTGAAAAAATCGAAAACTATGTAATTTGATGTTTTACTGCATATATCGGACGACGATTTGAGGATTTTGATCACTTTTCACACAAACCTTTCTTTTTAGCTAAAATACATGGATTTTCACACTTGAAATATATATTGACTCAATACTACACTAAAATGTCATATTTAAGTTTACTTTCACCATAAAATTCCAATTCATCAGCAATTCTGAAAAAAAGTTTTGAAAATCCATAGAATTTTAGCTAAAAAATCAGGTTTGTCTGAAAAGTGTTCTAAATGCTAAAAATCGTCGAAATATGCAGTAAAACATCATTTTACCATATTTTTCGATTTTTTCAATGCTTTTGGTATTTTTAAAAAATAAATGAAATATATGAAATGCTTGAAATGTATGAAATAGCTGAAGCATTGAAAAAAATCGAAAAAAATGGTAAAAATGATGTTTACTGAATATTTCGACGATTTTCGATCATTTAGGCACTTCTAACAATTCTGATAAAAAAGTTTGAAAATCCATGAATTTTAGCTAAAATATCAGGTTTGTGCGAAAAGTGTTCTAAATGCTAAAAATCGTCGAAATATGCAGTAAAATATTTTACCATATTTTTCGATTTTTTTCAATGCTTCAGCTATTTCATGTATTTCAAGCATTTCACATATTTCATATATTTATTAAAAATACCAAAAGCATTGAAAAAATCGAAAAATATGGTAAAATGATGTTTTACTGCATATTTCGACGATTTTTAGCATTTAGAACACTTTTCAGACAACCCTGATATTTTAGCTAAAATTCATGGATTTTCAAACTTTTTTATCAGAATTGCTGATGGAATTGAATTTTATGCTGAAAGTAACTTAAATATGACATTTAGTGTAAGTATATAGCAATATTATTCCAAGTGTTGAAAATCCATGTAATTTTAGCTAAAAAGAAAGGTTTGGTGTGAAAAGTGCTCAAAATCCTCACCAGGGTCGTCAAATATCAGTAAACATCATCTTATACCATAGTTTCGATTTTTTCCAATGCTTTTGGTATTTTTTAAAAAAAGAATTGATATGAAATATATGAAATGCTTGAAATATATGAAATACTGAAACATTTGAAAAAATCGAAAAATATGGTAAAATATTGCTTTTTACTGCATATTTTCGACGATTTCGATTATTTAGAGCACTTCTAGCAATTCTGATAAAAAAGTTTGAAAATCAAAACTTTTAGCTAAAATATCAGGTTTGTCTGAGAAGTGTTCTAAATGCTAAAAATCGTCGAAATATGCAGTAAAACATCATTTTACCTTGTTTCTCGATTTTTTCAATGCTTCAGCTATTTCATATATTTCAAGCATTTCATATATTTCATATATTTTTTAAAAATACCAAAAGCATTGAAAAAATCGAAAAATATGGTAAAATGATGTTTTACTGCATATTTCGACTATTTTTAACATTTAGAACACTTTTCAGACAAACCTGATATTGTAGCTAAAATTCATGGATTTTCAAACTTCTTTATCAGAATTGCTAGAAGTGCTCTAAATGCTCGAAATCGTCGAAATATGCAGCAAAACACCATTTTACCATATTTTTCGATTTTTTCAATGCTTCAGGTATTTTTAAAAATAGCAAAAGCATTGAAAAAATCGAAAAATATGGTAAAATGATGTTTTACTGCATATTTCGACGATTTGGAGGATTTTGAGCACTTTGCACACAGACCTTTCTTTTTAGCTAAAATACATGGATTTTCACACTTGAAATATATATTGACTCAATACTACACTAAAATGTCATATTTAAGTTACTTTCAGCATAAAATTCAATTCCATCAGCAATTCTGATTAAAAAGTTTGAAAATCCATGAATTTTAGCTAAAATATCAGGTTTGTCTGAAAAGTGTTCTAAATGCTAAAAATCGTCGAAATATGCAGTAAAACATCATTTCACCATATTTTTCGATTTTTTCAATGCTTTTGGTATTTTTATAAAATATATGAAATATTTGAAATGCTTGAAATATATGAAATAGCTGAAGCATTGAAAAAATCGAAAAATATTTTAAAATGATGTTTTACTCCATATTTCGACGATTTCGAGCATTTAGAGCACTTTTAGCAATTCTGATAAAGAAGATTGAAAATCCATGAATTTTAGCTAAAATATCAGGTTTGTCTGAGAAGTGTTCTAAATGCTAAAAATCGTCGAAATATGCAGTAAAACATCATTTTACCATATTTTTCGATTTTTTCAATGCTTCACCTATTTCGTATATTTCAAGCATTTCATATATTTCATATATATTTTAAAATAACCAAAGCATTGAAAAAATCGAAAAATATGGTAAAATGATGTTTTACTGCATATTTCGACGATTTTTAGCATTTAGAACACTTTTCAGACAACCCTGATATTTTAGCTAAAATTCATGGATTTTCAAACTTTTTTATCAGAATTGCTGATGGAATTGAATTTTATGCTGAAAGTAACTTAAATATGACATTTTAGTGTAGTATGAGTCAATATATATTTCAAGTATGAAAATCCATGTATTTTAGCTAAAAAGAAAGGTTTGTGTGATAAGTGCTCAAAATCCTCCAAATCGTCGAAATATGCAGTAAAACATCATTTTACCATATTTTTCTATTTTTTCAATGCTTTTGGTATTTTTAAAAACTATTTGAAATATATGAAATGCTTGAAATATATGAAATAGCTGAAGCATTGAAAAAATCGAAAAATATGGTAAAATGATGTTTTACTGCATATTTCGACGATTTCGAGCATTTAGAGCACTTCTAGCAATTCTGATAAAAAAGTTTGAAAATCCATGAATTTTAGCTAAAATATCAGGTTTGTCTGAAAAGTGTTCTGAATGCTAAAAATCGTCGAAATATGCAGTAAAACAACATTTTACCATATTTTTCGATTTTTTCAATGCATCAGCTATTTCATATATTTCAAGCATTTCATATATTTCATATATTTTTTAAAAATACCAAAAGCATTGAAAAAATCGAAAAATATGGTAAAATGATGTTTTACTGCATATTTCGACGATTTTTAGCATTTAGAACACTTTTCAGACAAACCTGATATTTTAGCTAAAATTCATGGATTTTCAAACTTTTTTATCAGAATTGCTGATGGAATTGAATTTTATGCTGAAAGTAACTTAAATATGACATTTTAGTATAGTATTGAGTCAATATATATTTCAAGTGTGAAAATCCATGTATTTTAGCTAAAAAGAAGGTTTTTGTGAAAAGTGCTCAAAATCCTCCAAATCGTCGAAATATGCAGTAAAACATCATCTTACCATATTTTTCGATTTTTTCAATGCTTTTGGTATTTTTAAAAAATATATGAAATATATGAAATGCTTGAAATATATGAAATAGCTGAAACATTGAAAAAATCGAAAAATATGGTAAAATGATGTTTTACTGCATATTTCGACGATTTCGATTATTTAGAGCACTTCTAGCAATTCTGATAAAAAAGTTTGAAAATCCAAAATTTTAGCTAAAATATCAGGTTTGTCTGAGAAGTGTTCTAAATGCTAAAAATCGTCGAAATATGCAGTAAAACATCATTTTACCTTGTTTCTCGATTTTTTCAATGCTTCAGCTATTTCATATATTTCAAGCATTTCATATATTTCATATATTTTTTAAAAATACCAAAAGCATTGAAAAATCGAAATGGTAAATATGTTAACTGCTTTATTTCAGAATTTAGCATTTAAATTCAACAATTAAAAATTTTTTTAATTTTTTTAAATTTTTTTAAATTCTTTGAAAAAAAAACAAAAAAAAATTTTTAAAAATTTTTTTTTAAATCAATTTTTAAAAAA
>NC_069431.1:27601548-27616958 GCF_026875155.1 Cherax quadricarinatus
CGGGCCCTGTTGGCCCATATAGGCAGGTCCTTTAAAATTCATCCCACTAAAAAAACATTTGCCCAAACCCCAAATTTTTCAATGCTACCCAAGAAATAAGCTCTGATGTTAAAGGGTCCCACTCAAATCCAACCCCTCCCACTCATGTATTTATCCAACCTAGCGGAATCTACAGAAACGCGTCGCTGACCAGAGGACCTTCTACAACGTCTTCAGCCCTCCTACAGTGGATGTAGAGAGGCCTTCCCACCATGTTCTCCTGTCTTGGTATAGTTATTTCTTGTTGGATTTTGTTGTTACACTTTTTTGCTCTCTCCCTACAGCTTGCACCGTGTACCCAAGGTACAATGTTTCGCCCACAGACATTTACTACACAAGTTTTAAGGTGTTTCTTGTGTGTAATGTTTCGTCCACAAGGAAGGAAGGGTTCACTGTACCTAACCTAACCCAACCTGGAGTTGGCTTGTGTTTAATGTCTCGTCCACAAGGAAGGAAGGGATCACTGAACCTAACCTAACCTACCCTTGCGACAGCTGACTGAGCAACCAGGAGCCCTTGCCCTAGGGTCTTGACCTGTCTGGACTTCTTACCAAAACCTAACCTCCTCCAGAGGCAAGCTGTGGGCTTGGGAGTGACTGGTTGCGACAGGTCTATTATACAATTTGTTACAGTGTCCTTTAGTTGCCCATCCTGGTAAGACCTTTCAGTGAGTCGTGCTTGACAAACTTTTGTCCTGATGCCCAAGTTCCCAGGATAGCACATTGTTGGAAGGATTACCACAAACTCACCTGTCAGGAATTACTACAGGGGAAGGCTCCTAGTTTTGTGACCTGTCTCACTTCGTATATATAGCAGCTTGTGGGGACAGCATTTTGTACAGTTTCCACGGAATACTAACAGTGTCTACAGCCTGATGAAGTAGCGGAATCTACAGAAACGCGTCGCTGACCAGAGGACCTTCTACAACGTCTTCAGCCCTCCTACAGTGGATGTAGAGAGGCCTTCCCACCATGTTCTCCTGTCTTGGTATAGTTATTTCTTGTTGGATTTTGTTGTACACTTTTTTGCTCTCTCCCTACAGCTTGCACCGTGTACCCAAGGTACTTCTAGCAATTCTGATAAAAAAGTTTGAAAATCCATGAATTTTAGGTAAAATATCAGGTTTGTCTGAAAAGTGTTGTAAATGCTAAAAATCGTCGAAATATGCAGTAAAACATCATTTTACCCTATTTTTCGATTTTTTCAATGCTTCAGCTATTTCATATATTTCAAGCATTTCATACATTTCATGTATTTTTTAAAATACCAAAAGCATTGAAAAAATCGAAAAATATGGTAAAATGATGTTTTACTGCATATTTCGACGATTTGGGGATTTTGAGCACTTTTCACACAAACCTTTCTTTTTAGCTAAAATACATGGATTTTCACACTTGAAATATATATTGACTCAATACTACACTAAAATGTCATATTTAAGTTACTTTCAGCATAAAATTCAATTCCATCAGCAATTCTGATAAAAAAGTTTGAAAATCCATGAATTTTAGCTAAAATATCAGGTTTGTCTGAAAAGTGTTCTAAATGCTAAAAATCGTCGAAATATGCAGTAAAACATCATTTTACCATATTTTTCGATTTTTTTCAATGCTTCAGCTATTTCATATATTTCAAGCATTTCATATATTTCATATATTTTTAAAAATACCAAAAGCATTGAAAAAATCGAAAAATATGGTAAAATGATGTTTTACTGCATATTTCGACGATTTTTAGCATTTAGAACACTTTTCAGACAAACCTGATATTTTAGCTAAAATTCATGGATTTTCAAACTTTTTTATCAGAATTGCTGATGGAATTGAATTTTATGCTGAAAGTAACTTAAATATGACATTTTAGTGTAGTATTGAGTCAATATATATTTCAAGTGTGAAAATCCATGTATTTTAGCTAAAAAGAAAGGTTTGTGTGAAAAGTGCTCAAAATCCTCCAAATCGTCGAAATATGCAGTAAAACCATATTTTTCGATTTTTTCAATGCTTTTGGTATTTTTAAAAAATATATGAAATATATGAAATGCTTGAAATATATGAAATAGCTGAAGCATTGAAAAAATCGAAAAATATGGTAAAATGATGTTTTGCTGCATATTTCGACGATTTCGAGCTTTTAGAGCACTTCTAGCAATTCTGATAAAGAAGTTTGAAAATCCATGAATTTTAGCTAATACTTTCATCCCCCTGACAGTTACTTCAAAAGGCACCTGACTTAACAGAAGAAAATAAAGACTAGCATTCGTTCCTTTAATGAACATAAGAACATAGAAAGGAGGAACACTGCAGCAGGCCTGTTGGCCCATACTAGGCAGGTCCTTTACATACTTCTACTCTCCTTACCCATTTCTACTTTGTATTGGACTGATGAAGCCACTGTGTGGCGAAACGTTTCTTCAATAAAGATTCCCATGTGTTGCATAAGTGTCTCAATTCTTCAACTTGTCGGTTTTCAAAACCATTCATCACATCTGTCAGACACTGCAACATCATGGAATCTTGGTACAAAGACTTCAACGCTTGCCCAAACCTTTGGACGATGACCTACTTACATTAGTGGCAGGTCCCACTAAGATCCCGAGGTCCTTTACAATTCATCCCACTAACAAACATTTGACCTACCCAATTTTCAATGCTACCCAAGAAATAAGCTCTGATGTGCAAGTCCCACTCAAATCCAACCCATCCCACTCATGTATTTACCCAACCTAAATTTGAAACTACCCAAAGTCCTAGCCTCAATAACCAACTAGGTAGACTGTTCCACTCATCTACTACCCTTATTTCCATAAGAACATAAGAACATAAGAAAGGAGGATCACTGCAGCAGGCCTGTTGGGTCATACTCGGCAGGTCCTTTACAATCCATCCCACTAACAAAGCATTTGCCAAATCCAATTTTCAATGCTCCCTAAAAAATAAGGTCTGATAACTCTATCCACTCATTTGCAAGAGCCACTCAAATACAAGAGGTGTTTCTGTACTAAGATGCCATTGTGTTGCAGTGTCTGGTATACAATACTGAGAGGTTGGTAGGTAGACTCACAGGCAACAGTTAGGCAACTTTTATTCCGAAACGTATCGCCTTCACAGTAGGCTTCTTCAGTCGAATACAGAAAGTAGGCAGGAACAGTAGAGATATGAAGACGATGTAATCAGTCCATCACCCTTGATTTGAGATTGGAGAAGTTCAGTTCCATAGTCAGGAATAAATTTAAAGTTGGAAATACATGGATGATTCACTTATTTTATGAATATCCTGTGGAGATAGGTTTAGATACTAGGATCTACACTCTAATCTGAAGCGACAGAATAGAAAATACTTGTGAACATAAAAAAGAAGGAACACTGCAGCAGGCCTACTGGTTCATGTGAGACAGGTCCATGTCTCCCAAGGACCTAACCCAAGAACCCAACGTAGTCAGGTATTCGTTTGTAAATTGAATTGTGCATTAGAGAAATTTTTTTTGCACTCTAGTTTTTGATGGGAAAACATTGGGCAGCATCAAATTTTGGTTGGATAAATTTGTGAGTAAGACAGGTTGTATTTAATATTGGACATGCATCTCAGGTGAAACAGTTATCAAAGATCATTGCTTGGGTAAAACTGAAAATGATCTTGGCATTTGCTTCCCAATTTTCTGAACAATTTCGAAAGAAAGGTCTCTGGTAATAGGGTAGTTTGGTTGGGTAATTGGGTACTTTTAGTTTTGGTAAAAGGGTAAATTTGGTTTGTTAATACTAATAGTTTGTTAATACTATAGTTTTGTTAATACTATAGTTTGTTAATACTATAGTTTGTTAATACTATAGTTTGTTAATACTATAGTTTGTTAATACTATAGTTTGTTAATACTATAGTTTGTTAATACTATAGTTTGTTAATAACTATAGATTAATGGGATTTAAATAGATTACTGGATTTATATCAAGAAGTGTAAGCAACAGAAGTCCAGAGGTCATGCTGCAGCTTTATACATCATTAGTAAGGCCTCACCTAGATTATGCAGCTCAATTCTGGTCTCTATATTACAGAATGGACATAAATTCGTTAGAAGACATTCAGCGTAGGATGACTAAATTAATACATAGCATTAGAAATCTTCCTTATGAAGAAATATTGAAGACTCTTAAGTTACATTCATTTGTTAGACGAAGAATGAGGGGAGACCTGATCGAAGTGTATAAGTGGAAGATAGGTATTGGGTTGGTCAAATGTTTGTTAGTGGGATGAATTGCAAAAGACCTGCCTAGTATGGGCCAACAAGCCTGATGCAGTGTTCCTCCTTTCTTATGTTCCTATGTATTAATACATAGTTGGGTTATTGAGGCTAGGACTTTGGGTAGTTTCAAATTTAGGTTGGATAAATACATGAGTGGGAGGGGTTGGATTTGAGTGGGACTTGAACATCAGAGCATATTTCTTGAGTAGCATTGAAAATTGGGTTGGTCAAATGTTTGTTAGTGGGATGCATTGTAAAGGACCTGCCTAGTATGGGCCAACAGGCCTCCTACAGTGTTCCTCCTTTCTTATGTTCATTAAAGGAACGAATGCTAGTCTTTATTTTCTTCTGTTAAGTCAGGTGCCTTTTGAAGTAACTGTCAGGTGATGATAAGTATTAGGTGAATGTGCAACTAATGTCACACTTTATGAAATGTAACTTTAGTTGCAAATGTGTTCTTTTACTTTGCATATTGTCTGTATTCTTACAAACATACATAAAATGCTGTAGCTAGGTTTGTAATAGGGAAATTGATGGAAAAAAAAGGTCCTTTACAATTCATCCCACTAACAAACATTTGACCAACCCAATTTTCAATGCTACCCAAGAAATAAGCTCTGATGTTCAAGTCCCACTCAAATCCAACCCCTCCCACTCATGTATTTATCCAACCTAAATTTGAAACTACCCAAAGTCCTAGCCTCAATAACCCAACTAGGTAGTCTGTTCCACTCATCTACTACCCTATTTCCAAACCAATACTTTCCTATGTCCTTTCTAAATCTAAACTTATCTAATTTAAATCCATTACTGCGGGTTCTCTCTTGGAGAGATATCCTCAAGAACCTTGTTTTAATATCCCCTTTATTAATACATAGGAACATAAGAAAGGAGGACACTGCATCATCTTGTTGGCCATACTAGCATGTCTTTTACAATTCATCCCACTAACAAACATTTGACCAACCCAATACCTATCTTCCACTTATACACTTCGATCAGGTCTCCCCTCAGGAGGCAGCAGTATATAATGATGTAACTTAAGAGTCTTCAATATTTCTTCAAAGAAGATTTCTAATGCTATGTATTAATTTAGTCATCCTACGCTGAATGTCTTCTAACGAATTTATGTCCATTCTGTAATATAGAGACCAGAATTGAGCTGCATAATCTAGGTGAGGCCTTACTAATGATAGTATAAAGGGCTGCAGCATGACCTCTGGAAAGGATATTCATAAAATAGTGAATCATCCATGTATTTCCACCTTTAAATTTATTCCTGACTATGGAACTGAACTTCTCCAATCTCAAATCAAGGGTGATGGACTGAAGAAGCCTACTGTGAAGGCGATACGTTTCGGAATAAAGTTGCCTAACTGTTGCCTGTGAGTCTTCTAACCAACCTCTCAGTATTGTATACCGATACTGCAAACACAAGGCATCTTAGTACAGAAAACACCTCTTGTATTTTAGTTGGGCTCCTTGCAAATGAGTTTGGGACAGAGTTACAGACTTTATTTTTTAGGGAGCATTGAAAATTGGATTTGCAAAGGCTTTGGTTATGGGAAGGATTGTAAATTGTACCTTGCCGAGTATGGGACGGGGGGCGGGGGCGGGAGAGCGGGGAGTGGGGGTGGCGTGGCGAGGGGCGGAGATATGATAGGCTCGTGGCGGGGCTGTTGTACATATGATGGATTGTAGCACAGGGGTAAAGAGGGGGGATGCAGGCGTACATCTGGTGCTAGTAGATACGATCTTGCACACAGGGAGCACAGGCGGGCATAGGAGAGTGTAACTTGCTCAGTGTTAAGGGTGAGTTGTACTGCAGGTGATGATAAGTATTAGGTGAATGTGCTTATAAACAAGAACTGTTACTGAAGGCTCATAGAAATTCTGCCTTTGTTTCACAATCGGTCGTTCCCAGTTCTTCAAGAATGGATAGTCAATTTCAGAGGTTTCGTTGTCTTGGACAGAAGAAGAGCATCATTCGAATGTCGAAGAAAATGCTAAATGCTATGGAAGATTATGAATTTTGCCTTGCAAGATATGTACTAATTAAAATACTCTCAAGAAAGTATATTTGCAGAAAACAATTGCACTTCTGTTTACGTTTCCAAAAGCTTCTACTTGGCAGAAAGTTCTTCGAGATGTGGCACAAACACAATTCACAATATTTATGGATTCTTGATTGATACTTCATCAGTCTCGATATAAATACAGAAACAATGAACAAATGTATCAAAGCATGATGTCAGTTTTGTATTCATAAATATTGAATAACCGACACAAAGCTTTTAGTGACAAGATTTTCTCAAATAAAGAGTCTCATTAAAGATGTCTTTGAATTTTTCCAAGTATTTCCAATAAATCTAATATCATTAGTAGAGCATTGTAAGAGGCCTAGTGGCCCACGAGAGGGAGACCAGTCACTTTCTGTCTAATGCCATTGACTCTACTTAGTCAGTTACAGCTCATATCCACTAAAAACAAGGCAAGAATCTGACTACAATGCTTGTTTTATCTAACAAATTTTCAAAACTACACAGTGTTTTAGCTTCATTGATGATTCAGCACTTAGATCATTTAAAAGAGATCTGTAAAAAAAAAAGAAAAAATATACTATAGCAAAACCACAAAAGAGAACATGAGAACTTGAGGTGGAACACTGCAGTAGGCCATTGGCCCATACTAAGAACATAAGAAAGGAAGAACAGAGAAGGAGGCCTGTTGGCCTATAAAGCAGGTCCTTTACAATTCATCAATAACAAAATATTTGCCCAACCCCAATTTTCAATCTACATAAAAATAGCTCTGATGTGCATATGAAAGTCATCACTGAGCTAAATACAGGTCACTCTGAATGCAAATGTACAGGTTTCCTCGGATCTAAGTACAGGTCACGTCGGAGCAAAGTACAGGTCTACGTCTGGAGCATCACCTCTAAACACTTTTCAGACAAACCTGATATTTTAGCTAAAATTCATGGATTTTCAAACTTTTTTATCAGAATTGCAGATGGAATTGAATTTTATGCTGAAAGTAACTTAAATATGACATTTTAGTGTAGTATTGAGCAATATATTATTTCAAGTGTGAAAATCCATGTATTTTAGCTAAAAAGAAAGGTTTGTGTGAAAAGTGCTCAAAATCCTCCAAATCGTAGAAATATGCAGTAAAACATCATTTTACCATAATTTTCGATTTTCAATGCTTTTGTTATTTTTAAAAAACATAATGAAATAAATGACATGCTGAAATAACGAAATAAATGAAGCATTTGAAAAAAACCGAAAATAGGTAAAATGATGTTTTAACTGCATATTTTTCGACGATTTGGAGATTTTGAGCACATTTTTTTCACAGAACCTTTTCTTTATGCTAAAATACATGGATTTTCATATTAAGTTCTTCAGCATAAAATTCAATTCCATCACAATTTCTGAATAAAAAAAGTTAGAAAATCCATGAATTTTAGCTAAATATTAGTTTCGTCTGAAAGTGTTTTAATGCTAAAAATAGATCGAAGTATATGCAGTAAAACATCATTTTACCACATTTTCGATTTTTTCAATGCTTTTGGTATTTTTAAAAATATATGAAAATAAATGCTTGAAATAACTTGAAATAGCAGAAGCATTGAAAAAATCGAAAAATATGTAAAAATGAATTTTGCCGCAATATTTCGCAGATTTTCGAGCATTTTAGAGCACTTCTAGCAATTCGATAAAAAAGTTAGAAAATCCATGAATTTTAGCTAAAATATCAGTTTTGTCTGAAAAATGTTGTAAATGCTAAAAATCCGTCGAAATATGAAGTAAAACATCATTTTACCCTATTTTCGATTTTTTCAATGCTTCAGCTATTTCATATTTCATATGCGGCAAAACATCATTTTACCATATTTTTCGATTTTTTCAATGCTTTTGATATTTTTAAAAAACATATGAAATATATGAAATGCCTGAAATATACGAAATACAATGAAGTTATTGAAAAAATAGAAAATATGGGTAAAAGATGTTTTTACTGCATATTCGACGATTTATAGCATTAGAACACTTTTTCAGACAAACCTGATATTAGCTAAAATTCAGTATTTCAAACTCTTTATCAGATTGCTAGAAGTGCTCTAATGCACGAAATCGTCGAAATAGCGGCAAAACACATTTTAAAACCATTATTTTTCGATTTTTCAATGCTTATTTGATATTTTTTAAAAAAGAATTGAAATATATGAAAAACAATGAAGCATTGAAAAAAATCGAAAAATTTGGTAAAATGATGTTTTACTGCATATGGTTGACGATTATAGCATTAGAACACTTTTCAGACAAACCTGCTATTTTAGCTAAAATTCATGGATTTTCAAACGTTTTTATCAGAATTGCTAGAAGTGCTCTAAATGCTCGAAATCGTCGAAATATGCAGCAAAACATCATTTTACCATATTTTTCGTTTTTTCAATGCTTCACGTATTTTTAAAAATAGCAAAAGCATTGAAAAAATCGAAAAATAAGGTAAAATGATGTTTTACTGCATATTTCGACGATTTATAGCATTTAGAACACTTTCCAGACAAACCTGATATTTTAGCTAAAATTCATGGATTTTCAAACTTCTTTATCAGAATTGCTAGAAGTGCTCTAAATGCTCGAAATCGCCGAAATATGCGGCAAAACATCATTTTACCATATGATGTTTTACTGCATATTTCAACGATTTGGAGGATTTTGAGCACTTTTCACACAAACCTTTCTTTTTAGCTAAAATACATGGATTTTCACACTTGAAATATATATTGACTCATACTACACTAAAATGTCATATTTAAGTTACTTTCAGCGTAAAATTCAATTCCATCAGCAATTCTGATAAAAAAAATTGAAAATCCATGAATTTTAGCTAAAATATCAGGTTTGTCTGAAAATGTTTAGAGGTGACCTGCTTCATACCCGTGACCTCTGTACTTAAGCCTTCAGACGTGACCTGTACTTAGATCCAGAGAAACCTGTACTTAGCTCCGAGGTGACCTGTAATTAGCTCAGTGATGACTTACATATGCACATCAGAGCTTATTTCTTATGTAGCATTGAAATTGGGTTGGGCAAATGTTTTGTTATTGGGATGAATTGTAAAGGACCTGCCAGTATATCCAACAGGCCTCTGCACTGTTCTTCCTTTCTTATGTTCTTAGTATGGGCCAACAGGCCCTACTGCAGTGTTTCCACCTCAAGTCTCATGTTTCCTCTTTTGTGGTTTTGCTATAGTATATTTTTCCTTTTTTTTACAGATCACTTTTTAAATGATCTAAGTGCTGTATCATCAATGAAGCTAAAACACGTGTAGTTTTGAAAATTTGTTAGATAAATACAAGATTTTGTAGTCAGATTCTGTGCTCCTTGTTTTAGTGGATAGAGCTGTAACTGACTAAGTAGAGTCAATGGCATTAGAACAGAAAGTGACTAGGTCTTCCTCACGTGGGCCACTAGGCCTGCTACAAGCTCTACAAATAATATTAGATTTATTGGCAATATACTTGGAAATTCAAAGACGTCATTAAGAACTCTTTATTGAGAAAATCTTGTCACTAAAAGCTTTGTGTCGGTTATCAATATTAATGAATACAAACTGACATCATGCTTTGATACATTTGATCATTGTTTCATGTATTTCATATCGAGAATGATGAAGTATCAATCAGAATCCATAAATATTGTGAATTGTGTTTGTGCACATCTCGAAGACTATCTGCCAAAGTAGAAGATTTTTGGAAAACGTTAAACAGAAGTGCATTTTTTCTGCAAATATAACCTTTCTTGAAGTATTTCATTATACAATCTGCAAGGCCAAATTTCATAATCCTTCCATAGCATTTAGCCTTTTTCTTGGCGACATTCGAATGATGCTCTTCTTTCTCGTCCAAGACAAGAACCTCTGAAATTGACTATCCATCTTGAGAACTGGGAACGAACCGATTGAAACAAAGGCGAAGAATTTCCTATGAGCCTTCAGTAACAGTTCTTCGTTTATAAGCACATTCACCTATACTTATCATCACCTGACAGTTACCTTCAAAAAAGGCCACCTGACCTTAACAGAAGAAATAAAGACTAGCATTCGTTCCTTTAATGAAACATAAGAACATAAGATAGAGGAACACTGCAGCAGGCCCTGTTGGCCATCAGCAGTCCTTTACAATTCATCCCCCTAACAAACATTTGACCTAACCCAATTTTCATGCACCCAATAAATAAGCTCTGATGTGCAAGTCCCAACAATCCAACCCATCCCAATCATGTATTTACCCACAACCTAAATTGAACTACCCAAAGTTCCTAGCCCTCAATAAACCCAACTAGTAGACTGTACCACTCATCAACAATACCTCAACAACACCCCTCATCCATATGAAACATAAGACATAAGAAAAGTGAGGATCACTGCAGCAGAGCCTGTTTGGGGTCATATCTCGGCCGGTCCTGTTACAATCCATCCCACAAACAAAGCATATGCCAAATCCAATTTTCAATGCACCCTAAGAAATAAGGTCTGATAACTCTATCCACTCATTTGCAAGAGCCACTCCAAATACAAGAGTGTATTTCTGTACTAAGAAGCCATTTGTTGTCAGTGACTGGTATACAAAACTGAAGGTTGTTAGGTAAGACTCACAGGCAACAGTTTAGGCAACTTTATCCGAAACGTAATCGCCTTCACAGTAGGCTTCTTTCAGTCGAATACAGAAAGTAGGCAGGAACAGTAAGAGATATGAAGACGATGTAATCAGTCCATCACCCTTGATTTGAGATTGGAGAAGTTCAGTCCATAGTCAGGAATAAATTTAAAGTTGGAAAATACATGGATGTATTCACTTATTTTTATGAAAATCCTGTGGAGAAGGTTAGATACTAGGATCCACACTCTAACTGAAGCGCAGAATAGAAAATACTTGTGAACATAAAAAGAAGGAACACTGCAGCAGGCCTACTGGTTCATGTGAGACAGGTCCACGTTCCTCCCAAGGACCTAACCCAAAACCTAAACCAACGTAGTCAGTAAATCGTTTGTAAATTGAATTGTGGCATTAGAGAAATATTTTTTGCACTCTAGTTTTTTGATGGGAAAACATTGGGCAGCATCAAATTTTGGATGGATAAATTTGTGAGTAAGACAGGTTTGTATTTAAATTGGACATGCATCTCAGGTGAAACAGTTAACAAAGATCATTGCTTGGGGTAAAACTTGCAAATGATCTTGGCATTTGCTTCCAATTTTCAGAACAAGTGCGTGATATCGGAAAGAAGGGTCTCTGGTAATAGGTTAGTTTGGTTGGGTAATTGGTACTTTTGTTTGTAATAGGTAAATTGTTTGTTAATACATAGTTTGTTAATACTATAGTTTGTTAAATACTATAGTTTGTTAAATACTATAGATTAATGGGAATTTAAATAGATTACTTGGATTTATATCAAGAAGAGGTAACAACAGAAGTCCAGAGGTCATGCGCAGGCTTATACATCATAAGTAAGGCCTCACCTAGATTATGCAGCTCAATTCTGGTCTCTATATAAAATGGACATAAATTCGTTAGAAACATTCAGCTAGATGACTAAATTAATACATAGAAAAAAAAACAAAACATTAGAAATCTTCCTTATGAAGAAATATTGAAGACTCTTAAGTTACAATCCTTTTGTTAGACGGAAGAATGAGGGAGACCTGAACGAAGTGTATAAGTGGAAAGATAGGTATTGGGTTGGGTCCAATGTTTGTTAGTGGTGATGAAATGCTAAAAAGACCTGCCTAGTATGGGCCAACAAGCCTGATGCCTGGTTCCCCTTTCTTAGTTCCTATGTATTAATAAAGGGGATATAACAAGGCCTTGAGGATATCTCTCCAGAGAAGAACCCGCAGTAATGGATTTAAATTTAGAATAAGTTTAGATTTAGAAAGGACATAGGAAAGTATTGTTTGGAAATAGTGTAGTAGATGAGTGGAACAGACTACCTAGTTGGGTTATTGAGGCTAGGACTTTGGGTAAGTTATTCAAATTTAGGTTTGGAAAAATACAGGAGTGGGAGGGGTTAGATTTTGAGAGGACTTGGAACATCAGAGCTTGTTTTCTTGGTAGCATTGAAAATTGGATGGTCAAATGTTTTGTTATGGGATGCATTGTAAAGGAACCTGCCTAGTATGGGCCAACAGGCCGCTGCAGTGTTCCTCCTTTCTATGTTCTTTAAGAAAAAACCAAGGACAAAATGCAACTAAGTCACACTTTATGAAATTAACTTTACACTTGAAATGTGTTCTTTTACTTATGCATATTGTCTGTATTCTTACAAACATACATAAAATGCTGTAGCTAGGTTTGTTAATAGGGAAATTGATGGAAAAAAAAGGTCAGCATAGTAGAGTTGTTGACGCTAAAACCTCGGGTATTTAAAATTTAGGTTGGATTAAAATACATTAGGGAGAGGCCATTGATTTGATCGTTATCTTAACACGAGGAAAATAGAATATCCAAGCTTTTTCTTGAGAAGCAATGAAAAAAATATTTGGCAAATAATTTGTTATGAAATAGATTGTGAAAGTCGTGCATATTCAAGATTGATTTGATTCTAGTCTAAGATTGATAGACCTGTATTTAGCACAGATGCGACCCTGTACTTAGCACAGATTCGACCTGTACATAGCTTGAGATGAGACCTGTTTTTAAACTCAGAGGTGACCTGTATTTGCTTAGAGGTGACCTCTCAGACGTGCCAGTAACTTAGCTCAGACGTGACTGTACTTAGATCCAGAGAAACCTGTACTTAGCTCAGAGTGACCCTGTATTTTTAGCTCAGTGATATAGACTTACATATGCACATCAAGCCTTATTTCTTATTAGCATGAAAATGGGGTGGGCAAATGTTTTTGTTTATTGGGATAATTGTAAAGGACCTGCCCAGTATAGGCCAACAGGCCTCCTGCACTGTTCTTCCTTTCTTATTCTTATATGGGCCAACAGGCCTACTGCAGTGTTCCACCTCAAGTTCTCATGTTTCCTTTGTGTTTTTTGCTATAGTATAATTTTTTTCTTTTTTTTTACAGATCTCTTTTAAAATGATCTTAGTGCGTATCACATTTTGAAGCAAAACCCCTTGTTTTTTAGTTTTAAAAATTTTGTTAGATAAATACAAGGTGTGATTAGACCGAATAGCTTGCGATTGTGGGTTCAGATTCTGTGCTCCTTGTTTTAGTGGATATACTGAAGACTAAGTAAGTCAATGGCATTTAGACAGAAAGTGACAGGTCTTCCTCTGGGGGGCCACAGCCGCACAATGCCTACTAATAATGTTAGTTTTATTGCAAAAATACTTGGAAAATTCAAAGACGTCATTAATGAGCTCTTTATTGAGAAAATCTTGTCACTAAAAAACTTTGTTTTCGGTTATCAATATTAGAATACAAAATGACATTTTTTGATGAATGGTTTTTTAAAAACCCACTTTTTAAGACTGAGACACTTATCGATAGGGAATCTTTTTTTCAGGAAAAATTTTCGCCCACAGTGGGGTTTTTTTCAGTCCAATAAAAGGGAAGGCGTAAGGAGAGGAGGGGAATGGGTAAAACAGTCCCTCAACCTATCGATGTGTTCAGTCCCTCAACTTGTAGAAGACAGAAGGGCCGTAGACGGGCCTTATATACTGTAGTGAGGTGACTTGAAGCAGGCGGGGGCGGGGTCATGTGGTTTCCCTCCACAGTCGAAGTAGGTCTTTGTCCAAAAGGGTTTAACAGCTTGAAGAATTCTTTTAAGAAGTCCCAGAGCTGCTTTTCTACAGTTTTGATGAATGGTTTGAAAAACCACAAGTTGAAGACTAGACATTTTGCAAAATTCCCCAAACTGCATAATGTCTCAGTCTCAACTTGTCGGTTTTTTTCAAACCTTTTATCACAACTGTCAGACACGCAGCATCATGGGATCTTTTTACAAAAAATTTTCAACGCTTTTTTAAACCCTTTTGGCAAGACCTACTTCGACTAGTGGATGGTAAACCCAGATCCCGCCTCCCCTCTTCAAATCACCTCACACAGTATAAAGCCCCTCACGGCCCCCTTTCGTACATTCTCAAATTGATGGGTAAAAAATCGACTCCCGGTTGAGGGGCGATTTTTCTCATTTTCCCTCCTTCCTTTTGCCCCCCCTTTTGTATTGACAAAACCGGGGGTTTTTGGGAATTTTGAAAAAAAAAAAAAAAAAATTTTTTAAAAAAAAAAGAATTTTTAAAAAAAACACTGCAGCACCGGGGCCCCAATTGGACCTTTACAATTCTCCCTAAAAAACTTTGCCAACCCCTTTTTTCCAATAAAAGTAACTCCTGATTCGCCCCTCAAACCCACCCCCCCTTTTTAACTTTCCCAAAATTTTGAATTCCAAATTGCCTAAAACCCCCAATGGAACTTTTCCCTCATCCTCCCTTTTTCCCCCCTTTTCCTTTTTTTCCCAAACAAAATTTTTAAAAATTTTAAAACCCATTCTGCTTCTCAGTTTAAAAACTGCCACCCTTTTTTTTGATCATTGTTTCTGTATTTTTAAAACGAGAATGATGAAGTATCAATCAAGAATCCAAAAATATTGTGAATTGGTTTGTCCACATCTCGAAACTTTCTGCCAAAATAGAAGATTTTTGGAAAACTTAAAGAAGTGCAAATTTTTTTTGCAAATATAATTTCTTAGAGATTCCTAATTAGACATATCTTGCAAGGGCAAATTTCATAATCTTCCATAGCATTTAGCTTTTTCTTCACTTTTGAATGTGCCTTCTTCTCGTCCAAGACACAACCTTGAAATTGATATCCATCTTTTAAGAACTTTTGGAACGACCGATTTTAAACAAAGGCAAGAAATTTCCTATGAGCCTTCATAACAGTTTTGTTTATTTAAGCACATTCACCTAAAACTTTTCATCACCTGACAGTTACTTTAAAAAGGGACCTGACTTAACAGAAGAAAAAAAAAGATACATTCTTTTTTTAAAGAACAAAAACAAAAAAAAGGGGGGAACCTGCAGCACCTGTTGGCCCATACTAGGGAGGTCCTTTACAAATTTATCCACAACAAACATTTGACCTACCCAATTTTTTAATT
>NC_069431.1:27617458-27648033 GCF_026875155.1 Cherax quadricarinatus
CTCAATAACCCAACTAGGTAGACTGTTCCACTCTTCTACTACCCTATTTCCAAAACAATACTTTCCTATGTCCTTTCTAAATCTAACTTATCTAATTTAAATTCATTACTGCGGGTTCTCTCTTGGAGAGATATCCTCAAGACCTTGTTAATATCCCTTATTAATACCTATCTTCCACTTATACACCTCGATCAGGTCTCCCTCTCATCTTCGTCTAACAAGTGAATGTAACTTAAGAGTCTTCAATCTTTCTTCATAAGGAAGATTTCTAATGCTATGTATTAATTTAGTCATCCTACGCTGAATGTTTTCTAACGAATTTATGTCCATTCTGTAATATGGAGACCAGAATTGAGCTGCATAATCTAGGTGAGGCCTTACTAATGATGTATAAAGCTGCAGTATCACCTCTGTACTTCTGTTGCTTACACTTCTTGATATAAATCCCAGTAATCTATTTGCCTTATTACGTACGCTTAGGCATTGCTGTCTTGGTTTTAGGTTGCTGCTTACCATAACCCCCAAGTCCTTTTCGCAATCTGTATGGCTAAGTTCTACATTATTTAACTTATAAGTGCTAGGGTTATGGACACTTCCGAGCTTCAGAACCTTGCATTTATCTACATTGAACTGCATCTGCCACTTTTCTGACCAAGAGTAGAGTTTGTCTAAATCCCCCTGAAGTTCCCTAACATCTACGTTTGAATCAATTATCCTACCTATCTTCGTGTCATCGGCGAATTTGCTCATATCACTAGTAATTCCTTCATCAAGATCATTGATATATATTATAAACAACAACGGGCCCAAGACTGATCCCTGTGGAACGCCACTTGTTACTGATCCCCACTCGGATTTAACCCCATTTATGGACACTCTCTGCTTCCTGTCTGTGAGCCCATGATTCGATCCACGAGAGCACTTTTCCCCAATGCCATGAGCTGCTACTTTCTTCAACAGTCTTTGGTGCGGAACTCTATCAAATGCCTTACTAAATCTAAGTAATAATATCAAATTCTTTATCGTGGTCCACAGCCTCAAAAGCTTTACTGAAAAAAGTTAATAAATTAGTTGACAAGACCGGCCCTTTGTGAATCCATGCTGAGTATCATTAATCAAGCTATGCTTATCGAGATGGCTTCTTATAATTTTGAGCTTTTAATGACTCTAGTAATTTGCCTACAATTGAGGTCAGGCTTATTGGGCGGTTAATTTGACGGTAACGACTTGTCCCCTGTTTTAAAAATAGGAATTACATTAGCCATCTTCCACATATCAGACACTACACCTGTTTGAAGAGATAAATTAAAAATATTAGTTAATGGTTCACAGACTTCCATTTTGCATTCCTTTAGAACCCTTGAAAAAACCTCATCAGGACCCGGTGACTTATTTTGCTTCAGTCGGTCTATCTGCTTCACAACCATTTCACTAGTGACTATGATGTTACATAATTTATCTTCTTCTGGCCCACTATAAAAATTAATTACCGGAACACTACTAGTGTCTTCCTGTGTAAAAACCGAGAGAAAATAATTATTTAAAATCGAGCACATTTCTTTCTCTTTGTCAGTAAGTGCCCTTTTTTTTTAAGGGGCCTATCTTTCTTGACTTTTGTTTAATACCGGGGAAAAACTTTTTGGGTTAGTTTTTAAACCCCCTAGCATCTTTAATTTCATAGCCCCTTTTTAGCTTTTTTTACCCCCCTTTTTTAAATGCCCCTCTTAGGTCAATATACTGATTCAAAATGACCCTCGCCCTTTTGATACGCCTATAAATTTCCCTTTCTTATGCCCTAGTAATTTTTCAGCCTATTTTTATCCTTTTGGGGTCATTTCTTTTGATCTAATTTTTTTAAAAGGGTTTTTAAATTTCTTTGGCGAGTATTGTGTTCAGAAAACTGTCATATTGATATCTCTTCTTACCCCATCAACAATGATAATGTTCTCTAGCCCTCGTAATTGCTAAGCGAAAAATTTGGGGCTGTTACGAGTTATCCCCACATCATATTCCCTTCAAATTTAAATGTAATTGTTTTGGTCGTAGCACCCATTCTTCTGAAACTTCTAAATTATTAACAAGGGGTTTATTGTTTGCCAAACAAGTCAAGCAGGTTATTTCCCCCCTTTTAGGTTTTGTCACAAATGTTCAAAAACAATCCCGAACTACTTTAAGAAGTCGTATGATTCTAAAAATTTCCCATCAAAATTTTTTCCCAAACAATATGACTAAAGTTAAAGTCCCTGAATTACTACTTATCGTGCCTTGTGGCCCTAACAATTTCCCCCCCTGTAGTCTTCCCTGGTCCCTATTAAATTTTGGGGGGCGGTTATCACACCTGTTTAATAAAACCCTGTCCCCCCGTGCAGAAATTAGTTAAAATTATTTTCATCAGGAACTAAATAATTGTTTTAAATTTTGGAATTCATTTACATCTTCCTGTGTAAAAAAAATGACAAAAAATAGTCTTAAAAAGGAAAACCATTTTCCCGTTCATTATCCCTACTGTCCAAATTCCCAATTTAGGGTCCTACTTTTTCCTTCACCTTCGTCCTGGATGGAAATAAATGGATAAAATCCGACACAATGGCAAACAAGTTAACGTGGGCGAAACATAAGGGACCTCCCAAAAACGTATTTTAGAACCCAAAACGAAAGCAGGTCGCGACACAAGGAATGCCCCGCGTCCAACACCGTAATTCACACAACCACTTTAAAATACAGAAAATAAGACTTATTGCCAAGAAGACAACAACATACCGAAGAATCCCGGAATAGAAAATAAGAAATAAAAATTTTAGGAACACGCAGAAGGGGACTGGCCCCTACAGGCAGGTCCTTATCAAAACGACATCTACCTAAACTACCAAGAAATAACTCCGTACCCATTGACACCAATCAAACCCAGCCCTCCCACTCTTTATATTTGCAACTAAGTTACATTTCATAAAGTGTGACATTAGTTGCACTTTTGTCCTTGTGTTTTTTTTAAAGAACATAAGAAAGGAGGAAACACTGCAGCAGGCCTGTTGGCCCATACTAGGCAGGTCCTTTACAATGCATCCCACTAACAAACATTTGACCAACCCAATTTTCCCAATTGCCCCCCAAAGAAATAAGCTCTGATGTTCAAGTCCCACTCAAATCCAACCCCTCCCACTCATGTATTTACCCCAACCTAAATTTGAAACTCCCCAAAAAGTCCTAGCCACAATAACCCAACTAGGTTAGTCTGTTCCACTCTTTTCCTACCCTTTTTCCAAACCAATACTTTCCCTATGTCCTTTCTAAATCTAAACTTATCTAATTTAAACCCTTACTGCGGGTTCTCTCTTGGGAGATACCCTCAAGACCTTTTTAAAATATCCCCTTTATTAATACATGGAACAAAAGAAAGGTGGAACACTGCATCAGGCTTGTTGGCCCATACTAGGCAGGTCTTTTGCAATTCATCCCACTAACAAACATTTGACCAAACCCCAAATACCTATCTTCCATCTATACACTTCGATCAGGTCTCCCCTCATTCTTCGTCTAACAAATGAATGTAACTTAAGAGTCTTCAATATTTCTTCATAAGGAAGATTTCTATTGCATGTATTAATTTAGTCATCCACGCTGAATGTTTTTCTAACGAATTTATGCCCATTCTGTAATATAGAGACCAGAATTGAGCTGCATAATCTAGGTGAGGCCTTACTAAAGATGTATAAAGCTGCAGCATGACTCTGGACTTTGTTGCTTTCACTTCTTGATATAAATCCCAGTAATTCTATTTAAATCCCATTTAATCTATTTAAATCTATTTAAAATCCACTTTTCACACAAAAACCCTTTTTCTTTTTAGCTAAAATACTTGGATTTTCACACTTGAAATATATTGACTCAATACTACACTAAAATGTCATATTTAAGTTACTTTCAGCATAAAATTCAATTCCATCAGCAATTTTGATAAAAAAGTTTGAAAATCCATGAATTTTAGCTAAAATATCAGGTTTGTCTGAAAAGTGTTCTAAATGCTAAAAATCGTCGAAATATGCAGTAAAACATCATTTTACCATATTTTTCGATTTTTTCAATGCTTCAGCTATTTCATATATTTCAAGCATTTCATATATTTCATATATTTTTTAAAAATACCAAAAGCATTGAAAAAATCGAAAAATATGGTAAAATGATGTTTTACTGCATATTTCGACGATTTTTAGCATTTAGAACACTTTTCAGACAAACCTGATATTTTAGCTAAAATTCATGGATTTTCAAACTTTTTTATCAGAATTGCTGATGGAATTGAATTTTATGCTGAAAGTAACTTAAATATGACATTTTAGTGTAGTATTGAGTCAATATATATTTCAAGTGTGAAAATCCATGTATTTTAGCTAAAAAGAAAGGTTTGTGTGAAAAGTGCTCAAAATCCTCCAAATCGTCGAAATATGCAGTAAAACATCATTTTACCATATTTTTCGATTTTTTCAATGCTTTTGGTATTTTTAAAAAATATATGAAATATATGAAATGCTTGAAATATATGAAATAGCTGAAGCATTGAAAAAATCGAAAAATATGGTAAAATGTTGTTTTACTGCATATTTCGACGATTTTTAGCATTTAGAACACTTTTCAGACAAACCTGATATTTTAGCTAAAATTCATGGATTTTCAAACTTCTTTATCAGAATTGCTAGAAGTGCTCTAAATGCTCGAAATCGTCGAAATATGCGGCAAAACATCATTTTACCATATTTTTCGATTTTTTCAATGCTTTTGATATTTTTAAAAAAGATATGAAATATATGAAAAACAATGAAGCATTGAAAAAAATCGAAAAATATGGTAAAATGATGTTTTACTGCATATTTCGACGATTTTTAGCATTTAGAACACTTTTCAGACAAACCTGATATTTTAGCTAAAATTCATGGATTTTCAAACTTCTTTATCAGAATTGCTAGAAGTGCTCTAAATGCTCGAAATCGTCGAAATATGCAGCAAAACATCATTTTACCATATTTTTCGATTTTTTCAATGCTTCAGGTATTTTTAAAAATAGCAAAAGCATTGAAAAAATCGAAAAATATGGTAAAATGATGTTTTACTGCATATTTCGACGATTTTTAGCATTTAGAACACTTTTCAAACAAACCTGATATTTTAGCTAAAATTCATGGATTTTCAAACTTCTTTATCAGAATTGCTAGAAGTGCTCTAAATGCTCGAAATCGTCGAAATATGCAGCAAAACATCATTTTACCATATTTTTCGATTTTTTCAATGCTTCAGCTATTTCATATATTTCAAGCATTTCATATATTTCATATATTTTTTAAAAATACCAAAAGCATTGAAAAAATCGAAAATATGGTTTTACTGCATATTTCGACGATTTGGAGGATTTTGAGCACTTTTCACACAAACCTTTCTTTTTAGCTAAAATACATGGATTTTCACACTTGAAATATATATTGACTCAATACTACACTAAAATGTCATATTTAAGTTACTTTCAGCATAAAATTCAATTCCATCAGCATTTCTGATAAAAAAGTTTGAAAATCCATGAATTTTAGCTAAAATATCAGGTTTGTCTGAAAAGTGTTCTAAATGCTAAAAATCGTCGAAATATGCAGTAAAACATCATTTTACCATATTTTTCGATTTTTTCAATGCTTTTGGTATTTTTAAAAAATATATGAAATATATGAAATGCTTGAAATATATGAAATAGCTGAAGCATTGAAAAAATCGAAAAATATGGTAAAATGATGTTTTACTGCATATTTCGACGATTTTTAGCATTTAGAACACTTTTCAGACGAAACTAATATTTTAGCTAAAATTCATGGATTTTCAAACTTTTTTTTCAGAATTGCTGATGGAATTGAATTTTATGCTGAAAGTAACTTAAATATGTAAATCCATGTATTTTAGCTAAAAAGAAAGGTTTGTGTGAAAAGTGCTCAAAATCCTCCAAATCGTCGAAATATGCAGTAAAACATCATTTTACCATATTTTTCGATTTTTTCAATGCTTTTGGTATTTTTAAAAAATATATGAAATATATGAAATGCTTGAAATATATGAAATAGCTGAAGCATTGAAAAAATCGAAAAATATGGTAAAATGATGTTTTACTGCATATTTCGACGATTTTTAGCATTTAGAACACTTTTCAGACAAACCTGATATTTTAGCTAAAATTCATGGATTTTCAAACTTTTTTATCAGAATTGCTAGAAGTGCTCTAAATGCTCGAAATCGTCGAAATATGCAGCAAAACATCATTTTACCATATTTTTCGATTTTTTCAATGCTTCAGCTATTTCATATATTTCAAGCATTTCATATATTTCATTTATTTTTTAAAAATACCAAAAGCATTGAAAAAATCGAAAAATATGGTAAAATGATGTTTTACTGCATATTTCGACGATTTTTAGCATTTAGAACACTTTTCAGACAAACCTAATATTTTAGCTAAAATTCATGGATTTTCAAACTTTTTTATCAGAATTGCTGATGGAATTGAATTTTGATGCTGAAAGTACTTAAGTGTGAAAATCCATGTATTTTAGCTAAAAAGAAAGGTTTGTGTGAAAAGTGCTCAAAATCCTCCAAATCGTCGAAATATGCAGTAAAACATCATTTTACCATATTTTTCGATTTTTTCAATGCTTCATTTTATTTCGTATATTTCAGGCATGTCATATATTTCATATGTTTTTTTTAAAAATACCAAAAGCATTGAAAAAAAATCGAAAATATGGTAAAATGATGTTTTACTGCATATTTCGACGATTTGGAGGATTTTGAGCACTTTTCACACAAACCTTTCTTTTTAGCTAAAATACATGGATTTTCACACTTGAAAATATATATTGACTCAATACTACACTAAAATGTCATATTTTAAATTACTTTCAGCGTATAAAAATTTAATTCCATCAGCAATTCTGATAAAAAAATTGAAAATCCATGAATTTTAGCTAAAATATCAGGTTTGTCTGAAAGTGTTTGAGGTGACCTGCTCAGACGTGACCTGTACTTAGCTCAGAACGTGAACCTGTACTTAGATCCAGAGGAAACCTGTACTTAGCTCAGAGGTGACCTGTATTTAGCTCAGTATGACTTACATATGCACATCAGAGCTTATTTCTTATGTAGCATTGAAAATTGGGTTGGGCAAATGTTTTGTTTTGGGATGAATTGTAAAGGACCTGCCCAGTATAGGCCAACAGGCCTCCTGCCCCTGTTCTTCCTTTCTTTTTGTTCTTAGTTTGGGCCAACAGGCCTACTGCAGTGTTCCACCTCAAGTTCTCATGTTTCTCTTTTGTGGTTTGCTATAGTATATTTTTTTTTTTTTTATTACAGTTTTCTTTTAAATGATCTTAGTGCTGTATCATCATTGAAGCTAAAACACTGTGTAGTTTTGAAAATTTGTTGATAATACAAGAGTGTGTGTTAGACCTGAATAGCTTGCGATTGTAGGTCAGATTCTGTGCTCCTTGTTTTAGTGGATATGAGCTGTAACTGACTAAGTAGAGTCAATGGCATTAGACAGAAAGTGACTAGGTCTTCCTCTCGTGGGCCACTAGGCCTGCTACAATGCTCTACTAATAATGTTAGATTTATTGGCAAAATACTTGGAAAATTCAAAGACGTCATTAATGAGACTCTTTATTGAGAAAATCTTGTCACTAAAAGCTTTGTGTCGGTTATCAAAAATTAAAGGGAAAACAAACTGACATCATGCTTTTATACATTTGATCATTGTTTCTGTATTTCATATCGAGGGAAAGATGAAGTATCAATCAAGAATCCATAAATATTGTGAATTGTGTTTGGCCACATCTCGAAGACTTTCTGCCAAAGTAGAAGATTTTTGGAAAACGTTAACAGAAGTGCAATTGTTTTCTGCAAATATAACTTTCTTGAGAGTATTTCTAATTTTGTACATATCTTGCAAGGCAAATTTCATAATCTTCCATAGCATTTAGCTTTTTCTTCGACATTCGAATGATGCTCTTCTTCTCGTCCAAGACAACGAACCTCTGAAATTGACTATCCATCTTGAAGAACTTGGGAACGACCGATTGAAACAAAGGCAAGAAATTCCTATGAGCCTTCAGTAACAGTTCTTCGTTTATAAGCACATTCACCTAATACTTATCATACCTGACAGTTACTTCAAAAGGCACCTGACTTAACAGAAGAAAATAAAGACTAGCATTCGTTCCTTTAATGAACATAAGAACATAAGAACATAAGAACATAAGAAAGGAGGAACACTGCAGCAGGCCTGTTGGCCCATACTAGGCAGGTCCTTTACAATTCATCCCACTAACAAACATTTGACCTACCCAATTTTCAATGCTACCCAAGAAATAAGCTCTGATGTGCAAGTCCCACTCAAATCCAACCCATCCCACTCATGTATTATCCAACCTAAATTTGAAACTACCCAAAATCCCAGCCTCAATAACCCCAAATAGGTAGACTGTTCCACTCATCTACTACCTATTTCCTAAGAAATAAGAACATAAGAAAGGAGGATTTACTGCAGCAGGCCTGTTTTGGGTCATACTCAGCAGTTCCTTTAAAACCATTCCCCCTACAACTTTCCAACCAAATTTTCAAAGGCCCCTTTTAAAAAAAAAAAAGGCTATTTTCTCGTTCCAATCTTTTGAGAGAACTCAAAATAAAAAAGGGGCACTGAGCCATTTTTGGTTGGCAGGTCTTTTATAAACAAACTTTGAAAATTTTTGGTAAAGTAAGCTCAAGTGCAACCCAAAAACAACCCCATCCACTATGATTCCAACCATTTGGTTTTCAGTCAATCAAAAAATAGGAGGAAACAAACAGTTCCATAAGAAATAAGAAGAAAGGTAACCTAAGGGGGGGTAAGGGGCAGAATTCCCAATTTTAAAACAAGCAGAAATCCAATTTAATGTCCCAAAAAAAGGAACTCTAATATTGCAAGAAGTACTAATAAAATGTACGACAAGAGATGGTTCCTTTTGGGTAACAAAGAAGGTTTAAGTAATGACACGGGAATTGGAACTTATATGAAAGTATCGCAAAAGGTACCTTTAAGTAATGAATAGCGAACAGAAAATTTCCTAAGTAATGTAGGACAGAAAGGTACCTAAGTAATTAGCGACAGAAAGGTACCTAAGAAATTTAGCGACAAAAAAGGTACCTAAGTAATGTAGGGGAAGAAAGGACCTAAGTAATGTAGCGACAGAAGTACCTAAGTAATGTAGGGACAGAAAGGTACCTAAGAAAAGTAGCAACAGAAAGGTACCTAAGTAATTTTAGCGACAGAAGGTACCTAAGTAATGTAGCGACAGAAGGTACCTAAGTAATGTAGCGACAAAAAAGGTACCTAAGTAATGTAGCAACAGAAAGGTAACCTAAGTAATTAGCGACAGAAGGTACCTAAGTAATGTAGCGACAAAAAAGGTCCCTTTAGTAAGTAGCGACAGAAAGGTACCTAAGTAATGTAGCGACAGAAAGGGTACCTAAGTAATGTAGGGACAAAAAGGGTACCTAATAATGTAGCGACAGAAAGTACCTAGTAATGTAGCGACAGAAAGGTACCAAATTTAATGTAGCGACAGAAGGTACCTAATTTTAATGTAGCGACAGAAAGGTACCTAAGTAATGTAGCGACAGAAAGGTACCTAAGTAATGTAGCGACAAAAAGGTACCTAAGTAATGTAGCGACAGAAAGGTACCTAAGTAATGTAGCGACAGAAAAGGTACCTAATTAAGAAACCCACAAAAAGGTACCTAATTAATGTAGCCACAAAAAAGGTACCTAATTAATGTAGCCACAAAAAGGTACCTATTAATGTAGCACGAAAAGGTACCTAATAATGTAGCGACAGAAAGGTCCTTAATTAATGTAGCGACAAAAAAGGTACTAATTAATGTAGCACGAAAGGTACCTAATAAGGAAGGGACAGAAAGGTACCTAATTTTAAGCGACGAAAGGTACCTAAGAATGTAGCACAGAAAGGTACCTAATTAATGTAGCCACGGAAGGAAACTAATTAATTAGCACAGAAAGGTACCAAAAATTATGTAGCCACGGAAAGGTCCTAATTAATGTACCCACGGAAAGGTCCTAATTAATGTAGCGACAGAAAGGTTTCTTAATTAATGTAGTGACGAAAGGTACTAATTAATGTTGCACAGAAAGGTACCTAATTAAGGAAGCTACAGAAAGGTACCTAATTTTGGGGATGCCAGAAAGGTAACCTAATTAAGAAACCACAGAAAGGTACCAAATAATGTACCCACGGAAAGGTACCTAATTAATTAGTACAGAAAGGTCCCTAATTAATGTGCGACAGAAAGGTACTAATTAATGTAGCGACTGAAAGGTACTAATTAATGTAGCGACGAAAGGACCTAATTAAAGTAGGGGCAGAAAGGCACCTAATAATTTTGCGACAGAAAAGTACCAAATTTTAATGTAGCAACAGAAAGGTACCTAATAATGGGGACAGAAGGAAACAAATTTAAAAGTAGGACAGAAAGGTACCAAATTAATTTGTAGGACAGAAAGGTACCTAATTATTGTAGTACAGAAAGGTCCTAATTAATGTTGCGACAGAAAGGTACCTAATTAAATGTACCAGAAAGTAACAAATTAATGTCGACGAAGGCCTAATTAATGTAGGGGCAAAAAGGTACCTAATTAATGTGCGACAGAAAGGTACTAATTAATGTAGCAACAGAAAGGTAAAAATAATTAGGACAGAAGGAAACTAATTAAAGTTGCAAAAAGTACCTAATTAAGTAGGACAAAAGGACCTAATTATTGAGGACAAAAAGGTCCTAATTAATGAAGCGACAGAAAGGTACCTAATTAAATTGGGACAGAAAGGTCCTAATTAAGTAGTGACAGAAGTGCCTAATTAATGTAGCGACAGAAAGGTACCTAATTTTTGTAGGGACAGAAGGGAACAAAATTAATGTTGCGACAGAAAGGTACTAATTAAGTAGTGACAGAAAGGTACCTAATTAAATGTTGCGAAAAATGGTACCAAATTTTAAGTAGCGACAAAAGGTACCTAATTAATGTAGCGACAGAAAGGTACCTAATTAATGGGAAAAAGGGTTACCTAATTAATGTAGGAAGAAAGGAAACCTAATTAATGTAGGACAGAAAGGGCCTAATTAATGTAGCGACAGAAAGGTACCTAATTAGGTAGGACAGAAAGGTACCAAAATATGTAGCGACAAAAAGGGTCCCTAATAAAAAAAGGTAAATGTAGCGACAGAAAGGTACCTAATTAATGTAGCGACGGGAAGGTACCTAATTAAGTACGACAGAAAGGTACCAAATTAATGTTAGAGAAAGGGTTACCTAATTAATGTAGGAGAGAAGGTACCTAATTAATGTAGCGACAGAAAGGTACCTAAGTAATGTAGCGACAGAAAGGTACCTAAGTAATTAGCGACAGAAAGTACCTAAGTAAGTAGTGACAGAAAGGTCCCTAAGTAAGGTAGCGACGGAAAGGTCCCTAAGAAGTAGTAGCGACAGAAAGTACCTAAGTAATGTAGCGACAGAAAGGTCCTAAGTAATATAGCGACAGAAAAGGTCCTAAGTAATGTAGCGACAGAAAGGTACCTAAGTAATGTAGGACAGAAAGGTACCTAAGTAAGGTAGCGACAGAAAGGTACCTAGTAATTAGCGACAGAAAGGTACCTAAGTATTAGGACAGAAAGGTACCTAAGAAAATAGCGACGGAAAGTACCTAAGTAATGTACGACAGAAAGTCCTAAGTAATGTAGCGACAGAAAGGTACCTAAGAAATTTAAGCGACAGAAAAGGTACCAAAAGTAATGTAGCGACAGAAAGGTACCTAAGTAATGTAGGAAAGAAAGGACCTAAGTAAGTAGCGACAGAAGGTACCTAAGTAATGTAGCGACAGATAGGTACCTAAGTAATGTAGCAACAGAAAGGTACCTAAGTAATTAGCGACAGAAAGGTACCTAAGTAATGTAGCGACAAAAAAGTTCCTAATAATGTAGCGACAAAAAATACCTAAGTAATGTAGCGACAGAAAGGTCCCTTTAAGTAATTAGCGACAGAAAGGAACTAAGTAATGAAGCGAAAAAAAAAGCCCTAAGTAAGTAGCGACGGGAAAGGTACCTAAGTAATTGTAGCGACAGAAGGTACCTAAGAATGTAGCGACAGAAAGGAAACAAAGTAATGTAGCGACAGAAAGGAACCTAAAAATTGTAGGACAGAAAGTTACCTAAATATGTGCGACAAAAAAATCCTAATTAATGTAGGACAGAAAGGTACCTAATTAATTAGCGACAGAAAGGTACCTAATTTTTGAGCGAAAAGAAGTACCTAATTAATGTAGCGACAGAAAGGTACTTAATAATGTGGAAAAGAAAGTTACCTAATAATGTAGGAAGAAAGGTACCTAATTAATGTAGCGATAGAAGGTACCTAATTATTGTAGTACAGAAAGGTACCTAAATTAATGTAGCGACAAAAAAGGTCCAAATTTTAATGTGGGAAAGAAAGGTACAAATTAAATGTAGCGACAGAAGGTACCTAATTAATGTAGCGACAGAAGGTACCAAATTTAAATGTAGCGACAAAAAGGGTACCTAATTTTAAAATTTTAGTGGAAGAAAGGTACCTAATTAATGTAGCGAAAAATGTACCAAATTAATGTAGCACAAAGGTACCTAATTAATGTACGACAGAAGTGTACCAAATATGTAGTATAAGGTAACTAATTAATGTAGCGACAGAAGGTAACTAATTAATGTAGCGAAAAAGGAAAGGCGAGGATACCTAAGTATGTAGGACGGGAAAGGTACCAAAAATGTAGCGACAAAAGGTACCTAATAATGTAGCGACAAAGGTACCTAATAATGTACGACAGAAAGTCCTAATATGTAGGACGAAAGGTAACTAATTATGTAGCGAAGAAAGGACCTAATTAATGTACGACGGGAAGGTACCTAAGTAATGTAGCGACAGAAGGTACCTAAGTAATGTAGCACAGAAAGGTACCAAAATTTAATGTAGCGACAGAAGGTACCTAAGTAATGTAGCGACAGAAAGGTACCTAAGTAATGTAGCGACAGAAAGGTACCAAAAGTAATGTAGCGAAAAAAAAGGACCTAAGTATTAGGCAGAAGGTATCTAAGTATGAGCGACAGAAAGGTTACCTAAGTAATGTAGCAACGAAAGGTACCTAAGTATGTAGCGACAGAAGGTACCTAAGTAATGTAGGGACAGAAAGGTACCTAAGAATGTAGCGACAGAAAGTACCTAATAATGTAGCGACAGAAAGGTACCTAAGTAATTAGGACGGGAAAGGTACTAAGTAATGAGCGACAGAAAGGAAACCTAAGAAATGTAGCACAGAAAGGTACCTAAGTAATGTAGCGACAGAAGGTACCTAAGTAATGTAGGACAGAAAGGTACCTAAGTAATGTACGACAGAAGGTACCTAAGTAATTAGCGACAAAAAAGGGTACCTAAGTAATGTAGGACAGAAAGTTACCTAAGTAATGTAGCGACAGAAAGGTACCAAAGTAATGTGGGACAGAAAAGTACCTAAGTAATGTAGCGACGAAAGGTACCAAAATTTTAATGTAGCGACAGAAAGGTACCTAAGTAATGTAGCGACAGAAAGTACTAAGTAATTAGCGACAAAAAAGGACCTAAGTAATGTAGCGAAAGAAAGGTACCTAAGTAATGTAGCGACAAAAAAGGGTCCAAATTAATGTGGGACGGAAAGTACCTAATTAATGTAGCACAAAAAAGGGTACCTAATTAATGTACCCACGGAAAAGGTACCTAATTAATGTAGCACAAAGGTACCTAATTAATGTAGCGACAGAAAGGTTCCTTAATTAATGTAGCAAAAGAAAGGTCCCTAATTAATGTAGCACAGAAAGGTACCTAATTTAATGTAGACGAAAGGTACCTAATTAATTTTGCCACAGAAAGGTACCTAATTAATGTAGCCACGGAAAGGTACCTAATTAATTAGCACGAAAGGTACCCTAATTAATGTAGCGCAGAAAGGTTCTTAATTAATGTAGCGACTGAAAGGTACTAATTAATGTAGCACAGAAAGGTACCTAATTAATGTAGTGACGGGAAAGGTCCCTTAATTAATGTTGCGACAGAAAGGTACCTAATTAATGTAGCAAAAAATTAAAACACAGAAAGGTACCTAATTAATGTGGACAAAAAGGTTTTAATTTAAAAGTACGACGAAAGGTACCTATTAATGTAGCGACAGAAAGGTACCTAATTAATGTAGTTACAGAAAGGTACCTAATTAATGTTTCGACAAAAAGGTACCTAATTAATGTAGCACAGAAAGGAAACCTAATTAATGTGGTGGACGAAGGAACCTAATTAAGGTCGCAGAAAGGACCAAATTAATGTAGCGACAGAAAGGTACCAAATTATGTAGAACAGAAAGGTACCTAATTAATTTTTCGACAGAAAGGAAACCTAATTAAAGTAGTGACAGAAAGGAAACCTAATTATTGTAGTGACGGAAAAAAAACAAATTTAAATTGTAGTGGCAGAAAGGCCAAATTAATGTAGCGACAGAAAAGGTACCTAATTAATTAGCAACAGAAAGGTCCTAATTAATATAGGACAAAAAGGTCTAATTAAAGAAAGGACAGAAAGGTACCTAATTATTGTAGGACAGAAAGGTAATAATTATTGTAGGACAAAAAAGGTGAAATTTAAAAGTAGCACAGAAGGTACCTAATTAATTGCTAAAAAAGGGTACCTAATTTAAGTAGGAAAAAAAGGTCCTAATTAATGTAGCGACAAAAAGGTACCTAATTAATGAGCGACAGAAAGGAAACCTAATTAATGTAGCGACAGAAAGGTAATAATTAATGTAGAACGAAAGGTCTAATTAATTTTGCGATAAGGTCCCTAATTTAAGTGACAAAAAGTACCTAATTAATGTAGCGACAGAAAGGTACCTAATTAATGTAGGACAGAAAGGTACCAAATTTAATGTAGCGACAGAAGGAAACCTAATTAATGTAGGAAAAACAGTAGGGACTAATAAAAGTAGGACAAAAAGGGTACCTAATTAATGTTGGAAGAAAGGTTACCTAATTAATGTAGTGAAGAAAGGTACCTAATTAATGTGCGACAGAAGGTACCTAATTAATGTAGGGGACAGAAAGGTACCTAATTAAGGTAGCGACAGAAAGGTAACCTAAGTAAAATGTAGAGAAAAAGGTACCTAATTAATGTAGCGACAGAAAGGTACCTAAGTAATGTAGCGACGGGAAAGGTACCTAAGTAAGTAGCGACAGAAAGGTACCTAAGTAATGTAGCGACAGAAAGGTACCTAAGTAATGTAGCGACAGAAAGGTACCTAAGTAATGTAGCGACAGAAAGGAAACCTAAGTAATGTAGCGACAGAAGGAAACCTAAGAAATAATAGCGACAGAAAAGTACCTAAGTAATGTAGTGACAGAAAGGTACCTAAGTAAGGTAGCGACAGAAAGGTACCAAGTAATGTAGCGACAGAAAGGTACCTAAGTAATGTAGCGACAGAAAGGTACCTAAGTAATATAGCGACAGAAAAGTACCTAAGTAATGTAGCGACAGAAAGGTACCTAAGTAATGTAGTGACAGAAAGGTACCTAAGTAAGGTAGCGACAGAAAGGTACCTAGTAATGTAGCGACAGAAAGGTCCCTAAGTTAATGTAGCGACAGAAGGTACCAAAGTAATTAGCGACAGAAAAGGTACCAAAGTAATGTAGCGACAAAAAAGTACCTAAGTAATGACGACAGAAAGGTACCTAAGTAATGTAGCGACAGAAAGGTACCTAAGAAATGTAGGGGACAGAAAGGTACCTAAGTAATGTAGCGAAAAAAAAGGACCTAAGTAATGTAGCGACAGGAAGTACCTAAGTAATGTATGGACAGATAGGTACCTAAGTAATGTAGCAACAGAAAGGTACCTAAGTAATGTAGCGACAGAATGGTACTAAGTAATGTAGCGACAGAAAGGTACCTAAGTAATGTAGCGACAGAAAAATACTAAGTAATGTAGCGACAGAAAGGTACCTAAGTAATATAGCGACAGAAAGGTATCTAAGTAATGAACGACAAAAAAGTACCTAAGTAATGTAGCGACAGAAAGGTACCTAAGTAATGTAGCGACAGAAAGGTACCTAAGTAATGTAGCGACAGAAGGTACCTAAATAATGTAGCGACAGAAAGGTACCTAATTATGTAGTGACAGAAAGATCCCTAAATGATGTTGCGACAGAAAGGTGCCAAATTTAAATGTAGTGACAGAAAGGTACCTAATTAATGTAGCGACAGAATGGTACCTAATTAATGTAGCGACAGAGGTACCTAATTAATGTAGCACAGAAAGGTACTTAATAATGTAGAAGAAAGTTACCTAATTAATGTAGTGAGAAAGGTACCAAATTAATGTAGCGATAGAGAGGTACCAAATTAATGTAGCTACAGAATGGAAACTAATTAATGTAGCGACAGAAGGTACCTAATTAATATTGCGACAGAAAGGTACCTAATTAATGTAGCGACAGAATGGTACCTAATTAATGTAGCAACAGAATGGTATCTAATTAATGTAGCGACAGAAAGATACCAAAATTGATGTAGTGACGAAAGGTACCTAATTAATGTAGCGACAAAATGAAACCTAATTAATGTAGCGACAAAAGGGGTACCAAAATTAATGTAGCGACGGGAAAGATGCCTAAATGATGTAGTGACTGAGAGGTAACTAATTAACGTAGCGACAGAAAGGTAACTAATTAATGTAGCGGCAGAAAGGTACCTAAGTAATGTAGCGACAGGAAGGTACCTAAGTAATGTAGCGACAGAAAGGTACCTAAGTAATGTAGCGACAGAAAGGTACCTAAGTAATGTAGCGACAGAAAGGTACCTAAGTAATGTAGCGACAGAAAGGTACCTAAGTAATGTAGCGCAAGAAAGGTACCTAAAGTAATGTAGGAAAGAAAAGGACCTAAGTAATGTAGCGACAGGAAGGTAACCTAAGTAATGTAGCGACAGATAGGTACCAAGTAATGTAGCGACATAAAGGTACCTAAGTAATGTAGCAACAGAAAGGTACCTAAGTAATGTAGCGACAGAATGGTACCTAAGTAATGTAGCGACAGAAAGGTACCTAAGTAATGTAGCGACAGAAAGGTACATAAGTAATATAGCGACAGAAAAGTACCTAAGTAATGTAGCGACAGAAAAGTACCTAAGTAATGTAGCGACGGAAAGGTACCTAAATAATGTAGCGACAGAAAGGTACCTAAGTAATGTAGCGACAGAAAGGTACCTAAGTAATGTAGCGACAGAATGATACCTAAGTAAGGTAGCGACAGAAAGGACAAGTAATGTAGGCGACAGAAAGGTCTAAGAAATGTAGCGACAGGAAAGGACTTAAGTAATGTAGCGACAGAAAGGTACCTAAGTAATGTAGCGACGAAAGGTACCTAGTAAGTAGCGACAGAAAGGTACCTAATAATGAAAGCGACAGAAAGGTACCTAAGTAATGTAGCGACAGAATGGTACCTAAGTAAGGTAGCGACAGAAAGGTACGTAAGTAATGTAGCGACAGAAAGGTACCTAAGTAATGTAGCGACAGAAAGGTACCTAAGTAATGTAGCGACAGAAAGGTACCTAAGTAAGGTAGCGACAGAAAGGTACCTAAGTAATGTAGCGATAGAAAGGTACCTAAGTAATTTTAGCGACAGAAAGGTACCTAAGTAATGTAGCGACAGGAAGGTACCTAAGTAATGTAGCGATAGAAAGGTACCTAAGTAATGTAGCGACAGAAAGGTACCTAAGTAATGTAGGGACTGAAAGGTACCTAAGTAATGTAGCGACAGAAAGGTACCTAAGTATATAGGCGACAGAAAGTACCTAAGTAATGTAGCGACAGAAAAGTACCTAAGTAATGTACAACAGAAAGGTACCTAAGTAATGTAGCGACAGAATGGTACCTAAGTAATGTAGCGACAGAAAGGTACCTAAGTAATGTAGCGACAGAAAGGTACCTAAGTAATATAGCGACAGAAAAGTACCTAAGTAATGTAGCGACAGAAAAGTACCTAAGTAATGTAGCGACGGAAAGGTACCTAAGTAATTGAGCGACAGAAAGGTACCTAAGTAATGTAGCGACAAAAAGGTACCTAAGAAAATGTAGCGACAGAATGATACCAAAAGTAAGGTAGCGACAGAAAGGTCCCTAAGTAATGTAGCGACAGAAAGGTACCTAAGTAATGTAGCGACAGAAAGGTACCTAAGTAATGTAGCGACAGAAAGGTACCTAAGTAATGTAGCGACAGAAAGGTACCTAAGTAATGTAGCGACAGAAAGGTACCTAAGTAATGTAGCAACAGAAAGGTACCTAAGTAATGTAGCGACAGAATGGTACCTAAGTAATGTAGCGACAGAAAGGTACCTAAGTAATGTAGCGACAGAAAGGTACCTAAGTAATATAGCGACAGAAAAGTACCTAAGTAATGTAGCGACAGAAAAGTACCTAAGTAATGTAGCGACGGAAAGGTACCTAAGTAATGTAGCGACAGAAAGTACCTAAGTAATGTAGCGACAAAAAGGGTACCTAAGTAATGTAGCAACAGAAAGGAAACCTAAGAAATGTAGCGACAGAATGGTAACCTAAGTAAGTAATGTTTCAATCGGTCGTTCCCAAGTTCTTCAAGATGGATAGTCAATTTCAGAGGTTCGTTGTCTTGGACGAGAAGAAGAGCATCATTCGAATGTCGAAGAAAAAGCTAAATGCTATGGAAGATTATGAAATTTGCCTTGCAAGATATGTACTAATTAGAAATACTCTCAAAAAAAAGTTATATTTGCAGAAAACAATTGACTTCTGTTAACGTTTTCCAAAAATCTTCTACTTTGGCAGAAAGTCTTCGGGGATGTGGCACAAACACAATTCACAATATTTATGGATTCTTGATTGATTTCTTCATCATTCTCGATATGAAATACAGAAACAATGATCAAATGTATCAAAGCATGATGGTCAGTTTGTATTCATTAATATTGATAACCGACACAAACTTTTAGTGACAAGATTTTCTCAATAAAGAGTCTCATTAATGACGTCTTTGAATTTTCCAAGTATTTCGCCAATAAATCTAATATTTTAGTAGAGCATTGTAGCAGGCCTAGTGGCCAACGAGAGGAAGACCTAGTCACTTTCTGTCTAATGCCATTGACTCTACTTAGTCAGTTACAGCTCATATCCACTAAAACAAGGAGCACAGAATCTGACCTACAATCGCAAGTTATTCAGGTCTAACTCACACTCTTTTATTTATCTAACAAATTTTTTAAAACTACACAGTGTTTTAGCTTCAATGATGATACAGCACTTGATCATTTAAAAGAGATCTGTAAAAAAAAAAAAAGAAAAATATTTCTATAGCAAAACCACAAAAGAGAAACATGAGAACTTGAGGTGGAAAACTGCAGTAGGCCTGTTGGCCCATACTAAGAACATAAAAGGAAGAACAGTGCAGGAGGCCTGTTGGCCTATACTAGGCAAAGGGCCTTTACAATTCATCCCAATAATAAAACATTTGCCCAACCCAATTTTCAAAGCTACATAAAATAAGCTCTGATGTGCATATGTAAATTCATCACTGAGCTAAATACAGGTCACCTCTGAGCTAAGTACAGGTTTCCTCTGGATCTAAGTACAGGTCACGTCTGAGCTAAGTAAGGTCACGTCTGGAGCAGGTCACCTCTAAGCAAAGTACAGGTCACTTCTGAGTTAAAACAGGTCTCATCTCAAAGTTAAGTACAGGTCGAATCTGTGCTAAGTACAGGGCGCATCTGTGGTAAATACAGGTCCATCAATCTAGAATAGAATCAATCAAATTTTAATATGCACGACTTTCACAATCTATTTCACTAACAAATTATTTGCCAAATATTATTTTCAATGCTTCTCAAGAAAAGCTTGGATAATTCTATTTACCCCTTTTTTAAGAAACGATCAAATCCAATGCCTCTCCCTAATTTTATTTATCCAACCTAAATTTTAAACTACCCAAAGGGTTTTTGCGTCAACAACTCTACTATGTAGACCCTTTTTTTTTCCCTCAATTTCCCTATTACAAACCTAGCTACAGCATTTTATGTATGTTTTTTAAGAATACAGACAATATGCAAAGTAAAAGAACACATTTGCAAATAAAGTTACATTTCATAAAGTGTGACATTAGTTGCACTTTTGTCCTTGTGTTTTTCATAAGAACATAAGAAGGAGGAACACTGCAACAGGCCTGTTGGCCCATACAGGCAGGTCCTTTACAATTCATCCACTAACAAACATTTGACCAACCCAATTTTCAAAGCTACCCAGAAATAACTCTGATGTTCAAGTCCCACTCAAATCCAAAACCCCCCCCACTCAAAGTATATATCCAACCTAAATTTGAAAATAACCCAAAATCCCAGCCTAAGATGCCATTGTGTTGCAGTGTTGGTATACAATACTGAGAGGTTGGTAGGTAAGACTCACAGGCAACAGTTAGGGAACTTTATTACGAAACGTATCGCCTTCACAGTAGGCTTCTTCAGTCGAAACAGAAAGTAGGCAGGAACAGTAGAGATATGAAGACATGTAATCAGTCCATCACCCTTGATGTCATAGATTTGAGATTGGAGAAGTTCAGTTCCATAGTCAGGAATAAATTTAAAGGTGTAAATACATGGATGATTCACTTATTTTATGAATGAGATTAAGAAACATGTGCAACATCTGGGTATCTTTATTGTAGACGTTTCGCCATCCAGTGCTTTATCAATACAAATTCTAGGACATAAGTCGTGAATGTCCTCAGAATTAAGATTCCATGATGTTGGCAGTTTTCTGACAAGTTGTGTACGAATGGTATATAATACCGACAAGATGAGATTAAAAAATCATGTGCAACATTGGGTTATCTTTTTTCCTAGAATTTGTATTGATAAAGCCACTGGATGGCGAAACGTCTACAATAAAGATACCCAGATGTTGCACCCTGTGTCTTAATCTCATCTTGTCGGTATTATATACCATTCGTACACAACTTGTCAGACACTGCAACATCATGGAATCTTAATTCTGAGGACATTCACGACATATGTCCTAGAATTTGTATTGATAAAGCCACTGGATGGCGAAACGTCTACAATAAAGATACCCAGATGTTGCACATGTGTCTTAATTCATCTTGTCGGTATTATATACCATTCGTACACATATTTTATGAATATCCTGTGGAGATAGGTTTAGATACTAGGATCTAACTCCTCATCTGAAGCGACAGAATAGAAAATACTTGTGAACATAAAAAAGAAGGAACACTGGGAGCAGGCCTAATGGTTCATGTGAGACAGGTCCATGTCTCCCAAAGACCTAACCCAAGAACCCAAAGTAGTCAGGTATTCGTTTGTAAATTGAATTGTGCATTAGAGAAAATTTTTTTGCACTCTAGTTTTTGATGGGAAAACATTGGGTAGCATCAAATTTTGGTTGATAAATTTGTGAGTAAAACAGGTTGTATTTAAATTGAACATGCATCTCAGGTGAAACAGTTATCAAAGATCATTGCTTGGGTAAAACTGGGAAAATGTTTTTGGCATTTGCTTCCCAATTTTCTGAAATGTGCTGATATCGAAAGAAAGGTCTCTGGTAATAGGGTAGTTTGGTTGGGTAATTGGGTACTTTTAGTTTGGTAATAGGGTAATTTGGTTTGTTAATACTATAGTTTGTTAATACTATAGTTTGTTAATAGGAAAAATAAGAACATAAGAATGTAGGACACTGGGAGAAGGCCTACTGGCCCATTTCGAGGGAGGTCCCTTTTCACAACGCATCTACCCAAAGCTATCTCAAGAAATAACTCCCGTACCCCTTGACACCAATCAAACCCAGCCCCTCCCACTCATATATTTGTCCAGTCTCTTCTTAAAGCTACCCAAGGTCCTAACCTCTATCACCCCACTGGGAAGACGTTCCACGCATCTACAACTCTGTTAGATTATGGGGTTTAAATAGATTACTGGGATTTATATCTTGGGCTGAGAAATGGCAGATGAAGTTTAATGTGGATAAGTGTAAGGTACTTGCCCTTGGTAATGAAAATAACCCTCGAAGCTATAATCTAGGTGAAGTAGAGCTTGGTCATACAGAATGTGAAAAAGACTTGGGAGTCATGGTAAGCAGAAATCTAAAGCCAAGACAGCAGTGCCTCAATGTGCGCAACCAGGCCAAAAAGATTACTTGGATTTATCCAAGAAGTATAAGTAACAGAAGTCCAAAAGTTATTTTACAGCTCTATACATCACTAGTGAGGCCTCATTTAGATTATGCTGCCTCAGTTTTGGTCCCCCTTTCTACAGGGTGGACATAGACTCATTAGAGAACATACAGAGAAGAATGACTAAAATGATTTACTGTGTAAGAACCTCCCCCTATGAAGATAGACTTAAAGCCTTAAATCTCCACTCTCTGGAGAGGCGTAGAATAGGGGAGATATCATTGAAGTGTATAAGTGGATGACGGGCAAAAAACAAGGGAGACATTAATAAAGTACTGAGGGTGTCGAACCAGGTAAGAACCAGGAATAATGGATTTAAGTTGGAATAATTTTTGATTTTTGAAAGGACATAGGTAAGTACGGTTTTCTAACAGAGTTGTAGATTTTCGTGGAACAGTCTTCCCAGTGGGGTGATAGAGGTTAGGACCTTGGGTAGCTTTAAGAAGAGACTGGACAAGTATATGAGTGGGGGGGGCTGGGTTTGATTGGTGTCAAGGGTACGGAGTTGTTTCTTGAGTAGCTTTAGGTAGATGTCGTTTTGATAAGGACCTGCCTCTATGGGCCAGTAGGCCTTCTGCAGTGTTCCTACATTCTTATGTTCTTATGTTCTTAAGTGCAAGCAACAGGAGTCCAGAGGTCATGCTGCAGCTTTATACATCATTAGTAAGGCCTCACCTAGAATATGCAGCTCAAATTCTGGTCTCTATATTACAGAAAAGGACATAAATTCCGTTAGAAGACATTCAGCGTAGGATGATAAATTAATACATAGCATTTGAAATCTTCCTTATGAGAAATATTGAAGACTCTTAAGTTACATTCATTTGTTAGACGAAGAATGAGGGGGACCTGATCAAAGTGTATAAGTGGAAGATAGGTATTGGTTGGTCAAATGTTTGTTAGTGGGATGAATTGTAAAAGACCTGCCTAGTATGGGCCAACAAGCCTGATGCAGTGTTCCTCCTTTCTTATGTTCCTATGTATTAATAAAGGGGATATTAACAAGGTCTTGAGGATATCTCTCCAAGAGAGAACCCGCAGTAATGGATTTAAATTAGATAAGTTTAGATTTAGAAAGGACATAGGAAAGTATTGGTTTGGAAATAGGGTTGTAGATGAGTGGAAACAGACTACCTGTTGGGTTATTGAGGCTAGGACTTTGGGTATTTTCAAATTTAGGTTGGATAAATACATGAGTGGGGGGGGTTTTGGATTTGAGTGGGACTTGGAACATCAGAGCTTATTTCTTGGGTAGCATTGAAAATTGGGTTGGTCAAATGTTTGTTAGTGGGATGATTGTAAAGGACCTCCCTAGTATGGGCCAACAGGCCTGTTGCAGTGTTCCTCCTTTCTTATGTTCTTATGAAAAACACAAGGACAAAAGTGCAACTAATGTCACACTTTATGAAATGTAACTTTAGTTCAAATGTGTTCTTTTACTTTGCATATTGCCCTGTATTCTTACAAACTACATAAGATGCTGTAGCTAGGCAATTTTCAATGCTCCCTAAAAAAAAAAGGTCTGATAACTCTATCCACTCATTTGCAAGAGCCACTCAAATACAAGAGGTGTTTTCTGTACTAAGATGCCATTTTGTTGCAGTGTCTGGTATACAGTACTGAGAGGTTGGTAGGTAAGACCACAGGCAACAGTTAGGCAACTTTATTCCGAAACGTATCGCCTTTACAGTAGGCTTCTTCAGTCGAATCAGAAAATTTGGCAGGAACAGTAGAGATATGAAGACGATGTAATCAGTCCATCACCCTTGATGTCATAGATTTGAGATTGGAGAAGTTCAGTTCCATAGTCAGGAATAAATTTAAAGGTGGAAATACATGATGTTTCACTTATTTTATGATATCCTGTGGAGATAGGTTTTGATACTAGGGTCTACACTCTCATCTGAAGCGACAGAATAGAAAATACTTGTGAACATAAAAAAGAAGGAACACTGCAGCAGGCCTACTGGTTCATGGAGACAGGTCCATGTCTCCCAATGACCTAACCCAAGAACCCAACGTAGTCAGGTGTTAAGAACATAAGAACATAAGAATGTAGGAACACTGCAGAAGGCCTACTGGCCCATACGAGGCAGGTCCTTATCAAAACGACATCTTTCCTAAAGCTACTCAAGAAACAAAATCCCGCACCCCCCAAAAACCCCAAACACACCCGCCCCTCCCACTCATATATTTTCCAGTCTCTTCTTAAAACTAACCCCAAGGTCCTAGCCTCTATCACCCCACTGGAAGACTGTTCACGCATCTACAACTCTGTTAGAAAACCAGTACTTACCTATGTCCTTTCTAAATCTAAATTTATCCAGCTTAAATCCATTATTCCTGGTTCTTACCTGGTTCGACACCCTCAGTTTCTTTATTAATGTCTCCCTTGTTTTTGCCCGTCATCCACTTATTTCACTTCAATGATATCTCCCCTCATTCTCCGCTCTCCCGAGAGTGGAGATTTAAGGCTTTAAGCCTATTTCTGGGGGGTTCCTTACACAGAAATCTTTTAGTCACTTCTCTGTTGTTCTTATAGTTTTTTCCCCGAAAGGGGGAAAAAACTGGGGGCCTAACTTGAGGTATAGGTGATAAACTTTTAAAAATTTTTGGGATTTTTTTAAATATCTTCTTGGGTTTCCTTTTTTTCCTTTTTCCCTCCTTTTCTTTTTAAATTTTTCGCACCATGTTTCCCAAGTTTTTTCCTTCTTTACATTTTTAAAAAACTTCACCTAGTTTATACTTGGGGGGGGTTATTTTCATTACCAAGGGAAGTCCTTACACTTATCCCATTAAACTAAACTCCCATTTCTCAGACCAAACATTAATTTGTTCAAATCGTCGGAGTTCATTGAATCCTCCTCAGAGTGAAATAGGGCCCTATTTTGTATCATCAGCAACTTACTTGTCATAGTAATCCCTCATCAAAGGGCATTAATGTAAATTTTGAACAAGAGAGGGCCTAAAACTGATCCTTTTGGAACGCCACAGTGATAATCCCCATTCAGATTTTTTACTCCCCTTAATGGTAACTCTCTCTTTCTTTGGAAGCCATGCCTCAATCCATGCTAGAACTTTACCTCCATACCCTGAGCTGCCACTTTTTTAAGAGTCTCTTTTGAGGTACCCTTTGAGGGTTTACTAAAATCCAAATAAACAATATCATATTCCTTATCCTGTCAACTGCCTCAAATGTTTTTATTGAAGAACGTCAGTAAGTTTGTCAGGCAGGAAAGACCTTCTCGTGAATCCTTTCGAGTTATTCATCAAGTTATTCCTTTTAAGGTGACTTCTATAAAGTAGCTATAAAGATTCTAATAAAATTTTCCCACTATAGAGTCAGGTTATTGGACGGTAATCTGAAGGAGTGGACTTATCCCCCCATTTGAATTGGGAACCAATTTAGCCATCTTCCCCCATCTCTGGCACAACATGGTAAGGTGGACGCATTGAAAACACTCGTTTAAAGGCTGACTAAGCTCCATCTTGCATTCTTAAGTACCCTTGGAAAACAACTATCGGGTCCCGGGGGTTATTTTGTTTCAGTTTGTCTATCTGTTTTAATAACCCCTTCCCCCGTGACAGTAATATTATTAACTTAATTTATCAGGAACTAAATAATTGTTAATTTTGGATTCATTTACACTTCCTGGTAAAAACTGACAAAAAAAAATCATTAAATAAGGAAACATTTCGAGTTAATTTTCCGTCGCTGTTCATTTTCCCCGTTTAGAGGGGCCCACTTTTTTCCCTTTACCTTCGTCCCTTCACTTGAAAAAACCCCTTTTGGATTAGTCTTTGATTCATTAGCGCCTAATTTCATAGTCACGTTTAGCCTTTTAATCCCCTTTTTTTTATTTCTCTTTTAAGCTGAACATTTGGCAGTAAGGTTAACCTCTCCTTTCTGAGCGCTTAAATTCCCTTTTTTCACCCCAATAGGCTTTAACCCCCTTTTAAACCCCATTTGGGATCGTTTTTATTAGACCTAATTTCTCCTGGGGAATGTTTATACTCTGGGCACTGTGTACATAAAAGAAAACAAATTAAAAGCAGACCCCTTTTCTATATAATATGAGTATCGTCAATAAAATCATTACTAGATAACCCAATCAAATTAGACAGATTTTCCCCTAAGTCCATTATAATCGGCAGAACAAAAAATCGGGGATTTTTACTTTTTACATTATTCTTGCTTCCCCAATTAAATTAAAGGTGATGGTTTGTTTTTCACTTGCCCCAAGTTTCTGATCCGTTATTATATGTTTCCTTTTTTTGCAAATAGGTCTACAAATTTTTCCCCCTGGGGGTTCAGTTACACTCTTTTTCAGAAAACGTCCTGAACTGTTTCCATGAAGTACTGGACTTAGAGACCTGTCAAAAGAATTCCAGTCAATTTGGCTAAAGTTCGTTTGAAAATTGAATTGTGCATTAGAAAAATTTTTTTTTGCACTCTAGTTTTTGATGGGAAAAACATTGGGGTAGCATAAAATTTTGGTTGGATAAATTTTGGAGTAAGACAGGTTTTTTTAAAAATTTGAACATGCATCTCAGGTGAAACAGTTATCAAAGATTTGTGGCAAAAGAAAAGATTTGGGCAATTGTTCCAATTTTTGAACATGTGTGATATCGAAAAAAAAGGTCTTGGAATAGGGTTTTTTGGTTGGTAATTTGGGTACTTTTATTTTGGGTAATAGGGTAATTTGGTTTGTTAAACTAGTTTGTTAATACTATATTTTTTAATACTATAGATTAAGGGGATTAAAAGTTTACTGGGTTTATTTTCAAAAAGTGTAAGCAACCGAAGTCCAGAGGTCTTTTGGGCAGCTTTTTCTCTTATAAGGCCTCCCCTAGATTAGCAGCTAAATTTGGTCTCTATTTTTCAAAAGGGAAATAAATTCGTTAAAAGAAAATTCAGCGTAGGATGACAAATTAATACTTTAGCATTAAAATCTTGAAGATGAGACACTTATGCATAATGGGAATTTTTTATTCGAAACTTTTCGCCAGCGTGGCTTACAGTCCAATAAAAAGAAGGCGAAAGGAGGGGGGGGAAATGAGGTAACGTCCCTAAACCCGGGAGCGATTTTTCACCCATCAATCTACAAGATTGATGGATGAAAACATCGACTCAGGTTGGGGATTTTTACCTCATTCTCCCCCTCCCCTTTACCCCTTCTTTGTATTGGATGATGAAGCCACGGTGGCGAAACGTTTCCTGAATAAAGATTCCCATATATGCAAGTGTTCAATTTTCAACTTGTCGTTTTTAAAACCCTTCATCACATTAGAAATTTTCCCTTATAAGAAATATTGAAGACTTAATTACATTCATTTGTTAGACGAAAAATGGGGGAGCCCTGTCAAAGTTTTAAGGGAAGAAAAGGATTGGGTTGGTCAAATGTTTGTTAGTGGGATGAATTGAAAAGCCCCTGCCAGTAGGGCAACAACCTGAGCTTGTTCCTTTTCTTTTGTTCCCTAGTATTAATAAAGGGGATATTAACAAGGTTTGAGGTATCTCTCCAAAGAGAACCCGCAGTAATGGATTTAAATTAGATAAGTTTAGTTTAAAAGGACATAGGAAAGTTTGGTTTTGGAAAAAGGGTTGTAGATGAGTGGAACAGACTACCAGTTGGGTTATTGAGGTAGGACTTTGGGTTTTCAAATTTTTGGTTGGTAAAAACATGAGTGGGAGGGTTGGGTTTGAGTGGGTTGAACATCAGGCTTATTTTTTGGTAGCATTTAAAAATTGGTTGGTCAAAGTTTGTTAGTGGGATGAATTGTAAAGGAAACCTGCCCAGTTTGGGGCCAAAGGCCGTTGCGTGTTTCCTTTTTTTATGTTTAATGAAAAACACAAGGCAAAATCAACTAATGTCCCCTTTTTTGAAAAGTAACTTTAGTTGCAAAGTTTCTTTACTTTTGCATTTTTTTTTCTTTTACAAACATAAAAGATGTGTAGTAGGTTTGTAATAGGGAAAATTTATGGAAAAAAAAGGTCCCAAAAAGGAGTTGTGGGCGCTAAAACCTTGGGTAGTTTAAAATTTTTGGTTGGATAAAAACATTAGGGAGAGGCATTGGATTTTATCGTTTCTTAAACACGGTAAATAGAATTATCCAGCTTTTTTTTGAGAAGCATTGAAAATAATATTTTGGGAAAAAATTTGTTAGTGAAATGATTGTGAAAGTCGTGATATTCAAGTTGATTTGATTCTATTCTGATTATGGACCTGTATTTAGCACAGTGCGACCTGTACTTTCCAGATTCGACCCGTTTTTAGCTTTGAGATGGACCCGTTTTTAAATCAGAGGTGACTGTACTTTGCTTAGGGTGACTGTCAACGTGACCTTACTTAGCAGAGTGCCGTACTTAATCCGAGGAAACCGTACTTATTCAGGTGCCTGTATTTTTCTCAGGGTTATATGCACAAGAGCTTATTTCTTTTTGTGCTTGAAAATTTGGGGTTGGGAAAGTTTTGTTATTGGGAATTTAAAGGACCTGCCTAGTATAGGCCCCAAAGGCTCCTCTTGTTTCTTCCCCTTGTATGGGCCAACAGGGGTACTGCGTGTTCCACCTCAATTCTATGTTTCTTTTTGTGGTTTTGTATAGTAATTTTTTTTTTTTTTTTTTTTTTACAGATCTCTTTTTAAAAGATCTAAATGCTGTATCATCATTGAAGAAAAAACTGTGTAGTTTTTAAAATTTGTTGATAAATAAAATGTGAGTTGACCCGAAAGCTTGCGATTGTAGGTTTTGATTCTGTGTCCTTGTTTTAGGGATATGAGCTGTAATGATAAGTTAATCAATGGCATTAGACAGGAAAAATGACTAGGCTTCTCTCGTGGGCCATAGGGCCGCTACAATTTCTCTACTAATAAATTTGATTTTTTTGACAAAAATACTTGGAAAATTCAAAGGGCGTCATTAATGGGGACTCTTTATTGGAAAATCTTGTCACTAAAAGCTTTGTGTCGGTTTTCAAAATTTAAAAATACAAAATGACTTGCTTTGATACATTTGTCATTGTTTCTGTATTTCATATCGAGAATGATAAGTATCAATAAAATCCTAAATATTGTGAATTGTGTTTTTGCCACATCTCGAAGACTTTTTGCCAAAGTAGAAAATTTTTGGGGAAAAAGTTAACAGAAATGCAAATTAGAATTGAGACCTTATGCAACACATGGGAATCTTTTTTGGAAAAAAAAACGTTTCGCCCCACGTGGTTCATCAGTCCAATACAAAAGAAATGGGTAAAAGGGGATAGAAATATGAAATCATCCCTCAACTGGATTCGAGGTTCGTCCATCACTCTTTTATAAGTGAGCATAGGGCCAGAGGGGTGGCTTTTTAAATGCGGTGAGATGATTAAGCGGAGGAGGGGGGACAAAAATGGGACCTGCCCCTAATTAAATAGGTATCGTCCAAGGTTTGGGCAAGCGTTGAAGTCTTTTTACCAGATTTTCCCTGATGTTGCAGGTCTGACAGATGGTGAATGTTTTTTAAAAACCCACAAGTTGAAATTGAGGGGACTTAGCAACACGGAAAAATTTATTTAAGAAACTTTCGCCACACAGTGGCTTCATCAGTCCAAAACAAATAAAAGGGGTAAGTTAGGTAAGAACATATGCAACTTAGACAACTTTTTTCCGAAACGTTTCGCCCACCCCGTAGGCTTCTTCAGTCGAAAACAGAAAATAGGGGAACAGTAAAAGTAAGACGATGAATCAGTCCATACCTTGTAGTCGTAGATTTTGGGTTTTCCACCCCCGCCTGGAGAAATTCGTTCCATAGTCAGGGAAATTCTGAAGATCAAGGACATGCGGAGATTTAAATACTGTGAAGGAGGGTCAGGAGAGTTGTAGTAGTAGTTGTGTATGAGAAAGTTACCACTGAGGATCAGTCCCTCTCAGATCAACCCTTCTATTGAAAAGCTTGTCCAAAGGGGTTTTCGTACCAAGATGCCCTGTTGCAGTGTCTGACAAAATGAACACAAAAAGGGATACATACCGAAGGTTGTTGGTAAAACCTATGCAAAAGTTAGACAAATTTATTCCGAAACGTTTCGCCTACACAGTAGGCTTTTTCAGTCGAATACAGAAAATAGGAGGGAAAAGTAGAGATGTGAAGACGGTAATCAGTCCAAACACCCCTTTTTATCGTAGAATTTGAGGTTGTCAGTCTCGGCCCGGGGAAGTTC
>NC_069431.1:27648533-27671690 GCF_026875155.1 Cherax quadricarinatus
GAGAAAAAAGGGGAAAAGGTGATACCGACAAGATTTTGAAAAAGACACTTATGTACAGTTCAGGACATTTATTAAAGGAAACGTTTCGCCACGAGTGGCTTCTTCAGTCCTAATACAGAGAAAACTAAGAAAACACGCAAATATATAGTGGAGGGAGTCAGGTGAGGTGATGCGTGGGTAGGGGTGGTAGTAGTAGTACATAACATAAGAACATAAGAATGTAGGAACACTGCAGAAGGCCTACTGGCCCATACGAGGCAGGTCCTTATCAAAACGACATCTACCTAAAGCTACTCAAGAAACAACTCCCGCACCCCCCAACACCAATCACACCCAGCCCCTCCCACTCATATATTTGTCCAGTCTCTTCTTAAAGCTACCCAAGGTCCTAGCCTCTATCACCCCACTGGGAAGACTGTTCCACGCATCTACAACTCTGTTAGAAAACCAGTACTTACCTATGTCCTTTCTAAATCTAAATTTATCCAGCTTAAATCCATTATTCCTGGTTCTTACCTGGTTCGACACCCTAAAGTACTTTATTAATGTCTCCCTTGTTTATGCCCGTCATCCACTTATACACTCAATGATATCTCCCCCTCATTCTCCGCCTCTCCAGAGAGGGGGAGATTTAAAGGCTTTAAGCCTATCTTCATACGGGAGGTTCCTTACACAGTAAATCATTTTAGTCATTCTTCTCTGAAATTTCTCAAATTTGAGTCTATGTCCATCCTGTAAGTAAGGGGACCAAAACTGAGCAGAAATAATCTAAATAAAGGCCTCACTAGTGATGTATAGAGCTGTAAAATAACTTTTGGACTTCTGTTACTTATACTTCTTGAGATAAATCCAAGTAATCTGTTGGCCTTGTTGCGCACACTGAGGCACTGCTGTCTTGGCTTTTAGATTTCTGCTTACCATGACTCCCAAGTCTTTTTCACATTCTGTATGACAAAGCTCTACTTCACCTAGATTAAAAGCTTCGGGGGTTATTTTCATTACCAAGGCAAGTACCTTACACTTATCCACATTAAACTTCATCTGCCATTTCTCAGACCAAGACATTAATTTGTTTAAATCGTCCGGAGTTCATTGATATCCTCCTCAGAGTGAAATTTTACGGCCTATCTTTGTATCATCAGCAAAAATTACTCATGTCACTAGTAATCCCTTCAAACAAGGTCATTAATGTAAATTATGAACAAGAGAGGGCCTAAAACTGATCCTTGTGGAACGCCACTAGTGACTAATCCCCATTCAGATTTCACTCCATTAATGGTTAACTCTCTGCTTTCTATTTGGGAAGCCATGCCTCCCAAACCATGCTAGAACTTTACCTCCTATACCATGAGCTGCCACTTTTCTTAAGAGTCTCTTGTGAGGTACTCTGTCGAAGGCTTTACTAAAATCCAAATAAACAATATCATATTCCTTATCACTGTCAACTGCCTCAAATGTTCTATTGAAGAACGTCAGTAAGTTTGTCAGGCAGGAACGACCTCTCGTGAATCCATGCTGAGATTCATTTATCAAGTTATGCCTTCCCAAAGGGGACTTCTGATAATGTCAGCTAAAAATTGATTCTAATAACTTGCCCCCTATAGATGTCAGGCTTATTGGACGGTAATTTGAAGGAGTGGACTTATCCCCTGATTTGAATATAGGAACCACATTAGCCATCTTCCACATCTCTGGCACAACACTGGTAAGGATGGACGCATTGAATACACTCGTTAATGGCTGACTAAGCTCCATCGGGTCCCGGGGACTTATTTTGTTTCAGTTTGTCTATCTGTTTAATAACCATGTCCCTCGTGACAGTAATATTTTTAACTTATATTCATCAGGAACTAAATAATTGTTAATTACTGGAATCTCATTTACATCTTCCTGTGTAAAAACTGACAAAAAATAGTCATTAAATAAGGAACACATTTCCAGTTCATTCCGTCAGCTGTTCATTCCCAGATTTTAGAGGTCCTCTTTTTCTTCACCTCGCCCTATCACTTGAAAGAACCCCTTTGGTTTTTTTCTGAGTTATATAGAGACCAGAATTGATCTGCATTAATCTAGGTGTAGGCCTACTAATGTGTATAAAGCTGCAGCATGACCTCTGGACAGGAAATTCCATAAAATAAGTGAATCATCCATGTATTTATCCACCTTTAAATTTATTCCTACTAGGAACTGAACTTCCTCCCATCTCAAATCAAGGGTGATGGACTGTATTACATCGTCTTCAAATCTCTACTGTTCCTGCATACTTCTGTATTCGACAGAAAACCTACTGTGAAGGCGATACTTCGAATAAAGTTGCCTAACTGTTGCCTGTGAGTCTTACCTACCAACCTCTCAGTATTGTATACCAACCACTGCAACACAATGGCATCTTAGTACAGAAAACACCTCTTGTATTTAGTGGCTCTTGCAAGTGAGTGGACAGAGTTATCAGACCTAATTTTTTTTAGGGAGCATTGGAAGAATTGGATTTGGGAAATGCTTTTGTTAGTGGGATGGATTGTAAAGAGGACCTGCCGAGTATGACCCAAACAAGGCCATGCAGCAGTGAGGATTTGCCTTATCCTCTATCCCCCCCTTTGCCTTCCCTCCTTTTTCTAATGTTCATTAAAGGACGAAAATGCTAGTCTTTATTTGTATCTTAATATTTTTCTCTGTTATCAGGTTGCCATTTGAAGTACTTTCAGGATCATGCCACCTACAAGACTTAGCCATATCAACACCCACGTCCTCACGGGGAACCTGAGAGGCACACTGACAGATCTTGCCTTTGTTTCAATCGGGGGGACGATCCCAAGTTCTTCAATGATGGGATAGTCAATTTCAGAGAGGTTCATGTCTATTGAACGAGAAATAAGAATCACCGATCCTTCGAGGAATGTCGAAGAAAAAGCTAAGATTGGCTATGGAAGATTATGAATGGTTTGCCTATGCAAGATATGTAGGCGTGCCACGCCCACTGTGGATTACACCCTCCTGTTATAATAGCAGAAAAACAATTGCACTTCCGGTTAACGGTTTTCCAAAAATCTACCTACTTATGGCAGAACAGTCTTATCGAGATGTGGCACAAACCACAATTCCACAATATTTATGGGATGTCTTATTGAGACTTCATCATTAGTATGGTGTGAAATACAAAACAAGATCAAATGTAATCAAAGCATGAATGTCATGTTTGTATTCATTTAATATTGATAACCGACACAAAGCATTTAGTGACAAGATTTCTCAATAAAGAGTCTCAATAGCTTCTTAGGAATTTTCCAAGTATTGCCAATAAATTCTAATATTATATTAAAGCATTGTAGCAGGCCTAGTGGCCCACGAGAGGAAGACCTAGTCACTTTCTGTCTAATCCATTGACTCCATCTACATAGTCAGTTACAGCTCATAACCACTAAACAATGAGCACCGAATCTGACCTACTAATCTGTATTTATCTAACAAATTTTCAAAACTACAAACAGTGATTTAGCTTCATTGATGATACATCACTTAGATCCATTTAAATGAGATCTGTAAAAGAAAAAGAAAAAATATACAATAGCAAAACCAACAAAAGAGAAACATGAGAACTTGAGTGAACACTGCAGTAGGCCTGTTGGCCATACTAAGAATCAAAGAAAGCGAAGAACAGTGTCAGGATGCCTGTTGGCCTATACTTTACAATCATCCCAATAACAAAACATTGCCCAACCCCAATTTTCAATGCTAAACATAAGTGAAATAAGCTCTGATTGCAATGTAAGTCATCACTGAGCTAAATACAGGTCACCTCTGAGCTAAGTACAGGTTTCCTCTGGATCTAAGTACAGGTCACGTCTGAGCTAAGTACAGGTCACGTCTGAGCAGGTCACCTCTAAACACTTTTCAGACAAACCTGATATTTTAGCTAAAATTCATGGATTTTCAAATTTTTTCATCAGAATTGCTGATGGAATTGAATTTTACGCTGAAAGTAACTTAAATATGACATTTTAGTGTAGTATTGAGTCAATATATATTTCAAGTGTGAAAATCCATGTATTTTAGCTAAAAAGAAAGATTTGTGTGAAAAGTGCTCAAAATCCTCCAAATCGTTGAAATATGCATTTAGAACACTTGGTAAAAATGATGTTTTACTGCATATTTCGACGATTTATAGCATTTAGAACACTTTTCAGACAAACCTGATATTTTAGCTAAAATTCATGGATTTTCAAACTTCTTTATCAGAATTGCTAGAAGTGCTCTAAATGCTCGAAATCGTCGAAATATGCAGCAAAACATCATTTTACCATATTTTTCGTTTTTTCAATGCTTCACGTATTTTTAAAAATAGCAAAAGCATTGAAAAAATCGAAAAATAAGGTAAAATGATGTTTTACTGCATATTTCGACGATTTATAGCATTTAGAACACTTTTCAGACAAACCTGATATTTTAGCTAAAATTCATGGATTTTCAAATTTTTTTATCAGAATTGCTGATGGAATTGAATTTTATGATATTTTAGTGTAGTATTGAGTCAATATATATTTCAAGTGTGAAAATCCATGTATTTTAGCTAAAAAGAAAGGTTTGTTTGAAAAGTGCTCAAAATCCTCCAAATCGTCGAAATATGCAGTAAAACCATATTTTTCGATTTTTTCAATGCTTTTGGTATTTTTAAAATATATATGAAATACATGAAATGCTTGATATATATGAAATAGCTGAAGCATTGAAAAAATCGAAAAATATGGTAAAATGATTTATTTGGTGTGTGGGTTGTGGTTTGTTGGGTGGGGTGGTGGGATGGTTTTTGGGTGTGGGTTGGGTTGTGCCGCATATTACGGCGGGGGGCGGGAGGGGGGGCGGGGGCGAGTTTTTCGAGAGTCGAGAGGCATTTAGACACTTCTCTTCAAAAGCAATTCTGATAAAGAAGTTGAAAAATCCAAGAATTTTTTAGCAAAAATATCAGGTTTGTCTGGAAAGTGTTTCTAAATGCTATAAAATCGTCGAAATATGCAGTAAAAACATCATTTTACCTTATTTTTCCGATTTTTTCAATCGCTTTTGCTATTATTAAAAATACGTGAAGCATTGAAAAAACGAAAAATATGGTAAAATGATGTTTTGCTGCATATTTCGACGATTTCGAGCATTTAGAGCACTTCTAGAATTTCAGATAAAGAAGTTTGAAAATCCATGAATGTTAGCTAAAAATATCAGCGTTTTCTGAAAGTGTTCTAAACGCTATAATCGGCGAAATATGCAGTAAAAACATCAATTTACATATTTTTTCGATTTTTTTCAATGCGTCATTACGTATTTCATATATTTCATATCTTTTTTAAAAATATCAAAAGCATTGAAAAAATCGAAAAATATGGTAAAATGATGTTTTGCCGCATATTTCGACGATTTCGAGCATTTAGAGGCACTTCTAAGCAATTCTGATAAAGAAGTTTGAAAAAATTTTCCATGAATTTGAGCTAAAATATAGTTTGTCTGAAAAGTGTTCTAAATGCTATAAATCGTCGAAATATCAGCAAAACATCATTTACATATTTTTCTATTTTTTCAATACTCATTGTATTTCCGTAAATATTCAGGCATTTCATATATTTTCATATGTTTTTTTAAATATCAAAACATTGAAAAAAATCGAAAAATATATGGTAAATGAGTTTTGACGCATATATTCGACGATTTCGAGCATTTAGAAGCACTTCTAGCTATTCTGTAAAGAAAGTTTTGAAATCCATGAATTTTAGCTAAAAATCAGTTTGTCTGAAAAGTGTTGTAAAACGCTAGAAAATCGTCGAAAAAATGCAGTAAAAAACATCATTTTACCCTATTTTTTCGATTTTTTCATATATATCACTATTTCATAAATATCAAGCATTCATATCTTTCATATATATTTTAAAAAGACCAAAAGCATTGAAAAAATCGAAAAATATGGTTTTAAACTGCATAATTCGACGATTTGTAGGATTTTGAGCACTTTGCACACAGACCTTTCTTTTTAGCTAAAATACATGGATTTTCACACTTGAAATATATATTGACTCAATACTACACTAAAATGTCATATTTAAGTTACTTTCAGCATAAAATTCAATTCAATCAGCAATTCTGATAAAAAAGTTTGAAAATCCATGAATTTTAGCTAAAATATCAGGTTTGTCTGAAAAGTGTTCTAAATGCTAAAATCGTCGAAATATGCAGTAAAACATCATTTTACCATATTTTTCGATTTTTTCAATGCTTTTGGTATTTTTAAAAAATATATGAAATATATGAAATGCTTGAAATATATGAAATAGCTGAAGCATTGAAAAAATCGAAAAATATGGTAAAATGATGTTTTACTGCATATTTCGACGATTTTTAGCATTTAGAACACTTTTCAGACAAACCTGATATTTTAGCTAAAATTCATGGATTTTCAATTTTTTTTATCAGAATTGCTGATGGAATTGAATTTTATGCTGAAAGTAACTTAAATATGATATTTTAGTGTAGTAAAATAGATATTCAAGTGTGAAAATCCATGTATTTTAGCTGAAAAGAAAGGTTTGTGTGAAAAGTGCTCAAAATCCTCCAAATCGTCGAAATATGCAGTAAAACATCATTTTACCATATTTTTCGATTTTGTCAATGCTTTTGGTTTGTTTAAAAATAACATGAAATATATAAATGCTTGAAAATATATGAAAATAAGCCCTGAAGCATTGAAAAATCGAAAAATAGGTAAAATGGATGTTTTACATCATATTTCGACGATTTTTTAGCATTTACAACATTTTTCAGTCAACCTGATATTTTTAGGTTCTAAAATTCATTGGATTTTCTAACTTTTTTTATCAAGATTAATTGCTAGAAAGTGCTCTAAATGCCGCAATCGTCGAAATAAGCGGTAAAACATCATTTTACCATATTTTTCGATTTTTTCAATGCCCCCCTTAGCTATTTCAAGTTATTTCAAGCATTTCATATATTTCATATATTTTTTAAAAAATACGCCAAAAGTCATTGAAAAATCAAAAATGTTGTAAAAGGATGTTTTACCTGCATATTTCGCCGACGATTTTTTTAGCATTTTAAAACACGTTTTCAGACGAAACAAATATTTTAGCTAAAATTCATGGATTTTCTAACTTTTTTTATCAGAATTGCTGATGGAATTGAATTTTATGCTGAAAGTAACTTAAATATGAAAATCCATGTATTTTAGCTAAAAAGAAAGGTTTCTGTGAAAAGTGCTCAAAATCCTCCAAATCGTCGAAATATGCAGTAAAACATCATTTTACCATATTTTCGGTTTTTTCAATGCTTCATTGTATTTCGTATATTTCAGGCATGTCATATATTTCATATGTTTTTTTAAAAATACATGGATTTTTCACACAAACCTTTCTTTTTAGCTAAAATACATGGATTTTCACACTTGAAATACATGGATTTTTCACACAAACCTTTCTTTTTAGCTAAAATACATGGATTTTCACACTTGAAATATATATTGACTCAATACTACACGAAAATGTCATATTTAAGTTACTTTCAGCATAAAATTCAATTCCATCAGCAATTCTGATAAAAAAATTTGAAAATCCATGAATTTTAGCTAAAATATCAGGTTTGTCTGAAAAGTGTTCTAAATGCTAAAAATCGTCGAAATATGCAGTAAAACATCATTTTACCATATTTTTCGATTTTTTCAATGCTTTTGGTATTTTTAAAAAAATATATGAAATATATGAAATGCTTGAAATATATGAAATAACTGAAGCATTGAAAAAATCGAAAAATAGGGTAAAATGATGTTTTACTGCATATTTCGACGATTTTTAGCATTTAGAACACTTTTCAGACAAACCTGATATATTAGCTAAAATTCATGGATTTTCAATTTTTTTTATCAGAATTGCTGATGGAATTGAATTTTATGCTGAAAGTAACTTAAATATGATATTTTTGTGTAGTATTGTAGTGTATGTGTAGTGTGAAAATCCATGTATTTTAGCTAAAAAGAAAGGTTTGTGTGAAAAGTGCTCAAAATCCTCCAAATCGTCGAAATATGCAGTAAAACATCATTTTACCATGTTTTTCGATTTTTTCAATGCTTTTGGTATTTTTAAAAAATACATGAAATATATGAAATGCTTGAAATATATGAAATAACTGAAGCATTGAAAAAATCGAAAAATAGGGTAAAATGATGTTTTACTGCATATTTCGACGATTTTTAGCATTTAGAACACTTTTCAGACAAACCTGATATTTTAGCTAAAATTCATGGATTTTCAAATTTTTTTATCAGAATTGCTGATGGAATTGAATTTTATGCTGAAAGTAACTTAAATATGACATTTTAGTGTAGTATTGAGTCAATATATATTTCAAGTGTGAAAATCCATGTATTTTAGCTAAAAAGAAAGGTTTGTGTGAAAAGTGCTCTAAATCCTCCAAATCGTCGAAATTTGCAGTAAAACCATATTTTTCGATTTTTTCAATGCTTTTGGTATTTTTAAAATATATATGAAATATATGAAATGCTTGATATATATGAAATAGCTGAAGCATTGAAAAAATCGAAAAATAGGGTAAAATGATGTTTTACTGCATATTTCGACGATTTTTAGCATTTACAACACTTTTCAGACAAACCTGATATTTTAGCTAAAATTAATGGATTTTCAAACTTCTTTAACAGAATTGCTAGAAGTGCTCTAAATGCTCGAAATCGTCGAAATATGCGGCAAAACATCATTTTACCATATTTTTCGATTTTTTCAATGCTTTTGATATTTTTAAAAAACATATGAAATATATGAAATGCCTGAAATATACGAAATACAATGAAGTATTGGAAAAATAGAAAAGAAATTTGCCTTGCAATATATGTACTAATTAGAAATACTCTCAAGAAATATATTTTGTAGAAAACAAATGCACTCTGATGAACGTTTTCCAAAAATCTTCCTACTTTGGCAGAAAGTTCTTCGAAGATGTGGACAACACAATTCACAAGATTTATGATTCCTTATTGATACTTCATCATTCTCGAAATGAATACAGAAACAATGATCAAATATCCAAAGCATGATGTCAGTTTGTATTCATTAATATTGAAAACCGACTCAAACTTTTAGTGATCAAGAATTTTCTCATAAAGAGTCTCATTAATGACTTCTTGAATTTTCCAAGTATTTTGCCCAATAAATCCTAAAACATTATTAGTAGAGGCAATTGTAGCGGCCTAGTGGCACACAGAGGAGACCTAGTCACTTTCTGTCTAATGCCATTGACTCTACTTAGTCAGTTACAGCTCATATCCACTAAAACAAGGAGCACAGAGAGGAAATGGTATGGTGATACCGACAAGATGTGGAAAAAGACACTTATGTACAGTTCAGGACATTTATTAAAGGAAACGTTTCGCCACGAGTGGCTTCTTCAGTCCTAATACAGAGAAAACTAAGAAAACACGCAAATATATAGTGGAGGGAGTCAGGTGAGGTGATGCGTGGGTAGGGGTGGTAGTAGTAGTACATAACATAAGAACATAAGAATGTAGGAACACTGCAGAAGGCCTACTGGCCCATACGAGGCAGGTCCTTATCAAAACGACATCTACCTAAAGCTACTCAAGAAATAACTCCCGCACCCCTTGACACCAATAAAACCCAGCCCCTCCCACTCATATATCTGTCCAGTCGTAGTAGTAGTAGTAGTAGTAATGGAACAAAGGAGGTGAGGCTAGAGAGGGACCTGCTGGCATCAAGTAACACCAGTTCCCAGGATGGGTAATATCCTCTTGCTTAGTAATTTTGAAATGCTGTAACTACCGGATTTTTGCTTTATAGTGTTACTGACAGAAATTAGTGCAGCTTCAATGCATTTTCTCCGTCTCAAGTCGTCTTCTTTAATAACTAGTTTAGCTTCACTGAATTTCATGAGGTGTCCAACATCGTCTCTATGTTGAACACATGCGTTTTTGCGGTCATCATTTCTGCAAGCATTTTTGTGTTCTGCTATCCTAATGTCCAGAGTTCTGCCTGTTTCCCCTACATATACCTTGTCCAGAGTTCTGGTCTGTTCCCTACAATATACCTTGTCACACCCCCCACATGGTATAGTGTAGATTCTTGCACTTGTGCCAGAATCATGCTTGGGTTTTTGATGCCAGCAGGTCCCTCTCTAGCCTCACCTCCTTTGTTCCATTACTACTACTACTACTACTACGACTGGACAGATATATGAGTGGGAGGGGCTGGGTTTTATTGGTGTCAAGGGGTGCGGGAGTTATTTCTTGAGTAGCTTTAGGTAGATGTCGTTTTGATAAGGACCTGCCTCGTATGGGCCAGTAGGCCTTCTGCAGTGTTCCTACATTCTTATGTTCTTATGTACTACTACTACTACCACCCCTACCCACGCATCACCTCACCTGACTCCCTCCACTATATATTTGCGTGTTTTCTTAGTTTTCTCTGTATTAGGACTGAAGAAGCCACTCGTGGCGAAACGTTTCCTTTAATAAATGTCCTGAACTGTACATAAGTGTCTTTTTCCACAAGGAGCACAGAATCTGACCTACAATCGCAAGCTATTCAGGTCTAACTCACACTCTTGTATTTATCTAACAAATTTTCAAAACTACACAGTGTTTTAGCTTCAATGATGATACAGCACTAAGATCATTTAAAAGAGATCTGTAAAAAAAGAAGAAAAAATATACTATAGCAAAACCACAAAAGAGAAACATGAGAACTTGAGGTGGAACACTGCAGTAGGCCTGTTGGCCCATACTAAGAACATAAGAAAGGAAGAACAGTGCAGGAGGCCTGTTGGCCTATACTAGGCAGGTCCTTTACAATTCATTCCGCGAATAACAAAACATTTGCCCAACCAATTGTTCAATGCTACATAGAAATAAGTCATCGATGTGCATATGAAAGTCATCACTGGATCTAAATACGGTTCACGACGAGCTAAGTACAGGTCACGTCGAGCATGTCACCTCGTAAGCAGAAGTACAAGGTCCACCTCTGAGTTAAACCAGGTCTCATCTCAAAGCTAAGTACAGGTCGAATCTGTGCTAAGTACAGGTCGCATCTGGCTAAATACAGGTCCATCAATCACTAGAATTAATCAGAAACTATCTACATTTAAACTTATCTAATTTAAATCCATACTGGCGGGTTCTCTCTTGGAGAGATATCCTCAGTACCTTGTAATATCCCCATTATTAATACATAGGAACATAAGAAAGGAGGAAACACTGCATCAGGCTTGTTGAGCCCATACTAGGCAGTCTTTGCAATTCCATCCCATCTAACAAACATTTGACCAACCAATACCTATCTTCCACGTATACACTTCGATTCAAGGTCTCCCCTGAATGTAAACTTAAAGAGTCTTCGATATTTTCTTCTTAAGAAGATTCTAATGCTATGTTTTAATTTAGTCATCCTACGCTGAATTTCTTCTAAACGAATTTATGTCCATTCGAATAAAGACCAGAATTATCTTCATAATCTGATGTAGGCTTACTAATGATGTATTAAGAGCTGCAGCATGACCTCTGTACTCTGTTGCTTACACTTCTTGATAAAAACCCGAAATCTATTTAAATCCCATTAATCTATATTAATAACAAACTATAGTAATTAAACAATCTATAGTATTACCAAACTATAGTATTAACAAACTATACTATTAACAACCTATAGTTTTAACAACCAAATTACCCTATTACCGAAACTAAAAAGTAACCAATTACCCAACCAAACTACCCAATTACGCAGAGACCATTCTTCGATATCAGCACATGTTTCAGAAAATTGGGAAGCAAATGCCAAGATCATTTCATTTTAACCCAACATGAACCTTGATTAACGTTTTCACCTGAGATGCATGACCAATTTTAATACAAACCTGTCATAACTCACAAATTTATCCAACCAAAATTTGATGCTGCCAATGTTTTCCCCCATCAAGAACTAGAGTGCAAAAAAAATTTTTCTCTAATGCACAATTCATTTTACAAACGAATAACCTGACTACGTTGGTCCGGGGGGGGAGGTCCTTGGAGACATGGACCCTGTCTCACATGAACCAGTAGGCCGGCTGCAGTGTTTCCTTCTTTTTTTATGTTACACAAGTATATTCTATTCTGGTCGCTTCAGATTATAGTTAGATCCTAGTATCTAAACCTATCTCCACAGGATATTCATAAAATAAGTGAAATCATCCATGATTTTCCAACTTTAAATTTATTCCTGACTATGGAACTGAACTTCTCCAATCTCAAATCAGGTGAAGGACTGATTACATCGTCTTCAAATATCTCTACTGTTCCTGCCTACTTTCTGTATTCGGACTGAAGAAGCCTACTGTGAAGGCCGATACGTTTCGGAATAAAGTTGCCTAAACTGTTTGCCATGTGAGTCTTACCTACCAACCTCCAGTATTGTATACAACACTGCAACACAATGGCACTTAGTACAAAAACACCTCTTGTATTTGAGTGGCTCTTGCAAATGAGTGGATAGAGTTATCAACCCTAATATTTTTAGGGAGCATTGAAAAATTGGATTTGGCAAATGCTTTGTTAGTGGGATGGATTGTAAAGGACCCTGCCGAGTATGACGCCAACAGGCCTGCATGCAGTGATCCACCTTTCTTCTGTCTTATGTTCTTATGGAAATAGGGTTAGTAGATGAGATGAACGTCTACCTAGTTGGGTTATTGAGGCTTGGACTTAGTTAGTTTCAAATTTAGGTTGGATAAATACATGAGTGGGATGGTTGGTTGAGGATTGAGTGGGACTAGCACACATCAGAGCTTATTTTTCTTGGGTAGGGCATTGAAAATTGGGTAGGGTCAAATGTTTTGGTAGTGGGATGAATTGTAAAAGACCTGCCAGTATGGGCCAACAGGCCAGCGCAGGTGTTTCCTTTTCCTCCTTTCTTATGTTCTTATGATCATTAAATGGAACGAATGGCTAGTCGTTATTTTCCTTCTTTAATCAGTAGTCCTTTTTGGAAAGGTATCTGTCAGTGAAGATAATATAGGTGAATGTGCTTATAAACGAAGAACTGTTACTGTAAGGCTCATTAGGAATTTCCTTGCCTTTGTTTCATCAATCGGGTTTCCGTCCCCCAGTTTTCCTTCAAGATGGATTCAATTTCAGAGGTTTCGTTGTCTTGGACGAGAAGAATAGCATCATTCGAATGTCGAAGAAAAGAGCTAAATGCTATGTAAGATTAGAATGTTGCCTTGCAAGATATGTACTAAGCAGTTAGAATACTCTCAAGAAAGTTATATTTGCAGAAAACATATTGAGCACGTTATGTCACAAACTGTTTTTTCCAAAAATCTTCTTCTTTGGCACAAAAAGTCTTCGAGATGGTGGACAAACACAATTCACAATATTATGGATTCGTGATTGATGGACTTGCAATCATTTCTCAGGTTCTCGGGGGCTGTGAGTTAGCGGTTGAAATACTGGTTTATTGTGCATAAGATCTAAGGCATAGATGTCTAGTTTTGTTGAAGACTGAGACACTTATGCAGCATATGGAATCTTTATTCAGGAAACGTTGCGGGCCCAAACAGTGGCTTCTTCAGGTCCAAACAAAGAGGAAGGCGTAAGAGAGGAAGGAGAATGAAGGTAATCTGTCCACAACCTGGAGTCGAGGTTTCAGTCCATCAATCTTGTAGAATGTACAGCATAGGGCCGTAGACGTGGCCTTTATACTGGTAGTGAGGGTGACGTTTAAGCAGTCGAGGCGGGATCATAGTGGTACCAATCCACTAATCGAAGTAGGTCAATGTCCAAAGGTTTGAACAAGCGTTGAAGAACTTTGTAAAGATTCCCATGATGCTGCCAGTGTCTTTATGTTTTCTATTTGTTTTTATGGGGTTGGTGGATGGAATGGATTTTTGATGTTATGGGAAGGACATGTGGAAGACGCTGGAGGACACTTATGCAGCATAGGGAATCTTCATAAGTGTCTGATGAGATTCGGGATATCTGGTGTTCACAACATTCATCACAACTGTCAGACACTGCAGCATCATGGGATTCTTCTTACAAAGAATTCTTCAACGCTTGTTTCAACTTTGGACAAAGACCTATTCGACTATGGAGTAGTGAAGTGGTACCACTATGATCCCCGCCTCCGCCTGCTTCAAGTCACCTCACACAGTATATAAGCCACGTCTACGGCCCTATGCTTATACAGTTCTACAAGAATGATGGTACTGAACACATCGACTCCAGGTTGAAGGGACTGATTACCTCATTCTCCTCCTCTCCTTACCGCTCCTCTTTGTATTGGACTGAAGAAGCCAACTTGTGGCGAACTTTCCTGAATAAAGATTCCCATATGCTGCAAAAGTTCTCAGTCTTCAACATGTCGGTTTTCCAAACCATTCATCACAAATGTCAGTTTGTTATTCATTAATATTGATAACCGACACAAAGCTTTTTAGTGACAAGAATTTCTAATAGTCTCATTAATGACGTCTTTGAATTTTCCAAGTATGTTGCCAATAAATTCTAACATTTATTTAGTAGAGCATTGGTAGCAGCCTAGTGGCCCAACGAGAGAAGACCTATTCACTTCTGTCTAATGCCATTGACTCTACTTAGTCAGTTACAGCGCATACCACTAAAACAAGGAGCACAGAATCTGACCTACAATCGCAAGCTATTAAGGTCTCACTCACACTCTTGTATTTAATCAAACAAATTTTCAAAACTACACATGTTTTTAGCCTTCAATGATGAAGCACACTAAGATCATTTAAAAGAGATCTGAAAAAAAAAGAAAAAATATACCGATAGCAAAACCACAAAAAGAGAAACATGATAACTTGAGGTGGAACACTGGCAGTAGGCCCTGTTGGCCCATACTAAGAACATAAGAAAGGAAGAACAGTGCAGGAGGCCTGTTGGCCTATACTAGGCAGGTCCCTTTACAATTCATCCCATAACAAAACATTTGCCCAACCCAATGTTTCAATGCTACATAAAAATAAGCTTCTGATGTGCAATATGTAGAGTCATCACTGAGCTAAATACAGGTCACGTCTGAGCTAAGTACAGGTCACGTCTGAGCAGGTCACCTCTAAGCAAAGTACTGGATCGACCTCTGAGTTAAAAACAGTCCTCACCAACGCTAAGTAACAGGTCGAATCTGTGCTAAGTACAGGTCGCATCCTGTGCTAAATACAGGTCCATCAATCAAGAAATAGAAATCACACAACACTCTGAATATGCACGCCCTATCACAAATCTATTTCACTAACAAATTATTTGCCAATATTATATTCAATGCTTCTCACGAAAAGCTTGGGTAATTCTATTTACTCGTGTTTAATAAACGAACAAATCCAATGCCTCCTCCCCTAATGTATTTATCCAACTAAATTTTAAACTACCCAAGGTTTAGCGTCACAACTCTACTATGTAGACCTTTTTTTTCCATAAATTTCCCTCTTAACAAACCTAGCTACAGCAATTATGTATGTTTGTAAGAATACAGAACAATATGCAGTAAAATGAACACATTTGCAACTAAAGTTACATTTCATAAAGTGTGACATTAGTTGCACTTTTGTCCTTGTGTTTTTCATAAGAACATAAGAAAGGAGGAACACTGCAGCAGGCCTGTTGGCCCATACTAGGCAGGTCCTTTACAATTCATCCCACTAACAAACATTTGACCAACCCAATTTTCAATGCTACCCAAGAAATAAGCTCTGATGTTCAAGTCCCACTCAAATCCAACCCCTCCCACTCATGTATTTATCCAACCTAAATTTGAAACTACCCAAAGTCCTAGCCTCAATAACCCAACTAGGTAGTCTGTTCCACTCATCTACTACCCTATTTCCAAACCAATAGTCTGTTCCACTCATCTACTACCCTATTTCCAAACCAATACTTTCCTATGTCCTTTCTAAATCTAAACTTATCTAATTTAAATCCATTACTGCGGGTTCTCTCTTGGAGAGATATCCTCAAGACCTTGTTAATATCCCCTTTATTAATACATAGGAACATAAGAAAAGAGGAACACTGCATCAGGCTTGTTGGCCCATACTAGGCAGGTCTTTTACAATTCATCCCACTAACAAACATTTGACCAACCCAATACCTATCTTCCACTTCGATCAGGTCTCCCCTCATTCTTCGTCTAACAAATGAATGTAACTTAAGAGTCTTCAATATTTCTTCATAAGGATTTCTAATGCTATGTATAAATATAGTCATCCTACGCTGAATGTCTTCAACGAATTTATGCCATTCTGAGTTATATAGAGACCAGAATTGATCTGCATTAATCTAGGTGTAGGCCTACTAATGTGTATAAAGCTGCAGCATGACCTCTGGACAGGAAATTCCATAAAATAAGTGAATCATCCATGTATTTATCCACCTTTAAATTTATTCCTACTAGGAACTGAACTTCCTCCCATCTCAAATCAAGGGTGATGGACTGTATTACATCGTCTTCAAATCTCTACTGTTCCTGCATACTTCTGTATTCGACAGAAAACCTACTGTGAAGGCGATACTTCGAATAAAGTTGCCTAACTGTTGCCTGTGAGTCTTACCTACCAACCTCTCAGTATTGTATACCAACCACTGCAACACAATGGCATCTTAGTACAGAAAACACCTCTTGTATTTAGTGGCTCTTGCAAGTGAGTGGACAGAGTTATCAGACCTAATTTTTTTTAGGGAGCATTGGAAGAATTGGATTTGGGAAATGCTTTTGTTAGTGGGATGGATTGTAAAGAGGACCTGCCGAGTATGACCCAAACAAGGCCATGCAGCAGTGAGGATTTGCCTTATCCTCTATCCCCCCCTTTGCCTTCCCTCCTTTTTCTAATGTTCATTAAAGGACGAAAATGCTAGTCTTTATTTGTATCTTAATATTTTTCTCTGTTATCAGGTTGCCATTTGAAGTACTTTCAGGATCATGCCACCTACAAGACTTAGCCATATCAACACCCACGTCCTCACGGGGAACCTGAGAGGCACACTGACAGATCTTGCCTTTGTTTCAATCGGGGGGACGATCCCAAGTTCTTCAATGATGGGATAGTCAATTTCAGAGAGGTTCATGTCTATTGAACGAGAAATAAGAATCACCGATCCTTCGAGGAATGTCGAAGAAAAAGCTAAGATTGGCTATGGAAGATTATGAATGGTTTGCCTATGCAAGATATGTAGGCGTGCCACGCCCACTGTGGATTACACCCTCCTGTTATAATAGCAGAAAAACAATTGCACTTCCGGTTAACGGTTTTCCAAAAATCTACCTACTTATGGCAGAACAGTCTTATCGAGATGTGGCACAAACCACAATTCCACAATATTTATGGGATGTCTTATTGAGACTTCATCATTAGTATGGTGTGAAATACAAAACAAGATCAAATGTAATCAAAGCATGAATGTCATGTTTGTATTCATTTAATATTGATAACCGACACAAAGCATTTAGTGACAAGATTTCTCAATAAAGAGTCTCAATAGCTTCTTAGGAATTTTCCAAGTATTGCCAATAAATTCTAATATTATATTAAAGCATTGTAGCAGGCCTAGTGGCCCACGAGAGGAAGACCTAGTCACTTTCTGTCTAATCCATTGACTCCATCTACATAGTCAGTTACAGCTCATAACCACTAAACAATGAGCACCGAATCTGACCTACTAATCTGTATTTATCTAACAAATTTTCAAAACTACAAACAGTGATTTAGCTTCATTGATGATACATCACTTAGATCCATTTAAATGAGATCTGTAAAAGAAAAAGAAAAAATATACAATAGCAAAACCAACAAAAGAGAAACATGAGAACTTGAGTGAACACTGCAGTAGGCCTGTTGGCCATACTAAGAATCAAAGAAAGCGAAGAACAGTGTCAGGATGCCTGTTGGCCTATACTTTACAATCATCCCAATAACAAAACATTGCCCAACCCCAATTTTCAATGCTAAACATAAGTGAAATAAGCTCTGATTGCAATGTAAGTCATCACTGAGCTAAATAATACAGGTCACCTCTGAGCTAAGTACAGGTTTCCTCTGGATCTAAGTACAGGTCACGTCTGAGCTAAGTACAGGTCACGTCTGAGCAGGTCACCTCTAAACACTTTTCAGACAAACCTGATATTTTAGCTAAAATTCATGGATTTTCAAATTTTTTCATCAGAATTGCTGATGGAATTGAATTTTACGCTGAAAGTAACTTAAATATGACATTTAGTGAAAGTAATTGAGACAATATATATTTCAAGTGTGAAAATCCATGTATTTTAGCTAAAAAGAAAGATTTGTGTGAAAAGTGCTCAAATCCTCCAAATCGTTGAAATATGCATTTAGAACACTTGGTAAAAATGATGTTTTACTGCATATTTCGACGATTTATAGCATTTAGAACACTTTTCAGACAAACCTGATATTTTAGCTAAAATTCATGGATTTTCAAACTTCTTTATCAGAATTGCTAGAAGTGCTCTAAATGCTCGAAATCGTCGAAATATGCAGCAAAACATCATTTTACCATATTTTTCGTTTTTTCAATGCTTCACGTATTTTTAAAAATAGCAAAAGCATTGAAAAAATCGAAAAATAAGGTAAAATGATGTTTTACTGCATATTTCGACGATTTATAGCATTTAGAACACTTTTCAGACAAACCTGATATTTTAGCTAAAATTCATGGATTTTCAAATTTTTTTATCAGAATTGCTGATGGAATTGAATTTTATGATATTTTAGTGTAGTATTGAGTCAATATATATTTCAAGTGTGAAAATCCATGTATTTTAGCTAAAAAGAAAGGTTTGTTTGAAAAGTGCTCAAAATCCTCCAAATCGTCGAAATATGCAGTAAAACCATATTTTTCGATTTTTTCAATGCTTTTTGGTATATTTAAAATATATATGAAATACATGAAATTTGAATATAATTGAAATAGCTTGAAGCATTGAAAAATCGAAAAATAAGGTAAAATGATTTATTTGGTGTGTGGGTTGTGGTTTGTTGGGTGGGGTGGTGGGATGGTTTTTGGGTGTGGGTTGGGTTGTGCCGCATATTACGGCGGGGGGCGGGAGGGGGGGCGGGGGCGAGTTTTTCGAGAGTCGAGAGGCATTTAGACACTTCTCTTCAAAAGCAATTCTGATAAAGAAGTTGAAAAATCCAAGAATTTTTTAGCAAAAATATCAGGTTTGTCTGGAAAGTGTTTCTAAATGCTATAAAATCGTCGAAATATGCAGTAAAAACATCATTTTACCTTATTTTTCGATTTTTTCAATGCTTTTGCTATTTTTAAAAATACGTGAAGCATTGAAAAAACGAAAAATATGGTAAAATGATGTTTTGCTGCATATTTCGACGATTTCGAGCATTTAGGAGCACTTTCTACAATTTCAGATAAAGAAGTTTGAAAATCCATGAATGTTAGCTAAAAATATCAGCGTTTTCTGAAAGTGTTCTAAACGCTATAATCGGCGAAATATGCAGTAAAAACATCAATTTACATATTTTTTCGATTTTTTTCAATGCGTCATTGTATTTCATATATTTCATATCTTTTTTAAAAATATCAAAAGCATGAAAAAATCGAAAAATATGTAAAATGATGTTTTGGCCCGCATATTTTCGACGATTTCGAGCATTTAGAGGCACTTCTAAGCAATTCTGATAAAGAAGTTTGAAAAAATTTTCCATGAATTTGAGCTAAAATATAGTTTGTCTGAAAAGTGTTCTAAATGCTATAAATCGTCGAAATATCAGCAAAACATCATTTACATATTTTTCTATTTTTTCAATACTCATTGTATTTCCGTAAATATTCAGGCATTTCATATATTTTCATATGTTTTTTTAAATATCAAAACATTGAAAAAAATCGAAAAATATATGGTAAATGAGTTTTGACGCATATATTCGACGATTTCGAGCATTTAGAAGCACTTCTAGCTATTCTGTAAAGAAAGTTTTGAAATCCATGAATTTTAGCTAAAAATCAGTTTGTCTGAAAAGTGTTGTAAAACGCTAGAAAATCGTCGAAAAAATGCAGTAAAAAACATCATTTTACCCTATTTTTTCGATTTTTTCATATATATCACTATTTCATAAATATCAAGCATTCATATCTTTCATATATATTTTAAAAAGACCAAAAGCATTGAAAAAATCGAAAAATATGGTTTTAAACTGCATATTTCGACGATTTGGAGGATTTTGAGCACTTTCCACACAAACCTTTCTTTTTAGCTAAAATACATGGATTTTCACACTTGAAATATATATTGACTCAATACTACACTAAAATGTCATATTTAAGTTACTTTCAGCATAAAATTCAATTCAATCAGCAATTCTGATAAAAAAGTTTGAAAATCCATGAATTTTAGCTAAAATATCAGGTTTGTCTGAAAAGTGTTCTAAATGCTAAAAATCGTCGAAATATGCAGTAAAACATCATTTTACCATATTTTTCGATTTTTTCAATGCTTTTGGTATTTTTAAAAAATATATGAAATATATGAAATGCTTGAAATATATGAAATAGCTGAAGCATTGAAAAAATCGAAAAATATGGTAAAATGATGTTTTACTGCATATTTCGACGATTTTTAGCATTTAGAACACTTTTCAGACAAACCTGATATTTTAGCTAAAATTCATGGATTTTCAAACTTTTTTATCAGAATTGCTGATGGAATTGAATTTTATGCTGAAAGTAACTTAAATATGATATTTTAGTGTAGTAAAATATATATTCAAGTGTGAAAATCCATGTATTTTAGCTAAAAAGAAAGGTTTGTGTGAAAAGTGCTCAAAATCCTCCAAATCGTCGAAATATGCAGTAAAACATCATTTTACCATATTTTTCGATTTTGTCAATGCTTTTGGTATTTTTAAAAATAACATGAAATATATAAATGCTTGAAAATATATGAAAATAAGCCCTGAAGCATTGAAAAATCGAAAAATAGGTAAAATGGATGTTTTACATCATATTTCGACGATTTTTTAGCATTTACAACATTTTTCAGTCAACCTGATATTTTTAGGTTCTAAAATTCATTGGATTTTCTAACTTTTTTTATCAAGATTAATTGCTAGAAAGTGCTCTAAATGCCGCAATCGTCGAAATAAGCGGTAAAACATCATTTTACCATATTTTTCGATTTTTTCAATGCCCCCCTTAGCTATTTCAAGTTATTTCAAGCATTTCATATATTTCATATATTTTTTAAAAAATACGCCAAAAGTCATTGAAAAATCAAAAATGTTGTAAAAGGATGTTTTACCTGCATATTTCGCCGACGATTTTTTTAGCATTTTAAAACACGTTTTCAGACGAAACAAATAGTTTAGCAAATTCATGGATTATCTAACTTTTTTTTATCAGAATTGACTGATGGAATTGAATTTTATGCTGAAAGTATCTAAATATGAAAATCCTGTAATTAGACTAAAAAGAAAGGTTTCTGTGAAAAGTGCTCAAAATCCTCCAAATCGTCGAAATATGCAGTAAAACATCATTTTACCATATTTTCGGTTTTTTCAATGCTTCATTGTATTTCGTATATTTCAGGCATGTCATATATTTCATATGTTTTTTTAAAAATACATGGATTTTTCACACAAACCTTTCTTTTTAGCTAAAATACATGGATTTTCACACTTGAAATACATGGATTTTTCACACAAACCTTTCTTTTTAGCTAAAATACATGGATTTTCACACTTGAAATATATATTGACTCAATACTACACGAAAATATCATATTTAAGTTACTTTCAGCATAAAATTCAATTCCATCAGCAATTCTGATAAAAAAATTTGAAAATCCATGAATTTTAGCTAAATAATCAGGTTTGTCTGAAAAGTGTTCTAAATGCTAAAAATCGTCGAAATATGCAGTAAAACATCATTTTACCATATTTTTCGATTTTTTCAATGCTTTTGGTATTTTTAAAAAATATATGAAATATATGAAATGCTTGAAATATATGAAATAACTGAAGCATTGAAAAAATCGAAAAATAGGGTAAAATGATGTTTTACTGCATATTTCGACGATTTTTAGCATTTAGAACACTTTTCAGACAAACCTGATATATTAGCTAAAATTCATGGATTTTCAATTTTTTTTATCAGAATTGCTGATGGAATTGAATTTTATGCTGAAAGTAACTTAAATATGATATTTTTGTGTAGTATTGTAGTGTATGTGTAGTGTGAAAATCCATGTATTTTAGCTAAAAAGAAAGGTTTGTGTGAAAAGTGCTCAAAATCCTCCAAATCGTCGAAATATGCAGTAAAACATCATTTTACCATGTTTTTCGATTTTTTCAATGCTTTTGGTATTTTTAAAAAATACATGAAATATATGAAATGCTTGAAATATATGAAATAACTGAAGCATTGAAAAAATCGAAAAATAGGGTAAAATGATGTTTTACTGCATATTTCGACGATTTTTAGCATTTAGAACACTTTTCAGACAAACCTGATATTTTAGCTAAAATTCATGGATTTTCAAATTTTTTATCAGAATTGCTGATGGAATTGAATTTTATGCTGAAAGTAACTTAAATATGACATTTTAGTGTAGTATTGAGTCAATATATATTTCAAGTGTGAAAATCCATGTATTTTAGCTAAAAAGAAAGGTTTGTGTGAAAAGTGCTCTAAATCCTCCAAATCGTCGAAATTTGCAGTAAAACCATATTTTTCGATTTTTTCAATGCTTTTGGTATTTTTAAAATATATATGAAATATATGAAATGCTTGATATATATGAAATAGCTGAAGCATTGAAAAAATCGAAAAATAGGGTAAAATGATGTTTTACTGCATATTTCGACGATTTTTAGCATTTACAACACTTTTCAGACAAACCTGATATTTTAGCTAAAATTAATGGATTTTCAAACTTCTTTAACAGAATTGCTAGAAGTGCTCTAAATGCTCGAAATCGTCGAAATATGCGGCAAAACATCATTTTACCATATTTTTCGATTTTTTCAATGCTTTTGATATTTTTAAAAAACATATGAAATATATGAAATGCCTGAAATATACGAAATACAATTCAGTAATTGAAAAATAGAAAA
>NC_069431.1:27672190-27690066 GCF_026875155.1 Cherax quadricarinatus
CCTTCTGAAATGTAATTTAGTTGCAAATGTGTTTTTCTTGCATATTGTCTGTATTCTTACAAACATACATAAGATGCTGTAGCTAGGCAATTTTCAATGCTCCTAAAAAATAAGGTCTGATAACTCTATCCACTCATTTGCAAGAGCCACTCAAATACAAGAGGTGTTTTCTGTACTAAGATGCCATTTTGTTGCAGTGTCTGGTATACAGTACTGAGAGGTTGGTAGGTAAGACTCACAGGCAACAGTTAGGCAACTTTATTCCGAAAACGTATCGCCTTCACAGTAGGCTTCTTCAGTCGAATACAGAAATTAGGCAGGAACAGTAGAGATATGAAGACGATGTAATCAGTCCATCACCTTGACGTCATAGATTTGAGATTGGAGAAGTTCAGTTCCGTAGTCAGAATAAATTTAAAGGTGGAAAATACATGGATGATTCACTTATTTTATGAATATCCTGTGGAGATAGGTTTAGATACTAGGATCTACACTTCATCTGAAGCGACAGAATAGAAAATACTTGTGAACATAAAAAAGAAGGAACACTGCAGCAGGCCTACTGGTTCATGTGAGACAGGTCATGTCTCCCAATGACCTAACCCAAGAACCCAACGTAGTCAATTGTTCGTTTGTAAATTGAATTGTGCATTAGAGAAATTTTTTTTGCACTCTAGTTTTTGATGGGAAAACATTGGGTAGCATCAAATTTTGGTTGGATAAATTTGTGAGTAAGACAGGTTGTATTTAAATTGAACATGCATCTCAGGTGAAACAGTTATCAAAGATCATTGCTTGGGCAAAACTGAAAATGATCTTGGCATTTGCTTCCCAATTTTCTGAACATGTGCTGATATCGAAAGAAAGGTCTCTGGTAATAGGGTAGTTTGGTTGGGTAATTGGGTACTTTTAGTTTGGTAATAGGGTAATTTGGTTTGTTAATACTATAGTTTGTTAATACTATAGTTTGTTAATACTATAGATTAATGGGATTTAAATAGATTACTGGGATTTATATCAAGAAGTGTAAGCAACAGAAGTCCAGAGGTCATGCTGCAGCTTTATACATCATTAGTAAGGCCTCACCTAGATTATGCAGCTCAATTCTGGTCTCTATATTACAGAATGGACATAAATTCGTTAGAAGACATTCAGCGTAGGATGACTAAATTAATACATAGCATTAGAAAATCTTGAAGATTGAGACACTTATGCAGTATATGGGAATCTTTATTCAGGAAACGTTTCGCCACGCAGTGGCTTCATCAGTCCAATACAAAGAAGGCGTAAGGAGAGGAGGAGAATGAGGTAATCAGTCCCTCAACCTGGAGTCGATGTGTTCAGTCCATCAATCTTGCTTTTGGTATTTTTAAAAAATACATGAAATATATGAAATGCTTGAAATATATGAAATAGCTGAAGCATTGAAAAAATCGAAAAATATGGTAAAATGATGTTTTACTGCATATTTCGACGATTTTTAGCATTTAGAACACTTTTCAGACAAACCTGATATTTTAGCTAAAATTCATGGATTTTCAAACTTTTTTATCAGAATTGCTAGAAGTGCTCTAAATGCTCGAAATCGTCGAAATATGCAGCAAAACATCATTTTACCATATTTTTCGATTTTTTCAATGCTTCAGCTATTTCATGTATTTCAAGCATTTCATATATTTCATATATTTTTTAAAAATACCAAAAGCATTGAAAAAATCGAAAAATATGGTAAAATGATGTTTTACTGCATATTTCGACGATTTTTAGCATTTAGAACACTTTTCAGACAAACCTGATATTTTAGCTAAAATTCATGGATTTTCAAACTTTTTTATCAGAATTGCTGATGGAATTGAATTTTATGCTGAAAGTAACTTAAATATGAAAATCCATGTATTTTAGCTAAAAAGAAAGGTTTCTGTGAAAAGTGCTCAAAATCCTCCAAATCGTCGAAATATGCAGTAAAACATCATTTTACCATATTTTCGGTTTTTTCAATGCTTCATTGTATTCGTATATTTCAGGCATGTCATATATTTCATATATTTTTTAAAAATACCAAAAGCATTGAAAAAAATCGAAAAATATGGTAAAATGATGTTTTACTGCATATTTCGACGATTTGGAGGATTTTGAGCACTTTTCACACAAACCTTTCTTTTTAGCTAAAATACATGGATTTTCACACTTGAAATATATATTGACTCAATACTACACTAAAATGTCATATTTAAGTTACTTTCAGCGTAAAATTCAATTCCATCAGCAATTCTGATAAAAAAATTTGAAAATCCATGAATTTTAGCTAAAATATCAGGTTTTTTCTGAAAAGTGTTTAGAGGTGACCTGCTCAGACGTGACCTGTACTTAGCTCAGACGTGACCTGTACTTAGATCCAGAGGAAACCTGTACTTAGCTCAGAGGTGACCTGTATTTAGCTCAGTGATGACTTACATATGCACATCAGAGCTTATTTCTTATGTAGCATTGAAAATTGGGTTGGGCAAATGTTTTGTTATTGGGATGAATTGTAAAGGACCTGCCTAGTATAGGCCAACAGGCCTCCTGCATGTTCTTCCTTTCTTATGTTCTTAGTATGGGCCAACAGGCCTACTGCAGTGTTCCACCTCAAGTTCTCATGTTTCTCTTTTGTGGTTTTGCTATAGAATATTTTTTCTTTTTTTTTTACAGATCTTTTTTTAAATGATCTAAGTGCTGTATCATCAATGAAGCTAAAACACTGTGTAGTTTTGAAAATTTGTTAGATAAATACAAGATTGTAGGTCAGATTCTGTGCTCCTTGTTTTAGTGGATATGAGCTGTAATGACTAAGTAGAGTCAATGGCATTAGACAGAAGTGACTAGGTCTTCCTCTCGTGGGCCACTAGGCCTGCTACAATGCTCTACTAATAATATTAGATTTATTGGCAAAATACTTGGAAAATTCAAAGACGTCATTAGTGAGACTCTTTATTGAGAAAATCTTGTCACTAAAAGCTTTGTGTCGGTTATCAATATTAATGAATACAAACTGACATCATGCTTTGATACATTTGATCATTGTTTCTGTATTTCATATCGAGAATGATGAAGTATCAATCAAGAATCCATAAATATTGTGAATTGTGTGGAAAAGAACACTTATGTACAGTTCAGGACATTTATTAAAGGAAACGTTTCGCCACGAGTGGCTTCTTCAGTCCTAATACAGAGAAAACTAAGAAAACACACATATATATAGTGGTGGGAGTCAGGTGAGGTGAAGCGTGGGTAGAGGTGGTAGTAGTAGTAGTAGTAGTAATGGAACTAAGGAGGTGAGGTTAGAGAGGGACCTGCTGGCATCAAGTAACACCAGTTCCAGGATGGGTAATATCCTCTTGCTTAGTAATTTTGAAATACTGTAACTACCGGATTTTTGCTTTATAGTGTTACTGACAGAAATTAGTGCAGCTTCAATGCATTTTCTCCGTCTTAAGTCGTTTCTTTAATAACTAGTTTAGCTTCACTGAATTTCATGAGTGTCCAACATCGTCTCTATGTTGAACACATGCGTTTTTGCGGTCATCTTTCTGCAAGCATTTTTGTGTTAGGTAAGACACATATGCAACGTTAGACAACTTTATTCCGAAACGTTTCGCCTACACAGTAGGCTTCTTCAGTCGAATACAGAAAGTAGGCAGGAACAGTAGAGATGTGAAGACGATGTAATCAGTCCATCACCCTTAAAGTCGTAGAATTTGAGGTGTCAGTCCCTCGGCCTGGAGAAGTTTCAGTTCCAGGCCGAGGGACTGACAACCTCAAATTCTACCGACTTTAAGGGTGATGGACTGATTACATCGTCTTCACATCTCTACTGTTCCTGCCTACTTTCTTGTATTTCGACTGAAGAAGCCTACTTTTGTAGGCGAAAGGGTTTCGGAATAAAGTTGTCTAACTGTTGCATATGTGTCTTACCTAACAACCTGTCGGTATTGTATACCATTTTGATGTTCAAGCATTTTTGTGTTCTGCTATCCTAATGTCCAGAGTTCTGGCTGTTTCCCCTACATATACTTTGTCACACCCCCCACATGGTATAGTGTAGATTCCTGCACTTGTGCCAGAATCATGCTTGGGTTTTTGTATCAGGTTCCTAATAGTAGTTGCTTCTCAAGAAAAAGCTTGGATAATTCTATTTACTCGTGTTTAAGAAACGATCAAATCCAATGCCTCTCCCTAATTTATTTATCCAACCTAAATTTTAAACTACCCAAGGTTTTAGCGTCAACAACTCTACTATGCAGACCTTTTTTTTTCCATCAATTTCCTATTACAAACCTAGCTACAGCATTTTATGTATGTTTGTAAGAATACAGACAATATGCAAAGTAAAATAACACATTTGCAACTAAAGTTACATTTCATAAAGTGTGACATTAGTTGCACTTTTGTCCTTGTGTTTTTCTTAAGAACATAAGAAAGGAGGAACACTGCAGCAGGCCTGTTGGCCCATACTAGGCAGGTCCTTTACAATGCATCCCACTAACAAACATTTGACCAACCCAATTTTCAATGCTACCCAAGAAATAAGCTCTGATGTTCAAGTCCCACTCAAATCCAACCCCTCCCACTCATGTATTTATCCAACCTAAATTTGAAACTACCCAAAGTCCTAGCCTCAATAACCCAACTAGGTAGTCTGTTCCACTCATCTACTACCCTATTTCCAAACCAATACTTTCCTATGTCCTTTCTAATCTAAACTTATCTAATTTAAATCCATTACTGCGGGTTCTCTCTTGGAGAGATATCCTCAAGACCTGTTTAATATCCCCTTTATTAATACATAGGAACATAAGAAAGGAGGACCACTGCATCAGGCTTGTTGGCCCATACTAGGCAGGTCTTTTGCAATTCATCCCACTAACAAACATTTGACCAACCCAATACCTATCTTCCACTTATACATTCGATCAGGTCTCCCTCATTCTTCGTCTAACAAATGAAGAGTCTTCAATATTTCTTCATAAGGAAGATTTCTAATGCTATGTATTAATTTAGTCATCCTACGCTGAATGTCTTCTAACGAATTTATGTCCATTCTGTAATATAGAGACCAGAATTGAGCTGCATAATCTAGGTGAGGCCTTACTAATGATGTATAAAGCTGCAGCATGACCTCTGGACTTCTGTTGCTTACACTTCTTCATATAAATCCCAGTAATCTATTTAAATCCCATTAATCTATAGTATTAATAAACTATAGTATTAACAAACTATAGTATTAACAAACTATAGTATTAACAAACCAAATTACCCTATTACCAAACTAAAAGTACCCAATTACCCAACCAAACTACCCTATTACCAGAGACCTTTCTTTCGATATCAGCACATGTTCAGAAAATTGGGAAGCAAATGCCAAGATCATTTTCAGTTTTACCCAAGCAATGATCTTTGATAACTGTTTCACCTGAGATGCATGTCCAATTTAAATACAACCTGTCTCACTCACAAATTTATCCAACCAAAATTTGATGCTGCCCAATGTTTTCCCATCAAAAACTAGAGTGCAAAAAAAATTTCTCTAATGCACAATTCAATTTACAAACGAATACCTGACTACGTTGGGTTCTTGGGTTAGGTCCTTGGGAGACATGGACCAGTATGCCTGCTGCAGTGTTCCTTCTTTTTTATGTTCACAAGTATTTTCTTTTCTGTCGCTTCAGATTAGAGTGTAGATCCTAGTATCTAAACCTATCTCCACAGGATATTCATAAAATAAGTGAATCATCCATGTATTTCCAACTTTAAATTTATTCCTGACTATGGAACTAAACTTCTCCAATCTCAAATCAAGGGTGATGGACTGATTACACGTCTTCATATCTTACTGTTCCTGCTACTTTCTGTATTCGACTGAAGAAGCCTACTGTGAAGGCGATACGTTTCGGAATAAAGTTGCTAAGTGTTGCCTGTGAGTCTTACCTACCAACCTCTCGTATTGTGTGATGAAGGGTTTTTAAAAAAACCCGACAAGTTGAAGAATTGAGACACTTATGCAACACATGGGAATCTTATTGAAGAAACGTTTTCGCCAAAACAGTGGCTTCTTTCAGTCCAATACAAAGTAGAAATGGGTAAGGAGAGTAGAAGTATGAGGAAATCAGTCCCTCAACCTGGATTCGATGTGTTCAGTCCATCACTCTTGTAGAAAGTGCAGAAATAGGGCCAGAGAGGTGGCTTATATACTGCGGTGAGAAGAGTTGAAGCAGGGGGAGGCGGGATCTTAGTGGGACCCTGCCACTAATGTAAGTGATGGACTGAACACATCGAATCCAGGGTTTAGGGACTGATTACCTCATACTTTTACTCTCCTTACCCATTACTACTTTTTAGTAAGCCACTGTGTGGCGAAACGTTTCTTCAATAAGATTCCCATGTGTTGCATAAGTGTCTCAATTCTTCAACTTGTCGGGTTTTTAAAACCATTCATCACATCTGTCAGATACTGCAACTCATGGAAACTTGGTACAAAGGGCTTCAACGCTTGCCAAACCTTTGGACGATGACCTACTTACTTAGTGGCAGGTCCCACTAAGATCCGCCTCCTCCTGCTTCAACTCTTCTCACCCCAGTTATAAGCCACCTCTCTGGCCCCATGCTGCACTTTCTACAAGAGTGATGGACTGAACACATCGAATCCAGGTTGAGGACTGATTACCTCATACTTTCTACTCTCCTTACCCATTTCTTTCTTTGTATTGGACTGATGGAAGCCTGTTTTGGCGAAACGTTTCTTCAATAAAGATTCCCATGTGTTGCATTTAAATGTCTCATCTCAGTATTGTATACCAGACCTGCAACACAATGGCATTTGTACAGGAAAACACCTCTTGTATTTGAGTGGCTCTTGCAATTGAGTGGATAGAGTTATCAGACCTTATTTTTTAGGGAGCATTGAAAATTGGATTTGGCAAATGCTTTGTTAGTGGGATGGATTGTAAAGGACCTGCCGAGTATGACCCAACAGCCTGCTGCAGTGATCCTCCTTTCTTATGTTCTCATGTTCTTATGGAAATAGGGTAGTAGATGAGTGGAACAGTCTACCTAGTTGGGTTATTGAGGCTAGGACTTTGGGGTAGTTTCAAATTTAGGTTGGATAAATACATGAGTGGGATGGGTGGGATTTGAGTGGGACTTGCACATCAGAGCTTATTTCTTGGGTAGTATTAAAAATTTGGGGTAGATCAAATGTTTGTTAGTGGGATGAATTGTAAAGGACCTGCCTAGTATAGGCCAACAGGCCTGCTGCAGTGTTCCTCCTTTCTTATGTTCTTATGTTCTTATGTCCTCCCTGTTCAGTGGTTTCCAGCCTTCCCCCCTTCCTGGAAATCTCAAAACCTATTTTTAAGCCCATATCTTCAGCTAGGCTCTTGTAGGTTCGTCTGTCACGTCCAGAAAGATTTCCTCGTCGGGAGGAGCTGCCCCGTGCTAGGGCCAGGCTCGTTGATTTCTCTCAAGATCCTCTGCATGTTGCTAGGGGACGTCTTAGGTGTTGTCTGTTCAGAAGGGTTTGGGTCATAAAACCCTACTCTGAGCACAACAACAGAAAAGGCTTTTCAAAAATTTGTCCAGTTTACATATGAGACTACGCAAGAAATAACAAATATACAAGTACAACACATATACAAGAAACAACACATAAATAATATAAGGTTATCCTGGTAGTATTTCTTTCTTCTCTAGGTTACTGCTTCTCACTCAGTGTTGTCAAAACTCTCCGTCAGTCCTTCTGTGCCCGGGAAGTTGAAGTGCCGGATGCAACAGAAAGAAATCTGGATCGTTTGTCGGTTATCCTAGGTAATTTCTCCAGCTTCTGAAGAATCTTACTGCAACAGGGCATCCTGTAGCATCTACTGCGTCCGGGAAAAAGGTTAGGTTTTGGTAGGAAGTGCCGAAAACGTCAATAGATGAGACAAGTTGCTCGTTGTATCAGACTGTTGGGTCCAGTGTAGTGTTCCTTCGACCCACTACCCTCTCGGCTCGCTCAGAGTTTTCCAGGACCTGCCTTCGTTGTTGTCCACTCAAACTCGTAGGTTAGGTAGGGTTTTCTCTAGTTTCTTCTGTCCTCAATCTCACTGGTCTTGGGAATTCTGCCTTCGTCAGTCCATCCTGTAGGGACATATCCCTTTCCCAAGCTATCATCGGTGGATTTCTGGAAGTAATCCATCCATGATGCCCCATCAAATTCTTCTCGTATCCACGTCCAGAGATCATTTATTTCTTTTCTAAGTCCTGGGGCCCAGGACCTGTCGAAGATCGATGTCAGGATCAATCTGTCATCCCCTTTCCGTTGTGTAGTTTGTAGAAGTTGGGCTCTATCTCGTGTCTGTAGCTTCTCCTGTAGTGGGGAGATCTGTCCCTTGGTGACCTGTTCCTACTGTAGTCTCTGTCGGAATTCCTGTAATAATTTCCTCCATTATTTCTCTGGTAGTTATCGTTGTTTTTGTAATTGCTCTTGTAGTTGTTTCTGTTGCTACCGTAGTATTTCTTTCCTTGTTCTGTGTTTGTCTGGCCTCCTTTCCTTCTGTTGGGTCGAGCCTTATTGTTCGGACCCTTCTTCGGAGGGGATTCCAGCTTAGTAACCCTGTCTAGCAGAGTCTTCAGAGTTTTAGCAATGGAGTTCAAATCCGCTTGTTCCGGGGTGCCCCTGGAGCTGGCGGAGTCTCTTCCACTGCTGGGGCAGGACCTTGTTCGGTCATTGGTGTCTCTTCTACCCCAGGATCTCTTTCCAGGTGTTTACTATCTTCGCCAGAGGCTCCCCTTTCTCCTCTGTCCTCTTCGCCTTGGTGTATTCCAAGACAGGTTGTGATTCTGGGAGCTTCTTTTTCGGTATTCTGGTGAAGGACAGGCGTGGGCAACTATATCTTTAGTTACCTCTTCCCCGAATTCTTCAAAAACTAGAGAGCCCAGAGCCTTAAGTTTTTCGACTGTGTGTTCCGAGGCAATGGTAAGTCCCAGGGCTTGGGTGGCTGCCAGATGTTTGTAATGTTTTCTGGTCTCTGCTTCTAAGGTCTCCCTGAGCCAGGCTGGGTAGTCCACATGTGCTGGTAGGGACAGTACCCGTATGGGCTTCTGGCCCATTTCCGGAATCACACCTGCCTTGTGGCAGTCTTCGAAGTATTGAATTCTGTTGTTAAAGAAGTCTAGTTCCCTGTATAATTTTCGAAGTTCAGTAGCCGCCCTGGTTTCCCTGCTATTCAATACTCTAAGAGGCCTGTCTTTAACAGAGAAGGCCGGAATAAGGTCTTCAATTTTTTCAATCAGAGAAACCTTAGTAGTATTGTTGCTTCTGAAGGGGAGGTCCTGCAGGACCCCCTCCCCCCTGGGTAGGTGGGCAGCGAGAGCCCAGGCCCCTTTGAAATACTTCTCAGGGTCCCGGATCTGCTTGGTCGAAGTCCATCCTTGCGTTGTCGTCCCTTCATCTGCTGCTGTAGGATCCGTCAGTAGAGATATAGGGGAGATGAGGGGAGACCTGATCGAAGTGTGTAAGTGGAAGATAGGTATTAATAAAGGGGATATTAACAAGGTCTTGAGAATATCTCTCCAAGAGAGAACCCGCAGTAATGGATTTAAATTAGATAAGTTTAGATTTAGAAAGGACATAGGAAAGTATTGGTTTGGAAATAGGGTAGTAGATGAGTGGAACAGTCTACCTAGTTGGGTTATTGAGGCTAGGACTTTGGGTAGTTTCAAATTTAGGTTGGATAAATACATGAGTGGGATGGGTTGGATTTGAGTGGGACTTGCACATCAGAGCTTATTTCTTGGGTAGTATTGAAAATTGGGTAGATCAAATGTTTGTTAGTGGGATGAATTGTAAAGGACCTGCCTAGTATAGGCCAACAGGCTGCTGCAGTGTTCCCCTTTCTTATGTTCTTATGTTCTTATGTCCTCTCTGTTCAGTGGTTTCCAGCCTTCCCCCTTCCTGGAAATCTCAAAACCTATTTTTAAGCCCATATCTTCAGCTAGGCTCTTGTAGGTTTCGTCTGTCACGTCCAGAAAGATTTCCTCGTCAGGAGGAGCTGCCCCCGTGCTAGGGCCAGGCTCGTTGATTTCTCTCAAGATCCTCTGCATGTTGCTAGGGGATGTCTTAGGTGTTGTCTGTTCAGAAGGGTTTGGGTCATAAAACACTACTCCGAGCACAACAACAGAAAAGGCTTTTCAAAAATTTGTCCAGTTTACATATGAGACTACGCAAGAAATAACAAATATACAAGTACAACACATATACAAGTACAACACATAAATAATATAAGGTTACCCTGGGTAGTATTTCTTTCTTCTCTAGGTTACTGCTTCTCACTCAGTGTTGTCAAAACTCTCCGTCAGTCCTTCTGTGCCCGGGAAGTTGAAGTGCCGGATGCAACAGAAAGAAATCTGGATCGTTTGTCGGTTACCCTAGGTAATTTCTCCAGCTTCTAAAGAAATCTTACTGCAACAGGGCATCCTGTAGCATCTACTGCGTCCGGGAAAAAGGTTAGGTTTTGGTAGGAAGTGCCGAAAACGTCAACTTGTCTCATCTATTGACGTTTTCGGCACTTGTCTCATCTATTGACGTTTTCGGCACTTCCTACCAAAACCTAACCTTTTTCCCGGACGCAGTAGATGCTACAGGATGCCCTTTGCAGTAAGATTTCTTCAGAAGCTGGAGAAATTACCTAGGATAACCGACAAACGATCCAGATTTCTTTCTGTTGCATCCGGCACTTCAACTTCCCGGGCACAGAAGGACTGACGGAGAGTTTTGACAACACTGAGTGAGAAGCAGTAACCTAGAGAAGAAAGAAATACTACCCAGGATAACCTTATATTATTTATGTGTTGTACTTGTATATGTGTTGTACTTGTAATTTGTTATTTCTTGCGTAGTCTCATATGTAAACTGACAAATTTTTGAAAAGCCTTTTCTGTTGTTGTGCTCAGAGTAGGGTTTTATGACCCAAACCCTTCTGAACAGACAACACCTAAGACGTCCCCTAGCAACATGCAGAGGATCTTGAGAGAAATCAACGAGCCTGGCCCTAGCACGGGGGCAGCTCCTCCTGACGAGGAAATCTTTCTGGACGTGACAGACGAAACCTACAAGAGCCTAGCTGAAGATATGGGCTTAAAAATAGGTTTTGAGATTTCCAGGAAGGGGGAAGGCTGGAAACCACTGAACAGGGAGGACCTAACAGGCAAACCTATATCTCTACTGACGGATCCTACAGCAGCAGATGAAGGGACGACAACGCAAGGATGGACTTCGACCAAGCAGATCCGGGACCCTGAGAAGTATTTCAAAGGGGCCTGGGCTCTCGCTGCCCACCTACCCAGGGGGGAGGGGGTCCTGCAGGACCTCCCCTTCAGAAGCAACAATACTACTAAGGTTTCTCTGATTGAAAAAATTGAAGACCTTATTCCGGCCTTCTCTGTTAAAGACAGGCCTCTTAGAGTATTGAATAGCAGGAAACCAGGGCGGCTACTGAACTTCGAAAATTATACAGGGAACTAGACTTCTTTAACAACAGAATTCAATACTTCGAAGACTGCCACAAGCAGTGTGATTCCGGAAATGGGCCAGAAGCCCATACGGGTACTGTCCCTACCAGCACATGTGGACTACCCAGCCTGGCTCAGGGAGACCTTAGAAGCAGAGACCAGAAAACATTACAAACATCTGGCAGCCACCCAAGCCCTGGGACTTACCATTGCCTCGGAACACACAGTCGAAAAACTTAAGGCTCTGGGCTCTCTAGTTTTTTGAAGAATTCGGGGAAGAGGTAACTAAAGATATAGTTGCCCACGCCTGTCCTTCACCAGAATACCGAAAAAGAAGCTCCCAGAATCACAACCTGTCTTGGAATACACCAAGGCGAAGAGGACAGAGGAGAAAGGGGAGCCTCTGGCGAAGATAGTAAACACCTGGCAAGAGATCCTGGGGGTAGAAGAGACACCAATGACCGAACAAGGTCCTGCCCCGCAGTGGAAGAGACTCCGCCAGCTCCAGGGCACCCCCGGAACAAGCGGATTTGAACTCCATTGCTAAAACTCTGAAGACTCTGCTAGACAGGGTTACTAAGCTGAATCCCCTCCGAAGAAGGGTCCGAACAATAAGGCTCGACCCAACAGAAGGAAAGGAGGCCAGACAAACACAGAACAAGGAAAGAAATACTACGGTAGCAACAGAAACAACTACAAGAGCAATTACAAAAACAACGATAACTACCAGAGAAATAATGGAGGAAATTATTACAGGAATTCCGACAGAGACTACAGTAGGAACAGGTCACCAAGGGACAGATCTCCCCACTACAGGAGAAGCTACAGACACGAGATAGAGCCCAACTTCTACAAACTACACAACGGAAAGGGATGACAGATTGATCCTGACATCGATCTTCGACAGGTCCTGGGCCCCAGGACTTAAAAAGAAATAAATGATCTCTGGACGTGGATACGAGAAGAATTCGATGTAGGCATCAGGATGGATTACTTCCCAGAAGATCCACCGATGATAGCTTGGGAAAGGGATATGTCCCTACAGGATGGACTGACGAAGGCAGAATTCCCAAGACCAGTGAGATTGAGGACAGAAGAAACTAGAGAAAACCCTAACCTAACCTACGAGTTTGAGTGGACAACAACGAAGGCAGGTCCTGAAAACTCTGAGCGAGCCGAGAGGGTAGTGGGTCGAAGGAACACTACACTGGACATAAGAACATAAGAACATAAGAAAGGAGGAACACTGCAGCAGGCCTGTTGGCCCATACTAGGCAGGTCCTTTACAATTCATCCCACTAACAAACATTTGACCAACCCAATTTTCAATGCTACCCAAGAAATAAGCTCTGATGTGCAAGTCCCACTCAAATCCAACCCATCCCACTCATGTATTTATCCAACCTAAATTGAAACTACCAAAGTCCTAGCCTCAATAACCAACTAGGTAGACTGTTCCACTCATCTACTACCCTATTTCCAAACCAATACTTTCCTATGTCCTTTCTAAATCTAAACTTATCTAATTTAAATCCATTACTGCGGTTCTCTCTTGGAGAGATATCCTTAAGCCTTGTTAATATCCTCTTTATTAATACCTATCTTCCACTTATACACTTCGATCAGGTCTCCCCATCATTCTTCGTCTAACAAGTGAATGTAACTTAAGAGTCTTCAATCTTTCTTCATAAGGAAGATTCTAATGCTATGTATTAATTTAGTCATCCTACGCTGAATGTTTTCTAACGAATTTATGTCCATTCTGTAATATGGAGACCAGAATTGAGCTGCATAATCTAGGTGAGGCCTTACTAATGATGTATAAAGCTGCAGTATGACCTCTGGCTTCTGTTGCTTACACTTCTTGATATAAATCCCAGTAATCTATTTGCCTTATTTACGTACGCTTAGGCATTGCTGTCTTGGTTTAAGGTTGCTGCTTACCATAACCCCCAAGTCCTTTTCGCAATCTGTATGGCTAAGTTCTACATCATTTAACTTATAAGTGCTAGGGTTATGGGCACTCCCAAGCTTCAGAACCTTGCATTTATCTACATTGAACTGCATCTGCCACTTTTCTGACCAAGAGTAGAGTCTGTCTAAATCCTCCTGAAGTTCCCTAACATCTACGTTTGAATCAATTATCCTACCTATCTTCGTGTCATCGGCGAATTTGCTCATATCACTAGTAATTCCTTCATCAAGATCATTGATATATATTATAAACAACAACGGGCCCAAGACTGATCCCTGTGGAACGCCACTTGTTACTGATCCCCACTCGGATTTAACCCCATTTATGGACACTCTCTGCTTCCTGTCTGTGAGCCATGATTCGATCCACGAGAGCACTCTTCCCCCAATGCCATGAGCTGCTACTTTCTTCAACAGTCTTTGGTGCGGAACTCTATCAAATGCCTTACTAAAATCTAAGTAAATAATATCAAATTCTTTATCGTGGTCAACAGCCTCAAAAGCTTTACTGAAAAAAGTTAATAAATTAGTTAGACAAGACGGCCTCTTGTGAATCCATGCTGAGTATCATTAATCAAGCTATGCTTATCGAGATGGCTTCTTATAATTTGAGCTATAATTGACTCTAGTAATTTGCCTACAATTGAGGTCAGGCTTATTGGGCGGTAATTTGACGGTAACGACTTGTCCCCTGTTTTAAAAATAGGAATTACATTAGCCATCTTCCACATATCAGACACTACACCTGTTTGAAGAGATAAATTAAAAATATTAGTTAATGGTTCACAGACTTCCATTTTGCATTCCTTTAGAACCCTTGAAAAAACCTCATCAGGACCCGGTGACTTATTTTGCTTCAGTCTGTCTATCTGCTTCTCAACCATTTCACTAGTGACTATGATGTTACATAATTTATCTTCTTCTGGCCCACTATAAAAATTAATTACCGGAATATTATTAGTGTCTTCCTGTGTAAAAACCGAGAGGAAATAATTATTTAAAATCGAGCACATTTCATTCTCTTTGTCAGTAAGATGCCCATAGTTATTTTTAAGGGGACCTATCTTATCTCTGACTTTTGTTCTATATACCTGGAAAAAACTTTTTGGGTTAGTTTTAGAATCCCTAGCAACTTTAATTTCATAGTCCCTTTTAGCTTTTCTTATCCCCTTTTTAATGTCCCTCTTAATGTCAATATACTGATTCATAAGATGACCCTCGCCTCTTTTGATACGCCTATAAATTCCTTTCTTATGCCCTAGTAGATATTTCAGCCTATTATTCATCCATTTTGGGTCATTTCTATTTGATCTAATTTCTTTATAAGGGATAAATGTTCTTTGAGCAGCATGTATTGTGTTCAGAAAACTGTCATATTGATAGCTCTCTTCGTTTATTGATAGCTATTGACAGTCTGATACCAACGAGCAACTTGTCTCATCTATTGACATTTTCGGCACTTCCTACCAAAACCTAACCTTTTTCCCGGACGCAGTAGATGCTACAGGATGCCCTGTTGCAGTAAGATTTCTTCAGAAGCTGGAGAAATTACCTAGGATAACCGACAAACGATCCAGATTTCTTTCTGTTGCATCCGGCACTTCAACTTCCCGGGCACAGAAGGAGACGGAGAGGGACAACCACTAGGAGAAGCAGTAAACACTAGAGAAGAAAAAATACTACCAGGAAAACCCAAAATTTTAGTTTTACGATATGGGTACTTGAAGGTATTCCTGGCGATCTCATAGAAACTAGAAAGATAAATTTTTGAAAAAGGGCCTTTCGGGTTGTTTGCCAGAGTTGGGTTTTATGCCCAAACCCTTCGAACAGAAACACCTAGGACGTCCTAGAACATCAGAGGATCTTGAGAGGAAATCAAAAAGCCGGCCCTTAGGCACGGGGGAGTCCTCCTGAGAGGAAAACTTCTGGACGACAGACGAAATCCCAAGAGCCTAGCTAAGATTTATGGCTTAACAACCAACGGTTTGAATTCCAGGAAGGGGGAAGGTGGAAACCACTGAACGGGGAAACCCAAAGAGAACATAGCATAAGAAAGAGAGGCACTGCACACCTTTGGCCAACTAGGCAGGGTCCTTTACAATATCACCCAACTAAAAAACAGTGATCTACCCAATTTTTTTTCAATACTACCCCAAGAATAAGTTTTGATGTGCAAGTCCACCAAAAAGCCAACCCATCCTCTAAATGTATTTATCCAACCTTAAATTTGAAACTACCAAAGTCCTAGCCTCAATAACCCAACTAGGTCGCTGTTCCTCCAATAGGATACCCAAATTTCCAAACAAACTTCCTAAGGTCCTCAAATCAAACTTATAAATTTAAAGCCATTCAGCGGGCTCTCTTGGAGAAATATTCTCAAGACCTATAAAAACCCTTTATAAAAACCTATCTTCCACTTATACCACTAAACGGCCCCCTCAACCCCATATCTCTACTGGACGGATCCTACAGCAGCAGATGAAGGGACGACAACGCAAGGATGGACTTCGCCCAAAGCAGATCCGGGACCCTGAGAAGTTTTTAAAAGGGGCCTGGGCTCTCGCTGGCCCACCTACCCAGGGGGGAGGGGGTCCTGCAGGACCTCCCCTTCAGAAGCAACAATACTATTTAAGGGTTTCTCTGATTGAAAAATTGAAGCCCTTTATTCCGGCCTTCTCTGTTAAAGACAGGCCTCTTAGAGTATTGAATAGCAGGGAAACCAGGGCGGCTACTGAACTTCGAAAATTATCCCAGGGAACTAGACTTCTTTAACAACAGAATTCAATACTTCGAAGACTGCCACAAGGCAGGTGTGATTCCGGAAATGGGCCAGAAGCCCATACGGGTACTTCCCTACCAGCACATGTGGACTACCCAGCCTGGCTCAGGGAGACCTTAGAAGCAGAGACCAGAAAACATTACAAACATCTGGCAGCCACCAAGCCCTGGGACTTACCATTCCTGGGAAAACACACAGTCGAAAAAACTTAAGGCTCTGGGCTCTCTAGTTTTTGAAGAATTCGGGGAAGAGGTAACTAAAGATATAGTTGCCCACGCCCTGTCCTTCACCAAAATACCGAAAAAAAAGCTCCCAGAATCACAACCTGTCTTGGAATACCCAAGGCGAAGAGGACAGAGGAGAAAGGGGAGCTCTGGCGAAGATAGTAAACACCTGGCAAGAGATCCTGGGGGTAGAAGAGAACCCAATGACCGAACAAGGTCCTGCCCCAGCAGGGGAAAAGAGACTCCGCCAGCTCCAGGGGCACCCCGGAACAAGCGGATTTGAACTCCATTGCTAAAACTCTGAAGACTCTGTAGACAGGGTTACTAAGCTGGAATCCCCTCCGAAGAAGGGTCCGAAACAATAAGGCTCGACCCAACAGAAGGAAGGAGGCCAGACAAACACAGAACAAGGAAAAGAAATATTTACGGAAACAACAGAAACAACTACAAGAGCAATTAAAAAAAACAACGATAACTACCAGAGAAATAATGGAGGAAATTATTACAGGAATTCCGACAGAGACTACAGTAGGAACAGGTCACCAAGGGACAGATCTCCCCACTACAGGAGAAGCTACGGGACACGAGATAGGCCCAACTTCTACAAACTACACAACGGAAAGGGGATGACAGATTGATCCTGACTCGATCTTCGACAGGTCCTGGGACCCAGGACTTGGGAAAAGAAATAAATGATTCTGGACGTGGATACGAGAAGAATTCGATGAGGGTTTATGGATGGATTACTTCCCAGAAGATCCACCGATGATAGCTTTGGGAAAGGGATATGTCCCTACAGGATGGACTGACGAAGGGAGAATTCCCAAGACCAGTGAGATTGAGGACAGAAGAAACTAGAGAAAAAACCCCACCTAACCTACGAGTTTGAGTGGACAAACAACGAAGGCAGGTCCTGAAAACTCTGAGCGAGCCGAGAGGGTTTGTGGGTCGAAGGAACACTACACTGGACCCAACAGTCTGATACCAAGAGCAAAATTGTCTCAAACTAAACTTTCGGCATTCCTTACAAAATAATTTTTTCCCGGCCAGTTTGTGTTACAGGATCCCCCTTTAGGAGATTTCAAAGGGAGAAGCGGGAAGTTATAAGGGGAAACGCAACGCAGTCACTGGGAGCATTCCGGCACCTTCCAAATTTTCCCCGGAAGAAGGATCTGAGGCCGAAAAAATTTTTCTTTGACAAATGGTGAAAAAAGGATAAACCTAGGAAAAAGGAAAGAAAACTTCGGATAATTTTATTTTTGGTTGCTTTAGGGTTTTTTTAATTTGATTTTTGGGCCAAAAATTTAAATGGAAAATTTTTTCCTTTTTTTTGGGTTTTGTTAAAATGGGTTTTTCCCCCCTTCAAAGCAAAC
>NC_069431.1:27690566-27709494 GCF_026875155.1 Cherax quadricarinatus
AGTTTTTGGGAAATAAATTCTTGAGAGTATTTCTAATTAGTACATATCTTGCAAGGCAAATTTCATAATCTTCCATAGCATTTAGCTTTTTCTTCGACATTCGAATGATGCTCTTCTTCTCGTCCAAGACAACGAACCTCTGAAATTGACTATCCATCTTGAAGAACTTGGGAACGACCGATTGAAACAAAGGCAAGAAATTCCTATGAGCCTTCAGTAACAGTTCTTCGTTTATAAGCACATTCACCTAATACTTATCATCACCTGACAGTTACTTCAAAAGGCACCTGACTTAACAGAAGAAAATAAAGACTAGCATTCGTTCCTTTAATGAACATAAGAACATAAGAACATAAGAAAGGAGGAACACTGCAGCAGGCCTGTTGGCCCATACTAGGCAGGTCCTTTACAATTCATCCCACTAACAAACATTTGACCTACCCAATTTTCAATGCTACCCAAGAAATAAGCTCTGATGTGCAAGTCCCACTCAAATCCAACCCATCCCACTCATGTATTTACCCAACCTAAATTTGAAACTACCCAAAGTCCTAGCCTCAATAACTCAACTAGGTAAACTGTTCCACTCATCTACTACCCTATTTCCATAAGAACATAAGAACATAAGAAAGGAGGATCACTGCAGCAGGCCTGTTGGGTCATACTCGGCAGGTCCTTTACAATCCATCCCACTAACAAAGCATTTGCCAAATCCAATTTTCAATGCTCCCTAAAAAATAAGGTCTGATAACTCTATCCACTCATTTGCAAGAGCCACTCAAATACAAGAGGTGTTTTCTGTACTAAGATGCCATTGTGTTGCAGTGTCTGGTATACAATACTGAGAGGTTGGTAGGTAAGACTCACAGGCAACAGTTAGGCAACTTTATTCCGAAACGTATCGCCTTCACAGTAGGCTTCTTCAGTCGAATACAGAAAGTAGGCAGGAACAGTAGAGATATGAAGACGATGTAATCAGTCCATCACCCTTGATTTGAGATTGGAGAAGTTCAGTTCCATAGTCAGGAATAAATTTAAAGTTGTAAATACATAGATGATTCACTTATTTTATGAATATCCTGTGGAGATAGGTTTTAGATACTAGGATCTACACTCTAATCTGAAGCGACAGAATAGAAAAACTTTGTGAACATAAAAAAGAAGGAACACTGCAGCAGGCCTACTATTTTCATGTGAGACAGGTCCATGTCTCCCATGGACCTAACCCAAGAACCCAACGTAGTCAGGTATTCGTTTGTAAATTGAATGTGCATTAGAGAAATTTTTTTTGCACTCTAGTTTTGATGGGAAACATTGGGCAGCATCAAATTTTGGTTGGATAATTTGTGAGTTAAGACAGGTTGTATTTAATTGGACATGCATCTCAGGTGAAACAGTTATCAAAGATCATTGCTTGGGTAAATCTGAAAATGACACTTGGCATTTGCTTCCCAATTTTCTGAACAATTTCGAAAGAAAGGTCTCTGGTAATAGGGTAGTTTGGTTGGTAATTGGGTACTTTTAGTTTGGTAATAGGGTAATTTGGTTTGTTAATACTATAGTTTGTCGTTGAAATATGCAGTAAAACATCATTTTTAACCATATTTTTTCGATTTTTCAATGCTTTTGGTATTTTTAAAAAAACATATGAAATATATGACATGCCTGAAATATACGAAATACAATGAAGCATTGAAAAAACCGGAAAATATGGTAAAATGATGTTTTACTGCATATTTCGACGATTTGGAGGATTTTGAGCACTTTTCACAGAAACCTTTCTTTTTAGCTAAATACATGGATTTCATATTTAAGGTACTTTCAGCATAAAATTCAATTCCATCAGCAATTCTGATAAAAAAAGTTAGAAAATCCATGAATTTTAGCTAAAATATTAGTTTCGTCTGAAAAGTGTTTTTAAATGCTAAAAAATCGTCGAAATATGCAGTAAAACATCATTTTACCATATTTTTCGATTTTTTTCAATGCTTTTGGTATTTTTAAAAAATATATGAAATATATGAAATGCTTGAAATATATGAAATAGCTGAAGCATTGAAAAAATCGAAAAATATGGTAAAATGATGTTTTACTGCATATTTCGACGATTTCGAGCATTTAGAGCACTTCTAGCAATTCTGATAAAAAAGTTTGAAAATCCATGAATTTTAGCTAAAATATCAGGTTTGTCTGAAAAGTGTTCTAAATGCTAAAAATCGTCGAAATATGCAGTAAAACATCATTTTACCTATTTTTCGATATTTTCAATGCTTCAGCTTTTCATATATTCAAGCATTTCATATATTTCATGTATTTTTTAAAATACCAAAAGCATGAAAAATCGAAAAAACATGTAAAATGATGTTTTTCTGCATATTTCGAACGATTTGGAGGATTTTGAGCACTTTTCACACAAACCTTTCTTTTTAGCTAAAATACATGGATTTTTCACACTTAAATATATATTGACTCAATACTACACTAAAATATCATATTTAAGTTACTTTAGCATAAAAATCAATTCCATCAGAATTCTGATAAAAAAAATTGAAAATCCATGAATTTTAGCTAAAATATCAGGTTTGTCTGAAATATTGCAGTAAAACATCATTTTACCATATTTTTCGATTTTTTAAATATATTTCAAGCATTTCATATATTTCATATAATTTTTAAAAATACCAAAAGCATTGAAAAAATCGAAAAATATGGTAAAATGATGTTTTACTGCATATTTCGACGATTTTTAGCATTTAGAACACTTTTCAGACAAACCTGCTATTTTAGCTAAAATTCATGGATTTTCAAACTTTTTTATCAGAATTGCTGATGGAATTGAATTTTATGCTGAAAGTAACTTAAATATGACATTTTAGTGTAGTATTGAGTCAATATATATTTCAAGTGTGAAAATCCATGTATTTTAGCTAAAAAGAAAGGTTTGTGTGAAAAGTGCTCTAAATCCTCAAATCGTCGAAATAGGGCAGTAAAAACCATATTTTCGATTTTTTCAATGCTTTTGGTATTTTTAAAATATATATGAAATATATGAAATGCTTGATATATATGAAATAGCTGAAGCATTGAAAAAATCGAAAAATAGTTGGTAAATGATGTTTTACTGCTATTTTCGACGATTTTTGCATTTACAACACTTTTCAGACACAACTGATATTTTAGCTAAAATTCATGGATTTTTCAAACTTCTTTTAACAGAATTGCTAGAAGTGCTCTAAATGCTAGGGCAAGGGGCTCCTGGTTGCTCAGTCAGCTGTCGCAAGGGTAGGTTAGGTTAGGTTCAGTGATCCCTTCCTTCCTTTTGGACGAGACATTAAACACAAGCCAACTCCAGGTTGGGTAGGTTAGGTACAGTGAACCCTTCCTTCCTTGTGGACAAACATTACACACAAGAAACACCTCTTAAAACTTGTGTAGTAAATGTCTGTGGGCGAAACATTGTACCTTGGGTACACGGTGCAAGCTGTAGGGAGAGAGCAAAAAAGTGTACAACAAAATCCAACAAGAAAAAACTATACCAAGACAGGAGAACATGTGGGAAGGCCTCTCTACATCCACTGTAGGAGGGCTGAAGACGTTGTAGAAGTCCTCTGGTCAGCGAACGCGTTTCTGTAGATTCCGCTACTTCTCAGGCTGTAGACACTGTTAGTATTCCGTGGAAACTGTACAAAATGCTGTCCCCACAAGCTGCTATAAAATACGAAGTGAGACAGGTCACAAAACTAGGAGCCTTCCCTGTAGTAATTCCTGACAGGTGAGTTTGTGGTAATCCTTCCAACAATGTGCTATCCTGGGAACTTGGGCATCAGGGACAAAATTTTGTCAAGCACGACTCACTGAAAGGTCTTACCAGGATGGGCAACAAAAAGGACACTGTAACAAATTGTATAAATAGACCTGTCGCAACCAGTCACTCCAAGCCCACAGGCTTGCCTCTGGGAGGAGGTTAGGTTTTGGTAAGAAGTGCCAGACAGGTCAAGACCCTAGGGCAAGGGCTCCTGTTTGCTCAGTCAGCTGTCGCAAGGGGTAGTTAGGTTAGGTTCAGTGATCCCTTCCTTCCTTGTGGACGAGACATTAAACACAAGCCAACTCCAGGTTGGGTTAGGTTAGGTACAGTGAACCCTTCCTTCCTTGTGGACGAAACATTACACACAAGAAACCCCTTTAAAACTTGTGTAGTAAATGTCTGTGGGCGAAACATTGTACCTTGGGTACACGGTTGCAAGCTGTAGGGAGAGAGCAAAAAAGTGTACAACAAAATCCAACAAGAAATAACTATACCAAGACAGGAGAACAGGGTGGGAAGGCCTCTTTTACATCCACTGTAGGAGGCTGAAGACGTTGTAGAAGGTCCTCTGGTCAGCGACGCGTTTCTGTAGTTTCCGCTACTTCATCAGGCTGTAGACACTGTTAGTATTCCGTGGAAACTGTACAAAATGCTGTCCAAACAAGCTGCTATATATACGAAGTGAGACAGGTCACAAAACTAGGAGCCTTCCCCTGTAGTAATTTCCCTGACAGGTGAGTTTGTGGTAATCCTTCCAACAATGTGCTATCCTGGAACTTGGGCATCAGGGACAAAAGTTTGTCAAGCACGACTCACTGAAAGGTCTTACCAGGATGGGCAACTAAAGGGACACTGTAACAAATTGTATAATAGACCTGTCGCAACCAGTCACTCCCAAGCCCACAGGCTTGCCTCTGGGAGGAGGTTAGGTTTTGGTAAGAAGTGCCAGACAGGTCAAGACCCTAGGGCAAGGGGCTCCTGGTTGCTCAGTCAGCTGTCGCAAGGGTAGGTTAGGTTAGGTTCAGTGATCCCTTCCTTCCTTGTGGACGAGACATTAAACACAAGCCAACTCCAGGTTGGGTTAGGTTAGGTACAGTGAACCCTTCCTTCCTTGTGGACGAAACATTACACACAAGAAACACCTTAAAACTTGTGTAGCAAATGTCTGTGGGCGAAACATTGTACCTTGGGTACACGGTGCAAGCTGTAGGGAGAGAGCAAAAAAGTGTACAACAAAATCCAACAAGAAATAACTATACCAAGACAGGAGAACATGGTGGGAAGGCCTCTCTACATCCACTGTAGGAGGGCTGAAGACGTTGTAGAAGGTCCTCTGGTCAGCGACGCGTTTCTGTAGATTCCGCTACTTCACAGGCTGTAGACACTGTTAGTATTCTGTGGAAACTGTACAAAATGCTGTCCCCACAAGCTGCTATATATACGAAGTGAGACAGGTCACAAAACTAGGAGCCTTCCCCTGTAGTAATTCCTGACAGGTGAGTTTGTGGTAATCCTTCCAACAATGTGCTTTTCCTGGGAACTTGGGCATCAGGGACAAAAGTTTGTCAAGCACGACTCACTGAAAGGTCTTACCAGGATGGGCAACTAAAGGGACACTGTAACAAATTGTATAATAGACCTGTCGCAACCAGTCACTCCCAAGCCCACAGGCTTGCCTCTGGGAGGAGGTTAGGTTTTGGTAAGAAGTGCCAGACAGGTCAAGACCCTAGGGCAAGGGGCTCCTGGTTGCTCAGTCAGCTGTCGCAAGGGTAGGTTAGGTTAGGTTCAGTGATCCCTTCCTTCCTTGTGGACGAGACATTAAACACAAGCCAACTCCAGGTTGGGTTAGGTTAGGTACAGTGAACCCTTCCTTCCTTGTGGACGAAACATTACACACAAGAAACACCTTAAAACTTGTGTAGCAAATGTCTGTGGGCGAAACATTGTACCTTGGGTACACGGTGCAAGCTGTAGGGAGAGAGCAAAAAAGTGTACAACAAAATCCAACAAGAAATAACTATACCAAGACAGGAGAACATGGTGGGAAGGCCTCTCTACATCCACTGTAGGAGGGCTGAAGGACGTTGTAGAAGGTCCTCTGGTCAGCGACGCGTTTCTGTAGATTCCGCTACTTCATCAGGCTGTAGACACTGTTAGTATTCCGTGGAAACTGTACAAAATGCTGTCCCCACAAGCTGCTATATATACGAAGTGAGACAGGTCACAAAACTAGGAGCCTTCCCCTGTAGTAATTCCTGACAGGTGAGTTTGTGGTAATCCTTCCAACAATGTGCTATCCTGGGAACTTGGGCATCAGGGACAAAAGTTTGTCAAGCACGACTCACTGAAAGGTCTTACCAGGATGGGCAACTAAAGGGACACTGTAACAAATTGTATAATAGACCTGTCGCAACCAGTCACTCCCAAGCCCACAGGCTTGCCTCTGGGAGGAGGTTAGGTTTTGGTAAGAAGTGCCAGACAGGTCAAGACCCTAGGGCAAGGGGCTCCTGGTTGCTCAGTCAGCTGTCGCAAGGTAGGTTAGGTTAGGTTCAGTGATCCCTTCCTTCCTTGTGGACGAGACATTAAACACAAGCCAACTCCAGGTTGGGTTAGGTTAGGTACAGTGAACCCTTCCTTCCTTGTGGACGAAACATTACACACAAGAAACACCTTAAAACTTGTGTAGTAAATGTCTGTGGGCGAAACATTGTACCTTGGGTACACGGTGCAAGCTGTAGGGGGAGAGCAAAAAAGTGTACAACAAAATCCAACAAGAAATAACTATACCAAGACAGGAGAACATGGTGGGAAGGCCTCTCTACATCCACTGTAGGAGGGCTGAAGACGTTGTAGAAGGTCCTCTGGTCAGCGACGCGTTTCTGTAGATTCCGCTACTTCATCAGGCTGTAGACACTGTTAGTATTCCGTGGAAACTGTACAAAATTGCTGTCCCCACAAGCTGCTATATATACGAAGTGAGACAGGTCACAAAACTAGGAGCCTTCCCCTGTAGTAATTCCTGACAGGTGAGTTTGTGGTAATCCTTCCAACAATGTGCTATCCTGGGAACTTGGGCATCAGGGACAAAAGTTTGTCAAGCACGACTCATTGAAAGGTCTTACCAGGATGGGCAACTAAAGGGACACTGTAACAAATTGTATAATAGACCTGTCGCAACCAGTCACTCCCAAGCCCACAGGCTTGCCTCTGGGAGGAGGTTTAGGTTTGGTAAGAAGTGCCAGACAGGTCAAGACCCTAGGGCAAGGGGCTCCTGGTTGCTCAGTCAGCTGTCGCAAGGGTAGGTTAGGTTAGGTTCAGTGATCCCTTCCTTCCTTGTGGACGGGGACATTAAACACAAGCCAACTCCAGGTTGGGTTAGGTTAGGTACAGTGAACCCTTCCTTCCTTGTGGACGAAACATTACACACAAGAAACACCTTAAAAACTTGTGTAGTAAATGTCTGTGGGCGAAACATTGTACCTTGGGTACACGGTGCAAGCTGTAGGGAGAGAGCAAAAAAGTGTACAACAAAATCCAACAAGAAATAACTATACCAAGACAGGAGAACATGGTGGGAAGGCCTCTCAAACATCCACTGTAGGAGGGCTGAAGACGTTGTAGAAGGTCCTCTGGTCAGCGACGCGTTTCTGTAGATTCCGCTACTTCATCAGGCTGTAGACACTGTTAGTATTCCGTGGAAACTGTACAAAATGCTGTCCCCACAAGCTGCTATATATACGAAGTGAGACAGGTCACAAAACTAGGAGCCTTCCCCTGTAGTAATTCCTGACAGGTGAGTTTGTGGTAATCCTTCCAACAATGTGCTATCCTGGGAACTTGGGCATCAGGGACAAAAGTTTGTCAAGCACGACTCACTGAAAGGTCTTACCAGGATGGGCAACTAAAGGGACACTGTAACAAATTGTATAATAGACCTGTCGCAACCAGTCACTCCCAAGCCCACAGGCTGCCTCTGGAGGAGGTTAGGTTTTGGTAAGAAGTGCCAGACAGGTCAAGACCCTAGGGCAAGGGGCTCCTGGTTGCCTCAGTCAGCTGTCGCAAGGGTAGGTTAGGTTAGGTTCAGTGATCCCTTCCTTCCTTGTGGACGAGACATTAAACACAAGCCAACTCCAGGTTGGGTTAGGTTAGGTACAGTGAACCCTTCCTTCCTTGTGGACGAAACATTACACACAAGAAACACCTTAAAACTTGTGTAGTAAATGTCTGTGGGCGAAACATTGTACCTTGGGTACACGGTGGCAAGCTGTAGGGAGAGAGCAAAAAAGTGTACAACAAAATCCAACAAGAAATAACTATACCAAGACAGGAGAACATGGTGGGAAGGCCTCTCTACATCCACTGTAGGAGGGCTGAAGACGTTGTAGAAGGTCCTCTGGTCAGCGACGCGTTTCTGTAGATTCCGCTACTTCATCAGGCTGTAGACACTGTTAGTATTCCGTGGAAACTGTACAAAATGCTGTCCCCACAAGCTGCTATATATACGAAGTGAGACAGGTCACAAAACTAGGAGCCTTCCCCTGTAGTAATTCCTGACAGGTGAGTTTGTGGTAATCCTTCCAACAATGTGCTATCCTGGGAACTTGGGCATCAGGGACAAAAGTTTGTCAAGCACGACTCACTGAAAGGTCTTACCAGATGGGCACTAAAGGGACACTGTAACAAATTGTATAATAGACCTGTCGCAACCATTTCACTCCCAAGCCCACAGGCTTGCCTCTGGGAGGAGGTTAGGTTTTGGTAAGAAGTGCCAGACAGGTCAAGACCCTAGGGCAAGGGGCTCCTGGTTGCTCAGTCAGCTGTCGCAAGGGTAGGTTAGGTTAGGTTCAGTGATCCCTTCCTTCCTTGTGGACGAGACATTAAACACAAGCCAACTCCAGGTTGGGTTAGGTTAGGTACAGTGAACCCTTCCTTCCTTGTGGACGAAACATTACACACAAGAAACACCTTAAAACTTGTGTAGTAAATGTCTGTGGGCGAAACATTGTACCTTGGGTACACGGTGCAAGCTGTAGGGAGAGAGCAAAAAAGTGTACAACAAAATCCAACAAGAAATAACTATACCAAGACAGGAGAACATGGTGGGAAGGCCTCTCTACATCCACTGTAGGAGGGCTGAAGACGTTGTAGAAGGTCCTCTGGTCAGCGACGCGTTTCTGTAGATTCCGCTACTTCATCAGGCTGTAGACACTGTTAGTATTCCGTGGAAACTGTACAAAATGCTGTCCCCACAAGCTGCTATATATACGAAGTGAGACAGGTCACAAAACTAGGAGCCTTCCCCTGTAGTAATTCCTGACAGGTGAGTTTTGTGGTAATCCTTCCAACAATGTGCTATCCTGGGAACTTGGGCATCAGGGACAAAAGTTTGTCAAGCACGACTCACTGAAAGGTCTTACCAGGATGGGCAACTAAAGGGACACTGTAACAAATTGTATAATAGACCTGTCGCAACCAGTCACTCCCAAGCCCACAGGCTTGCCTCTGGGAGGAGGTTAGGTTTTGGTAAGAAGTGCCAGACAGGTAAAGGGACCCTAGGGCAAGGGGCTCCTGGTTGCTCAGTCAGCTGTCGCAAGGGTAGGTTAGGTTAGGTTCAGTGATCCCTTCCTTCCTTGTGGACGAGACATTAAACACAAGCCAACTCCAGGTTGGGTTAGGTTAGGTACAGTGAACCTTCCTTCCTTGTGGACGAAACATTACACACAAGAAAACACCTTAAAACTTGTGTAGTAAATGTCTGTGGGCGAAACATTGTACCTTGGGTACACGGTGCAAGCTGTAGGGAGAGAGCAAAAAAGTGTACAACAAAATCCAACAAGAAATAACTATACCAAGACAGGAGAACATGGTGGGAAGGCCTCTCTACATCCACTGTAGGAGGGCTGAAGACGTTGTAGAAGGTCCTCTGGTCAGCGACGCGTTTCTGTAGATTCCGCTACTTCATCAGCTGTAGACACTGTTAGTATTCCGTGGAAACTGTACAAAATGCTGTCCCCACAAGCTGCTATATATACGAAGTGAGACAGGTCACAAAACTAGGAGCCTTCCCCTGTAGTAATTCCTGACAGGTGAGTTTGTGGTAATCCTTCCAACAATGTGCTATCCTGGGAACTTGGGGTATCAGGGACAAAAGTTTGTCAAGCACGACTCACTGAAAGGTCTTACCAGGATGGGCAACTAAAGGGACACTGTAACAAATTGTATAATAGACCTGTCGCAACCAGTCACTCCCAAGCCCACAGGCTTGCCTCTGGGAGGAGGTTAGGTTTTTGGTAAGAAGTGCCAGACAGGTCAAGACCCTAGGGCAAGGGGCTCCTGGTTGCTCAGTCAGCTGTCGCAAGGGTAGGTTAGGTTAGGTTCAGTGATCCCTTCCTTCCTTGTGGACGAGACATTAAACACAAGCCAACTCCGGGTTGGGTTAGGTTAGGTACAGTGAACCCTTCCTTCCTTGTGGACGAAACATTACACACAAGAAACACCTTAAAACTTGTGTAGTAAATGTCTGTGGGCGAAACATTGTACCTTGGGTACACGGTGCAAGCTGTAGGGAGAGAGCAAAAAAGTGTACAACAAAATCCAACAAGAAATAACTATACCAAGACAGGAGAACATGGTGGGAAGGCCTCTCTACATCCACTGTAGAGGGCTGAAGACGTTGTAGAAGGTCCTCTGGTCAGCGACGCGTTTCTGTAGATTCCGCTACTTCATCAGGCTGTAGACACTGTTAGTATTCCGTGGAAACTGTACAAAATGCTGTCCCCACAAGCTGCTATATATACGAAGTGAGACAGGTCACAAAACTAGGAGCCTTCCCCTGTAGTAATTCCTGACAGGTGAGTTTGTGGTAATCCTTCCAACAATGTGCTATCCTGGGAACTTGGGCATCAGGGACAAAAGTTTGTCAAGCACGACTCACTGAAAGGTCTTACCAGGATGGGCAACTAAAGGGACACTGTAACAAATTGTATAATAGACCTGTCGCAACCAGTCACTCCCAAGCCCACAGGCTTGCCTCTGGGAGGAGGTTAGGTTTTGGTAAGAAGTGCCAGACAGGTCAAGACCCTAGGGCAAGGGGCTCCTGGTTGCTCAGTCAGCTGTCGAAAGGGGTTTGGGTTTTAGGTTAGGTTCAGTGATCCCTTCCTTCCTTGTGGACGAGACATTAAACACAAGCCAACTCCAGGTGGGTTAGGTTAGGTACAGTGAACCCTTCCTTCCTTGTGGACGAAACATTACACACAAGAAACACCTTAAAACTTGTGTAGTAAATGTCTGTGGGCGAAACATTGTACCTTGGGTACACGGTGCAAGCTGTAGGGAGAGAGCAAAAAAGTGTACAACAAAATCCAACAAGAAATAACTATACCAAGACAGGAGAACATGGTGGGAAGGCCTCTCTACATCCACTGTAGGAGGGCTGAAGACGTTGTAGAAGGTCCTCTGGTCAGCGACGCGTTTCTGTAGACTCCGCTACTTCATCAGGCTGTAGACACTGTTAGTATTCCGTGGAAACTGTACAAAATGCTGTAACGAACGAACGAAAGTTCAGGTAAGATCCCAAATAGGATGAGCGGGGAAGACGGGACAGACGAAGAATAGTGCTGGAGAGGAGTGTTCTTAGTCGTAGAAATAGAGCCAGGGCTTAACCCAGCAGCAAAGGCGATCGTGGGACAGATATTGAAAGGAGAAATTCCGGTTCTTCTGTTGGGACTCCTGTGGGGTGAGCTGGGAGTAAGGGACTTGCGACCTTTAGAGCTAGAGAGGAGTGCAGAACTGAGTCATGTCTTAACCCAAAAAAGCTAAGGCGAACGTGGGTCAGAGAATGGTACCTGTCTTAGAAGGTACCTGTCAGCGGATCCAAGGTTATTTGTAAGTAGGGTCCGGAGCAGGATCATGCAAGGAGTAGAAAAGGTTGTGTTGGTTTGTGGGTCTGCGAATGTCTTCGTCAAGGAGAGAGGTCCAGTAGTCATGTCGTGTCTCAAGTTTGTCTATCTGTCTGTCACTGAGCCTCTTCCAGTACAGATTCAGCGCAGGGACGTCTAACTGGGCATGGAGAGACTCGCTTGTGGCGAAGTCCTCCCATCTGACATCAAGCACCCAGCGCAGCGCCTTGTTCTGGACATGCTGCAGTTTAAGTAAGTTTGTTTTTGCTGCAAGAGAGAGGGCTAGAGGAGAGTAAGTTATCAGAGGACGTATTAGGGATTTGTAGAGGTGTAGTTTGGTGCGTTGAGAGGCATGTTTCAGCTTGTAGAGGCCCGCAAGGGCCTTACTAGCTATTGCATGCCTTGAGTGAATGTGTCCGTGTAAACGAAGAAGGTAGTCAAGATTAACGCCAAGGACAGTGACAGATTGTGTGATAGGGAAGTAAGTGCGGGTGTCAGCTGTTCTGAGTTCGACAGGTAATGGAGGATCACGTTTCCTGTAGTTAAAATACGTAATGCTGGATTTTGCTGCATTGGTTTTGATCCTCCATTTTTGTTCCCAATGGCTATCCTGTCAACCTCATTTTGTGTTTTGTGTGTGAGTGTATCTATATTGGCATGAGTGATAAGTTGTGTAATGTCGTCTGCATAGGCTAGTGTGATGGAGTTGTGGTATATAGGTGTTGGAATGTCGTTAGTGTATAAAATGTAGAGGGTAGGGGAAAGGACAGATCCCTGGGGTACTCCAGCATTTAGTGTGAAGTAGTCAGAGTAACAGCCTTGGAATTTGATTCTCATGGTACGGCCGTCTAGGAAGTTGCAGAGGAGTTTACGAGTATTGAGAGGCAGGTTGAAGTTAGTGCAGAGTTTGTACTTGAGCCCCTCGTGCCACACAGTGTCAAAAGCTTTTTCAACGTCTTTTGCAACCAGGGCTGTCCTGTTTCTTTGTTTTGTGTTTATGTGGATGTAGTTGAGAATGATGTTAATGGCATCCTGTGTGGATCTGTGTGTTCTGAAGCCAAACTGGCCATCTGAAAGTAGAGAATTATCTTCCAGGTATCTGCGAAGGCGATGATTAATGAGTTTTTCAAAGAGTTTTCCTAAAGTTTCGAGGAGGCTGATAGGGCGATAGTTTCTAGGGTCAGAGTGGTCTTTATTGGGTTTAGGAAGGAGGATAGCAGTAGCAGCTTGAATAGGGAAGGGGGAAGTATCCAGAGGCAAGGGAGGCATTGATGAGGTTTGTGTAGGCAGTAATGATAGAGTCAGGAAGGTGTTTCAGGATAATATGGTTTAGGCCAGAGGCACCCGGAGCCTTTGGAGGAAGGTGTCTGAGGAGAGTTTTAATGTCTGTGTTGGTGAAAGGAGTGTCGAGTTCTTGGGAGGAGGTAAGAGTGTCTAGATGTATGTGGCTGTCTGGTGTGTTTCTTGTGTGTGTGTAGTGTTCCAGTTTTTCTATGTTCTGAATGTGTTGAATAACGTTGGGGTGAGGTGGGGTGAGCGTGGAAGATGTTCTCCCAGATGTGTTTGAAGATGTTGGTAGCAGCCTGTGGGTCTGAGATGTGTGTGTTGTTGTGGGTGATGTGTTTGAATTTGTTGGTGGGAGTAGTGCCTCTGATTTTTTTGATAAAGTTCCAGAAGGCTTAGTGTTTTTAAACACGCTGCCTGTCCGCTTGTTGTATTAGTCGTGACCAGTGATTGTTGTGGTCTTGTTCTAGGCTGTGTAAAATGTTGTTTCTAAGGTAAGTGAGATCTAATCGGACTTGATTAAATCTATGTGTGTTGTAGAGGAAGCGGTTGTGGTAGCAGATAATTAGTCTTTTTTGTTCTGAGTGACGGTTTGAAGGAATAACGAGTGGTGTGAGTTTTTCTTTGGTAAATTTCGATGTTGGCTGCTTGTGTAATGGTGTCCTGGATGAGATCAAGTTGAGAATCGATGTCAGAGATAGGTTTGTTGTTGTAGTCATAGGTGAGGTTAATACTGTCTATGTGTTGTTTGAAAGCATCCCAGTCAGCGTTCTTGTAGGAGAATGAAGGTGTGGTTGGAATGAGGATAGGGTTGGAGGAGATGTGTAAGATGACTGGGATGTGATCAGAGCCTGTAATAGGGCCAGGTGAGATGTAATGTTGAAATAGAGAGCTGGCTCGGTTTGCCAGAATGATGTCTGGTTTGCCTTGGCCCGTGTGGTTGAAGAAGGTATTGAAGTCTGGGCCAAGATGAATTAGGTGTTTATGGTTTGTGAAGTTGAGTAATTGGTGACCAAGGGTTTGGGTTTTTACTGGTGTGATGAAAGGCAGTGTGTTTGGCATTCATGTCAGCTAGTAGGTAAGTTGGTGTGTTGGTGTAGTTGAAGACTAAGGAGAGGTCGTGTTATGTTGAGAGTAGTGTTTGGGCGAGCATAGGTGTGTGAAAAAGATAAAGGGGGCCCAAAGGTGGGTGTGTATTCTGACCGCAAGACAGTGTTGGTGAATAAAAGGGATTGGGAGGAAATTCATGTTTTATGTTGGAATTGACAAGGATGGCAACCCCATCGTGGGGATCATAGGGGGACTGTAGTGCAGTATAACCATAATGGCGGATACATTGAGGGGCTTTGAGGCAGGTACTGTTTAGCAAAACAATATCTGGCCTCTCTGCTTCAAGGAGCTCGGCCAGTAGGTGTCTAATTGTAAAGTAAGAACGTACGTTGAACTGAATCGCCTTAAACGTGATTTAATGGTTTCGTCTTAGCAAAGTTAATGTCGGGGAGGAGTTTGGATTAAAGCCCGTGATAGTGGTGCCATCAGTGGATGTGTGTTTGTAGGTGCTACGGACCCGTTTCCTGGAGGGGGAGGAAGAGATGGATCTGTTTTTATGTTCTTTGGTCTGTCCGTTAGAAGTTGGGGTAGGTTTAGGTTTGAGTGGATTTTGTCTGGAGGAGGTGGAGTTGGACCTGGATGAGGTTTTGGTTGTGGTGGAAGTGGGCGAAGGTGGATGCAGAGGAAGTGGAAGTTTTGGTAAGCTGTGAGGAAGTGGAAGCCTTGGAAGGGATGAAGTGGGTAAGGAAGGGGGGGGAGGGGTGGTCGTAGCAGTAGCAGTAGGGGTGTTGGTGGGAGGTGAGACAGGTCACAAAACTAGGAGCCTTCCCCTGTAGTAATTCCTGACAGGTGAGTTTGTGGTAATCCTTCCAACAATGTGCTATCCTGGGAACTTGGGCATCAGGGACAAAAGTTTGTCAAGCACGATCACTGAAAGGTCTTACCAGGATGGGCAACTAAAGGGACACTGTAACAAATTGTATAATAGACCTGTCGCAACCAGTCACTCCCAAGCCCACAGGCTTGCCTCTGGGAGGAGGTTAGGTTTTGGTAAGAAGTGCCAGACAGGTCAAGACCCTAGGGCAAGGGGCTCCTGGTTGCTCAGTCAGCTGTCGCAAGGGTAGGTTAGGTTAGGTTTTAGTGATCCCTTCCTTCCTTGTGGACGAGACATTAAACACAAGCCAACTCCAGGTTGGGTTAGGTACAGTGAACCCTTCCTTCCTTGTGGACGAAACCCTTACACACAAGAACACCTTAAAAATTGTGTAGTAAAAGTCTGTGGGCGAAACTTGTTACCTTGGGTACACGGTGCAAGCTGTAGGGAGAGAGCAAAAAAAGTGTACAACAAAATCCAACAAGAAATAACTATACCCAAAACAGGAGAACATGGTGGGAAGGCCTCTCTACATCCACTGTAGGAGGGCTGAAGACGTTGTAGAAGGTCCTCTGGTCAGCGACGCGTTTCTGTAGATTCCGCTAGTTTGGATAAAAATGAGTGGGGGGTTGGATTTGAGTGGGCTTGAACATGAGTTTTTTTTTTCTTGGGTGCTTGAAATGGGTTGGTAAATGTTTGTAGTGGATGAATTGAAAGGGACCTGCTATAGGGGAAAAAGGGCCCCGCTGCGTGTTCCCTTCTTATGTTCTTTGAAAAACACGGGGACAAAATGCAACTAATGTACACTTTATGAAATGAAATTTTTAGTTGAAAATGTGTTCTTTACTTTCATATTGTTGTTTTCTTACAAACTTACATAAAATGCTGTACTGGGTTTTGTAATAGGGAAATTTAGGGAAAAAAAAAGGTTACATATAGAGTTGTTGACGCTAAAACCCTTGGGGTGTTTAAAATTTGGTTGGATAAATAATTAGGGAGAGGCTTGGTTTGTCGTTTATTAAACACGAGTAAATAAAATTTTCCCAAGCTTTTTTTGAGGCTTTGAAAAAAAAATTTTTGGCAAATAATTTGTTAGTGAAATAATGGAAAGTCGGCTATTAAAGATTTTGTTTATCTAGATTGTGGACCTGTATTTTAGCACAGATGCACCTGTACTTAGCCGATTCGACCTGTACTTACTTTGAGATGGCCCTGTTTTTAATCAGGTGCCTGTACTTTGCTTAGAGGGCCCTGCTCAGACGTGACCTGTATTAGCTCGCGTGACCTGTTTTAGCTCATGTGACTTAATATGCACATCAGGTTATTTCTTATGTGCATTGAAAATTGGGTTGGGCAAATGTTTTTTTTGGGATAAATTTTTAAAGGACCTGCCTAGTATAGGCCCAACGGGCCTCTGCACGTTTTTCCCCTTCTTATGTTCTAGAGGGGCCAACGGGCACTGCAGTGTTCCACCCTGTTTAATGTTTTCTTTTGTGGTTTTGCTTAGAATTTTTTTTTTTTTTTTTCAGATCTCTTTTAAATGATCTTAGTGCTGTATCACATTGAAGCTAAAACTTGTGTAGTTTTGAAAATTTGTTAGATAATAAAAGAGTGTGAGTTAGACCTAAAACTTGCGTTGTAGGTCAGTTTCTGGCCCCTTTTTTTTGGGAATGACTGTAATGAAAAGTGAGTCAATGGCTTAACAGAAAGTGATAGGTCTTCCTTCGTGGGCCACTAGGGGCCCGCTACAATGCTTATAATAATGTTAGATTTATTGGCAAAATACTTGGGAAAATTCAAAGAGTCTTAATGAGACTCTTTATTGGGAAAAATTTGCACTAAAATTTTTGTGGGTTTTCAATTTAATGAATACAAACGACATTGTGATGAATGGTTTGAAAACCGCTTTTAAAACGAACTTATGTATGTGAAAAGACTTGGGAGTCATGGTAAGCAAAAATTAAAGCCCAAAACGCGTGCCCCAGTGTGCGCAACAAGGCCCAAAAGATTACTTGGATTTATCTCAAAAAGTATAAAATAACAGAAATCCCAAAAAATTTTTTTACAGCTTATCATCACTAGTGAGGCCTCTTTAGATTATGCTGCTCATTTTGGTCCCCTTATACGGATGGCATAGATTTATTAGAGAACATACAGAGAAGAATGCAAAATTTATTTATGTGTAAAGGAAAATCCCGATGAAGTAGCTTAAACCTTAAATTTCACTTCGGAGAGTCGTGAAAAAGGGGAGATATCATTGAAAGGGAAAGTGGGTGAGGGCATTAAAAAAAGGGGGGACATTAAAAAGAAGAGGGTTCGAACCAGGTAAGAACCAGGAATAAAGGATTAAGTTTGGGTAAATTTAGATTTTAAAAGGACAAAAGGAAGTTGGGGTTTTTTAACAGAGTTGAGACGCGTGGAAAAGTCTTCCCCGTGGGGTGATAGGGGGCTAGGCCTTGGGTAGCTTTAAAAAGAGACTGGGCAAATAATGAGTGGGAGGGGGCCCGGGTTGATTGGTGTTGGGGGGTGGGGAGGGTTTTTTTGAGTGCTTTGGTAGATTCGTTTTTATAAGGACCTGCCCCCGTATGGGCCAGTAGGGCCCTTTTACATGTTCCACATTCTTATGTTCTTATTTCTTATGGGAATCTTTATTCAGGAAAACGTTTCGCCCACAGTGGCTTCTTTAGTCCAAAACAAAAAAAGGGAAAGGCGTAAGGAGAGGAGGAGAAAGAGGTAAAACAGTCCCTCAACCTGGAGTCATGTGTTTCATCCATCAATCTTTTGAATGTACAGATGGGCCCCTAGACGTGGCTTTTACTTTAGTGAGGTGACTTGAAGCAGGCGGAGGCGGGATATAGTGGTACCATCCCTATCGAAATAGGTCTTTTCCAAAGGTTGAAAAGCTTTTAAGAATTTTTGTAAGAAGATCCCCGATGCTGCATGCTGACATTGTGATGAATGGTTTGAAAAAAAGACAAATTGAAGACTGAGACACTTATGCAGCATATGGAATCTTGCATAAGTGTCTCAGTCTTCAACTTGTCGGTTTTTCAAACCATTCATCACAACTGTCAGACACTGCGCATCAATGGGATCTTCTTACAAAGATTCTTCAACGCTTGTTCAACCTTGGACAAAGACCTACTTCGACTAGTGGATGGTACCACTATGATCCCGCCTCCGCCTGCTTCAAGTCACCTCACTACAGTATATAAGCCACGTCTACGGCCCTATGCTGTACATTCTACAAGATTGATGGACTGAACACATCGGGCTCCAGGTTGAGGGACTGATTACCTCATTCTCCTCCTCTCCTTTACGCCTTCCTCTTGTATTGGACTGAAGAAGCCACTGGTTTTGGGGCGAAACGTTTCCTGAATAAAGATTCCCATTTTGCTGCATAAGTGTCTCAGTCTTCAACAAACTGACATCATGCTTTGATACATTTGATCATTGTTTTCTGTATTTCCCTATCGAGAATGATGAAGTATCAATCAGAATCCATAAATATTGTGAATTGTGTTTTGTGCACATCTCGAAGACTTTCTGCCAAAGTAGAAGATTTTTGGAAAAAAGTTAACCAGAAGTGCAATTGTTTTCTGCAAATATAACTTTCTTGAGAGTATTTCTAATTAGTACATATCTTGCAAGGCAAATTTCATAATCTTCCATAGCATTTAGCTTTTTCTTCGACATTCGAATGATGCTCTTCTTCTCGTCCAAAAACAACGAACCTCTGAAATTGACTATCCATCTTGAAGGGAAATTGGGAACGACCGATTGAAAAAAAAGGCAAGAAATTCCTATGAGCCTTTAGTAACAGTTCTTCGTTTATAAGCACATTCACCTAATACTTATCATCACCTACAGTTACTTCAAAAGGCACCTGACTTAACAGAAGAAAATAAAGACTAGCATTCGTTCCTTAATGAACATAAGACATAAGAACATAAAAAGGGGAACACTGCAGCGGGCCCTTTGGCCCATACAGGCAGGTCCTTTTCAATTCATCCCACT